>CM031629.1:5342121-5403019 GCA_018398815.1 Conus ventricosus | reverse complement strand
AAGCTGCCGCTGTACCATCGACATGAACATGTTCCGTGATGACCTCCATAATGTATGAGGACCTATGGCATCTAGCTCAACTTTGTTCCTTCTTCTGATCAGTCCACACCACTGACAAAGAAGACTGACAAACGCTGGGCAGAGCGCTTGAACACATCCTGAACAGGGAATTATCCATATCAGAAGAGTGACTGCAACATTACCACAACTGCAATGTTTATAAAGGGAGATGTCGGTGACAACATCATGCAAAAATGATCGTGCGCAATGGCCTGCAGTGCTGAGTACTCATAATCTTCAGTGCCCAGTACGTATCTGAATTGAACTTTCCCAGAGCAGACATTTTCCACGTCAGAGTAATTAGCCTTACTTAATCAATTAGAGGCAAACTATTCGACTACATTATGTAACATTTGCAATAAAGCTAAGAAGCAAGCCAGCGCTCCCATTTGCAACGTACGTGACAAGCGAGCGAGTGAAATCACACACTCCTGCAAGATTGTTAATGATTTAGAGTAAAAGTGGGGATAGGAGACAATGTCAATGTGAAGCCTTGATTTTTTTTTTTTTATTGCATATAGTGGCCTAGCACAGAGGGGGAAAGCGCTTATTGGACTGGGTGAAACAATTGAAATGCAAGTGCTGAATACTGCTCACTATTCATACAGTCAGTGGGCGTTTTTTTCTGAATGGAGAAGGGGGAAGACACTGTCTCCGCATGCTGTAAGCACAATGTACCAGTGAAGGATTTTATAAGGATGAACACAGTTAAGGTTGGGCTAGCAGTCAGATTACGGTTAGATGTGGTCAGGGCTTGGTCAAGTTTGGGTTAGGATTAGGGTCAAGCACTCTGGAGGCGGAGATTCTTCTGGTTCTTTTATCAAAGTTTCTATCTAGGCCGGGCAAGGGTCACGAATCTCCCCCATCTTGGACTGCAAACCAAAAGACCTGGCAACTTAAGAACGAAGACAAGATCGACGTGGCTGCGAACCAGGCTAGTATCATGATCTTAAAGTTCGTTTATATTAGAACGGCTTGTATGCATAAACAGTCCCCCATGACAAACAGAATGCCTGCCCTGCCTAGCTGAGAAAAAAACCAGACACGTTCCAGTTCCAGTTAATGGTGAGATTAGCGTCCTATTGGCCTGAGGCCCTTAAGGACAAGGTTACTGCAGACAGAGGTCTGCATCATTGTGGCAACTGCTGTCGCCGGCAGTAGTGGGTGGGTTTCAGTGGGGGTCGTCACATTCCTCTCTCAGAGCTCGTATTCCTCTTGAACGTTGGTTCAATTTTGGTCGTGTTCCTCTCGAATGTTGGTTCAACTTCGGTCGTGTTGCTCTTGAATGTTGGTTCAATTCAGGTTGTTGGTCGACCGACGGTAGGCGTCGGTGTGTGTTGCCTTCTTTCCCCCAAACATCAGGCTGTCTTCAGGACCACCGGGCGGCCTTCTTCATGCTTGGGTGGCGATGGTCCTGTGCTGCGTAAGGTCGCCTCAAGGAGGGAGCAGGACGAAGGTCGCTGGAGCGCTGCACGAGTCCCCAATATTCGGCGGGTACTTGCTGACTGCGGCTGAGAGGGCAATTTTTCAGCCCAAACCCATGAGTGCCCACCATGTCTGCTGCCCCAAACAACATGGCTTTCCAGGCCACGGTAGTCATAGTCAGGCAGCGCTCCTTCGCCAATCGCCCCACATCAATTTTTCAGCCCAAACCCATGGTGCCCACCATGTCTGCTGCCCCAAACAGCATGGCTTTCCAGGCCACGGTAGTCATAGTCAGGCAGCGCTCCTTCGCCGACCGCCCCACATCTCCAGGGGCCATCCCCGGCGACACAGGCTAGACCCGCCGTCACCCACATGGCTGGAAGGTTGTCTGCGCCACCTGACACTGATCTCTCACATCAGTGTCCTTCAGAGGAGAGCTGCCACCTCTCTCCAGCCGTCCACTGCTATGCCTCACTCGCAGCGAACTGGCGCCACACTCGCAGCGAACTGGCGAAACCAGACACAAGGACTTTTCACTTATATAGTTTGAGAGAGAGAGAAGCCTGTTTACCAACTGCAGACAATCTTGCCACATCAGAAAATGTCCAATAAGAAAGGCAACGTGGCTCCATGGCACGAACTATGAGCTACTAACGATGAAACGTGCTTACTGAATGTTGACTCCAGGATGTCTGTTCAGAGATGTTCCACCATCTGCTTTCTTTGTGTAGCGTGGTCGGTTTTTGTGATCAGGTTTGGAGGAAGATCACAAGGCCTTAGCTATGCATACTTTCAAAACTCTAAATGATTTTGTAATAATCGAATGGCGCTTGGAAAAATCAAGTAACTGTAACACACAATAAAAAACAAGTGCAGAGTTTCTCACACAAGCTTGTACCGACATACAGACAGACACAAGCTAAGACATGCTCAAGTATACTCACTGACAGACGGTTACACACACGAGTATACAAACATACACGTGGCACGCGCACACGCGTGCACATACACACATACGCACACCACACAGGCGCACACATGCATGCATGTGCGCATCCGCGTGTGCGGACGTACACACACATACAAACAGGTGCGCGCGCACGCACACGCTCTCTTTTTCACCACATACACACGGATGAACATCTTCCAATAAATGTTCCTAATTCTTCTGATATTATCACTTTCATTGAATTACAGGGGGGGGGGGGGGTACGCCGGGAAGATGGGAAACTGCCACTATCCTCTGGCATGAGTTGCTTCGCTTTGGCTATTCCGATCTAAAGGCTAGAGAGAGAGAATGTGTGTGGTGCACGCGCGCGCGTGTATGTGTGTGTGTGTGTTTGAAGACGGTACACCCTTCTGGTGCACCGAAGTCACGAGACGTTGCAGTAAGCGCACAACAGGATGCGCCACACATGCTGCAGACCGTCAAGTAGAGCACCCTCAGTGTGTGACGCAGGAAAAAGATTAAAGACCAACAGCGATCTAACGGTCGTCATTGACAGAGCCCAAATCGGCTTTATTCCAGGGATTCAAGAGCTCCTAGAGGCTCCGTTCTGATCCAGCATTGTTCCATCTCAGTCCCAACAACTTCCAGTCGGTGTGACCCAGCGCAAGGCCTTTTGTAGCTGATCCATTTGCTAACGCCCTGTCTCATCCGACAACAACCAAATCATGTGCAAGATGATATTCAGAAACTGGAAGCACTGGGGAAGACAGCTGGGACTTGAGCTTCCGTCCTATCAAGTGTCAAAGTCCTGAGAGCAACGAAGCATAAGAGGATCCACAATAGAACATACGCTCTCGCTGGACAATGACTTCAGGTGGTCACCACCGCCAAGCATCTTGGCGTCATCCTCTCAGGTGACATGTCTTGAGAGCCGTTTGATCTCAGGGTTATTTGTTCTAGAGATCTAAGAAGTTGACGATGGGGATGGTATGTTTTCCGAAAGGTTAGCTTGAAGATGTCATGTGGCATCACAGAAACTGGAGCCAAAGTGTCGGTAGACAAGGTGAATTCCCGTGATCCTATCTTCAGTTTGATGGTTCCAACCTGGATCTGACAGTGTCTCCGCCTGCTGCACACTTCCAACAAAATAGTCCTCTGCTTGATGCTGATCGTCTTCCTGAACCTCTCTGACTGGCAGTGCGCTTCTGCAGACAATAACAAAATGACCCACTTTGTTGCAATTTCTTGAGTGCCAGTGGACAGTTTATTTTTCTTGCCTACAGGATGTTTCTGTGTAGCCACTGGTATTCATCTTTGGCATCCCTCCAGCTGGAACGCTGTTTGTCGTCTTATTTCATGGATTATTTCTGTATTTATGTGACAGTTATTATTATTTTCTTTTTACCTTTTCTGTAGGCTGCGATGCATCCACTGATACTGCCTTTGAATTAGCGAGGTCTTTTGTCAGTTCTCTCACAGGCAGAAGTTTCAACTGTTTTCTAAACAGTAAGCGCTGTTTCCTTGTCCTACAACTTCATCCTATCGGTGTCATCTTGACATATCTTGAATATCAGCTTTGTATAAATGTCAAGTTGTCAATTTTGCACTCACTAGCTTTTTTTCTTCAACGTGTGTAACCAAGAATCAGGTTCTTGCGACGGTTTACGAGGTAAGTTGCATCAAAACTGTTCCTTGAGCTTCAGCTGGGATTGTGACAATTGAAGATTTTGTCATACTTCCTCAACATAGCTGCGTGGTCATTTTGGTCTTCTACTGGAAGCCTTTCATCAGGATTGCTGGGGTTGGCTCTGACCAGTAGACAGGCGAAATTTATGTTCATTTTAATACCTTCCCCGCCAATGTGTTTTTAAGAAAAAGTCCTACATTAACGACGTTTGGCTTTGGTATTGCGCCAGTTGCTTGCAGACAGATACTGAACTTCATCTTCCGTTGCTCTGTTCTGCACTTGGTTTGCAACTGCTGATGCAGAGGGAATCTGGCGTTCTCACATTGTCACTCTGTGCCATGGTCTTGTGGGTTTGTAGGTCCTCACACCATATACTATTTTGCTGCGCACTCAGACTATAAGCCAGAGACAAGGCGTTACTAATTGCTTTCCAGGTATATTTAATACGAGCATTTGGATACATATGTAGTCGCCGCCACCGTGCGTAGCCGAAGCTGGTATACTGTTCTCACATGGACCTGGCATGCCTATTCTGAAAATACCTTTCTCTACACTCTCCCTCCCCAACATTTTTGTTTTGTTCCGTTAGGTAGAGTGCAGCACCATGTGGCTTTAGGCATGGCGTTGGCCCTTGTCCTGGGCTAGTACAAGTGAGTTTGATGTCCTGTTAGGCAGAGGCCCTTCAAGACTTTGTGTCCCAAAATGAAGTCTGTAGTTTTGGTCTGGTTCTTGGCAGGATCTTGAGCTTGGTTCCGGATGGGGTCTGTCCTATTTTTTTTTATTTCATTTTATTTTTTTGGTTTTCGTCCTAAACTGGAGTCTGAGTCCTCTTCTTTCTTCTCTGCTGAACTGGTGTCCAGCGTGTGGTTCTGGTTCTGTGTGAACCGGTGTCCACTGTATGGTGTTGGTGAGCCGACTGTGGACGTCGGCGCTCTTTGCCTCCTCCTCCCACCTCCAAAGGCCTAATTTCAAGCTACCAGGCAACCTTCTTCGAACTCTGGTTGTGATGGTCCTGTGTTGCATGAGGCTGCCTCAAGGAGGGAGCGAGACGGACATTACTGGAGCTCTGCTTGATTCTGCTCGACGATCTTCACTGATTATGACTGAGAGGGTAATTTTTCAACCCAACCCCAAGAGGGGTGCCCATTATACCAAGCCGAAAACATGGTTTGCCAGGCCACAGTTACAGCAGTCAAACAGAGCTGCATCGACTGCCCCGCATCCTGTGGAGTCATCGCCTGATGACACAGGCTACACCTCCCATTACTCATAGTGCCTGGAAGTTTGACTGCGCCGCCTGAAGTTGACCTCACACATCAACGTTCTGGAGAGATTTGCCACCTCTCCACCAGCACTCCCTGCTATGCCGCGTTGCAGAGAGTGACGTCCTGGGCAATGAGGCAAAGTTGCCATGATGGAAAAGAAGAAGACAAAACACTGTTCATGCCTCTTATCTGTGCTTGAGAGACGTACACGAACAAGCATCAAGTTCTTGACATAAGCAACGTGATCTGATGATGGGTTCTTAAAACTGTGCAGTTGAAAGTGTCTATTTGGTAGGTTTACGCAGATAATATACATGTTCTCTCTTCACGCACCACCGGGGAAAAAAGAAGTTAGAAATTGCTGCGTGTTGTTGGAATACATGTAGCTGATATCTAACTTTTTCAAAATGGAAATAACTATGATGAAGACTGATATCTGCTTTCTTACACATGAAGCAGACGCATTTGCAAGATATGATACGCGGTCACCATAATTAAACTTGTGATGGTGTGGAGGGGTAAGGGGTGTGCAGGTGAAGACAGGCAGATGGTGAGAAGTGCAGGAACCAAGGGACAGCAGCCGGTCAAGAAGACACAGTGGACGAAGCAGAGTTTTTCTCCTTTTATTTCTCTCCCATGGCAAGGAGCTCAAACCAGGAACGCACTCAGCGCACTGAGCACTCTCTCTCTGCCTCTCACGCCAGTCGCTCACATCATGGAACTCTAGGGGAACACACTGATCCATTGTCACACAACGCTCTACTTTTATAGCAACATACCGGGCCGCAAAGCCAGCAGCGCGGTGCTAGAGACGAAACGGGCCTCGCGAGGCCGGAACCAACAGAATTTTGTGTTTTCTATGGCAGCTTCAGTGTTGTCTGGCTCGCTGTCCGTTCAAACTATTAACACATATTTACTATCGATGAAAACCTCAGAACACAGGGAATAAAATGCAGTAAGTCACATTTGACAATTTTGTTCCTGTACTAAATCATTGCTGATTAATGTCCCAGAGTGAAGCCACTTTTAACAAGCTTACGTCATATTTTCCTTTATTTGATGAAAAATACAAAACAGCGTGAAATAATTTTGTAATGAATAAAAAGCTGGCATCTCGCTCTTTTTATACATATAAATTTCATTATCCAAGATGCCGTCCAAGCGGAGAACTTTGCGTTTAAAGTTTGATAGAAAACACAGCTGACTTTTCACTTCGCCGGGCCTTCAGCGCCTACTTTTGACACAATTTTCAACTGAAAAATACTCTGTTGAAACGGTCTGTTAAATAATAAATTCTACACATTTTCAGTTGTATTCATAACAGAAATGGAGTCATAAGCAAGATTCGATCGAGAAGTCCGAATTTCGTAGAATGATAATTTGGATCAAAACTCCGACAATGAACGGAGAAGGCGACTTGATCAAGGGAACCGGCGTCAGTCATTTCGTATAGTCGCAAGCCTGTGCGGAAAAGATCGTAAGCATGCGATATACGAAATGAGAGCTCATGAACATTACTTTTAACATGCATCTTCAGATTCTTCGGTTTTCCTCTTACTTTTTGTAAAATCAAGAATTATTCAATATTCATTCGACAGACAATTGAAAATGGCGCCAAGATTGCTCGTGCAAAATCCCAGTTTAGAGAAAATATGGGCTTCTCAGCCCAGAACGGTTGTAATGAATAAGATACATTAATTTTTGTGACTTTAGTGACGTACATACAACTATGTAGGTTCTGAGGTATTCATGATTTTAAGAATTTACACAATAAAAAAAGAGAGATTCGACCAAGGGAGGTAAGGGGAAGATAACTCTCGAACAAAACATTTTCATCCACGAAAGGTAACCAAAAGAAATAATACACTGTTAGCACCCGGCTACATCCCCCCCTACTCTGTTACAACCAGCGTCCTCGCTGACATAAAATGACAGAGTCATCAAGTACAACACACAAATCAATGGGGAAAACTGGAGCTTTAGACTTCAAGTCTGGAGAGGCATTTCTTCCTAAACAAACCCTTTTATCAGTGTATCAAAACAAAGCATCAAAACATCTCTCTCTCATTCTTTGTATTCATATCATTCCAACTAACGAGGGCTTGTCTTTTTTTTACAAGGCTTCTGAAAGTCGGCAGATTCGCATTGACTAGAATGGGCATATGATTTAAACAAAATTCCAAAATGTCAAATACAAAATGACTAGAAAGGATTTGTTTTCTGGACAAAACCCGAATTTGGGTACCATAGAATGACTTTATTGGAGTTGTTTTTTAAACAAAACTCCGAAAGATCAGGTACCAAAATGACTAGGAAGGATTGTTTAAAAAAAAAAAAAATCCAAGACATTGGGTGGGCACCGAGTGACAACAATGGACTTGTTATTTGAACAAAATTCCAAAATGTCAAGTACCAAAATGACTTAGAGAGGATTTGTTATTTAAAACAACATTCCAAGAAAGTCGGGTACAAAATATACTTTGAATGGATTTGTTAAATTCCAGGGCATTGGGTACCAAACGACAACAATGGGCTTATTATTTGAACAAGATTCCATAAAGTCCGGTACAAAATGGCTAGAAAGGAATGATCAAACTCCTTAGAGTCAAGTCCCCAGGAAAACATGGACTAGGGTAGGTTTTGTCGTTTTGGACAAAGTTTCCCCAAGAGTCACACAACGTAGTTTTCTCTTGGTCATTACTGTCGACTTTGAAAACAGAGGCGTACATCATTTTACATCTTTGGGGAACAATCGATATGTACTGTTTATACAAAAAAGAAAGAAGACAACATTAAAATGTCACAAGGTATTAGAAAAAAAGTAGTCCACAACACCTCTTTTCAGGAGGTATTTAACAAGAAATCAGTCCTGGAGTATGAAAACTGTCCCTGAGAACATCTGACCAAGTCAGTTAACTATGCAAGCGTTCAACCGTCTAGGCGGGCACTGAGGGTATAAACCCTTTTTGTTGGTTTCCCTACCAGACGCGTAGAACCGCCGTGGGGCTGGCGTAGGTGGGCCAGTAGCACATTGGAGAACTGGGGAGAGCAGCGCGATGTGGTCACCCCGGCCACAGCGTCTCCCACCAGGCAGCAGGGCCAGGACGAGACCATCTCTGAGCATGGGTCCCATCTCCAATACCTCCGGCGGAAAGTCAACCAGGCTGGGGATGGACCACTGCCAGCAACCACACCCAGGGACGCCCTCACCCGTGGCCCACGACAAGCAGCACTCCGCAAGGATGTCCGGTATTTCGTCCGGAACCATCCCACCACCACCCCTGAAGAGGCCAGGAAGGAAGCCCAAAGGTGGATGCAGGACTGCAGTGCCGACGGCGACATCCTCCACACGGCTGGCAATGCTGCCGTCGCCCCACCTCAAAGTCAGCCAGAGGCACCCACAGCTACAGTCGCCAGCCCGAGGCAGGAAATCCAGCAGCCACCACCTGCACGGCCACCACTGCAGGTCCGCAGCTGTGTGACGGGCACACAGCACCCAGGACGACGGCCCAGGCGGAGGCGACGGAGGTCGGCACCTGTGAAAACTGGGGACAAACCCCAGTCCTCTGCCCCTGCCAGCAGCCAGAATGCTGACAAGCGACATGGCCCAGCAGCACCCAGGCAACAGGCAAAGTCCATTTTGCCTCAGCTGTCGCCAGGAGAGATGCGCCGACTGCAGCAGGAGGACCCATCCATCGGGCCAGCTCTCTCCTCCCGGGCAAAGAAGCCCGCAGCTGGCGAGAATAGGGAGCTGATGCAGGGGGTGCAGAGGTAGTTGGCTGGCCATGGTGTCCGGTCTTCTTGGGCTGTGTCTCCTTGGTCCTTCTGTCTCCGATCCTGCTCGCAGCGCCAATTGTGATGGTGTGGAGGGGTAAGGGGTGTGCAGGTGAAGACAGGCAGATGGTGAGAAGTGCAGGAACCAAGGGACAGCAGCCGGTCAAGAAGACACAGTGGACGAAGCAGAGTTTTTCTCCTTTTATTTCTCTCCCATGGCAAGGAGCTCAAACCAGGAACGCACTCAGCGCACTGAGCACTCTCTCTCTGCCTCTCACGCCAGTCGCTCACATCATGGAACTCTAGGGGAACACACTGATCCATTCTCACACAACGCTCTACTTTTATAGCAACATACCGGGCCGCAAAGCCAGCAGCGCGGTGCTAGAGACGAAACGGGCCTCGCGAGGCCGGAACCAACAGAATTTTGTGTTTTCTATGGCAGCTTCAGTGTTGTCTGGCTCGCTGTCCGTTCAAACTATTAACACATATTTACTATCGATGAAAACCTCAGAACACAGGGAATAAAATGCAGTAAGTCACATTTGACAATTTTGTTCCTGTACTAAATCATTGCTGATTAATGTCCCAGAGTGAAGCCACTTTTAACAAGCTTACGTCATATTTTCCTTTATTTTGATGAAAAATACAAAACAGTGTGAAATAATTTTGTAATGAATAAAAAGCTGGCATCTCGCTCTTTTTATACATATAAATTTCATTATCCAAGATGCCGTCCAAGCGGAGAACTTTGCGTTTAAAGTTTGATAGAAAACACAGCTGACTTTTCACTTCGCCGGGCCTTCAGCGCCTACTTTTGACACAATTTTCAACTGAAAAATTACTGTTGAAACGGTCTGTTAATAATAAATTCTACACATTTTCAGTTGTATTCATAACAGAAATGGAGTCATAAGCAAGATTTCGATCGAGAAGTCCGAATTTCGTAGAATGATAATTTGGATCAAAACTCCGACAAAAACGAAGAAGGCGACTTGATCAAGGGAAACCGGCGTCAGTCATTTCGTATAGTCGCAAGCCTGTGGGGAAAAAGATCGTAAGCATGCGATATACGAAATGAGAGCTCATGAACTTACTTTTAACATGCATCTTCAGATTCTTCGGTTTTTCCTCTTACTTTGTAAAATCAAAATTATTCAATAATTCATTCGACAGACAATTAAATGGCCCCAAGATTGCTCGTGCAAAATCCCAGTTTAGAGAAAATATGGGCTTCTCAGCCCAGTACGGTTGTAATGATAAGATACATTAATTTTTGTGGACTTTAGTGACGTACATACAACTATGTAGGTTCTGAGGTATTCATGATTTTAAGAATTTACACAATAAAAAAAAAAAGATTCGACCAAGGGAGGTAAGGGGAAGATAAACTCTCGAACAAAACATTTTCATCCACGAAAGGTAACCAAAAGAAATAATACACTGTTAGCACCCGGCTACAAAACTGAAATAGTAAACAGAAAGCAATCAATGTCGACAGGCCTAGATGTACAAAACTGTCAACAAACCTTCTCTGGCACGTTATTTCACTTATGTAAATATGCACATATCAGTTGGGGGTTTGAAAGTACTAAACATGGACCAGGAAGTTGAATGTGAAGTTTTTTTTTTTTTTTTTAAGTGTCTAATTTCATCTGGCGATGAAAAGACATTAAATAAATCACTGAACTGAGTGTTCTCTGGCGCAAACAGTGACTAACATGTTGCTGATTCGTCAGTTTTCAGCGAGAGTTTTCAAAGTGATTATCTTCTAGAGAGCTCTGCCTTTGACTACACGTTTCCGGTATGTGTAGTAGTAGTGTAGTGTGAGGGACGTAATCAATACATAGGCCGTTTAAGCCTTTCAATGTCCCCTCGTGTTATTTTACTTTTATGACAGGGTTGAAAATGCATGCAATATAAATTTTCCTTCTTATTCATCAAAGCTTCTAAACTGTACTTTAAATTTCAAGTCTTCATCCAGCAAATTCTTAAAAAACGTTAGTATTTTTAGCAAATTTAAGTGCAGTGGCAAAACTGTTCCAGTTAGCAATAACTCTGTTACTGAACTTGAATCTCCCATATTAGTATGAAACTGCTTAACAAATATTTTGCCTTCCGAATTTCTTGTTCTATCTGTTTTAACAGTCTCAAAAAAATAGTCCCACTGTATGTCCGTTTGCTGGTGAAATATTTGTATGTTATGTTCATTGCATGACCGGCAACAGAAGTTGTTTTGTTACTACAAGTTGCTGTTAACTGCAGTAATGATTTATGTTTTAGGTTTTGATGATGGGAATTTCAACGTTGGTCATTTGACATTCAAGCAACTCCAGCAGTTCCATCAATGGATGAAAGGTGACTTCCCATTTGGTCTACTCCCATTTCGTCTACTCCCATTTCGTCTATACTCCCATTTCGTCTATTTCCATACTGACCATACTGCAAGGCTCCCCCCTGGCGTAACCAGTGTCCCAGTCTACTCCAAAGCAGAATCGATGGTCTTTAGATTAGAGTAGGGCGAAGCCCGAGAGAGGACGAAGGACGAATGAACGAAGGCCGTTAGGCCAAGTCGTGCTCACACATTTCTGTGTAGGCGAAATGGGAGTAGACCAAATGGAAGTAACCGGATGAAAGACGTCAGCTTTCTTCAACAGGAAGCAGACGCATTTTCAAGGGAAGCAACTAGGCTACGTGAGGTCGCCATCGCACGAAAGCAAAGCAGTGTCGGCAGGCCCAAGTGTTTTCCACACGGTCGATGAACTTTGACAAGTGCAGTCTGGATTCATGCAAATTAACTATTCAGTGTCGAGCTGCAGTAATTTTCTTTCAGGAGGTAAATATTCCAAAGTGTATGAGTTACTTGCGGGTTTTCCATTTTCGTATTGTTCAGTGTTGTTATAATTTCGTAACAAACATGGAAGTCAAAACAACAAAAGTGCAATGTCTCTTGCTCACAGTCAAAGTCTGCATCACTGCTGATGTTATTATTACTGTTCTTGTTCAAAACAGACAACAACACTGATGTAATTATAGCTTAGAAATGTCTCTTGCTCACAGTCTAAAGTCTGCATCAGTGCTGATTGTTATTATCACTGTTCTTGTTTAAAACAGACAACACTGATGTAATTATAGCTCAGCAATGTCTCTTGCTCACAGTCAAAGTCTGCATTACTGCTGATGTTATCATTACTATTCTTGTTTAAAACAGACAACATTTATGTAATTATAGCTCAGCAATGTCTCTTGCTCACAGTCAAAGTCTGCATTACTGCTGATGTTATAATTACTATTCTTGTTTTAAAACAGACAACACTGATGTGATTATAGCTCAGTATCTTAACACTGAAAGCATTTTTTTTTCAGCTCAACTGCCCCATCCTCATCATCAGAATTCCATGTAAAATCCATATTTAGTCAGAACACCACCCAGTGATTAGTGGTCAACCAATAGATCAACTTCACCAGCAACAATGACCAAGCCTTCAGAATCTTTGTTGACCCTTGCTGGCATAGGTAAAATGGTTACCCAAACACGTTTGGAATGTTGGTTACTACTATGCTGCCTTGCGCATTCATACAGTATACATATGCACACAACCTGAACGGGTCAGTCCAGACACTGTTCAGAGATCATGTCTGGAATCTTGGCCAGTCCAGGGGTTGGTTCCTACAGTCACCAGCTGGAACTAAGGTCAGAGTCTGAGTCTGAGAGAGAATCTCTCACCATGATGCTGTTAATGCTGTTGTATCTGTCTACGTCTGTCCTGTCACAGTAGCGATAGCACTGGTCTGTCACGGACAAATGCAACATGGTGTTACTCAGGAATCCAATGCTAAGTTGAGAGATGTGTTCCTTATGAGCGCCTTTATACTGTCGGTTTATGCTTGTTCATGTGATTGTTGGTGAACATTTCTAAAGTGAGGGGCACTTCTGCTGAGCTCATCTGTATTCACAGCTTCCGTACGCAGGGCTGAGATTTAGCAAGCCAGGCTAAGGAGCCAGCCGGGCTCCTAACCTGGGAGGTTGAGGTTGCCAGAAAATTTTTCAGGTTACCAGACCCTTTCATTGAAAATGCAGTCCTATTTTAAATTTGCAGCTTATACACACGCTTATTTTCAACAACAATAACACTGTTTCTGCTCATTAATTTTGGAAAACAAATTTATTTTCAGTTGTCATTGATATTGCCACCCAGGTATATCATAACTGACAAAGAAAAAGAGATCTTTTATATCCAAAAGCATTTGACTAGTAGAAGTAAAAAGCGTCATGACAAGATTTGTCCCTGTTTTGTACCTGAAGCACCTTCAGTCTACAGTCTGCCAAGGGCCAGATCATCATCATCATCATCATCATCCTCAATGTTGAAAAAGGTGAAGCAGCTTGGGTCTGCCTTTCTCAGGCCAGCAAAGTCATCACCATCTAACCCAGCACTGAGACTCTCCAACAACTCCTCTTCATCATCACTTTCTTCAACTTCTGTCTTCCTCTTCCTCTTCTTGTCTCCCTCCCTCATTTCCCAGAGTGTCAAGGAGACGGGCGCCAGCTGTGCTTTTCTTATCTTTCTGTCCACTCTCCTTCAGGCAACAATCTCTGTGTCCAACTGACTGTTCATGTTTCTTGATTGAATCAAGTTTAAACAATTTTGTGCCGATTACAAAGGGCTGCTGCTGCTGTTTGTAAGTCGTCATCCATTTTCGGCAGGGTGCACAGTGCATCTCCTTCTTGTCGGCATCGTACACAAGCCATGCTCTCTCCTCCTCTGTTTCTGTCCTCTTCCATCCTGGCACCCACTTTCCATCTCTCTTCTTCATATTCCTTATTCTGCTTTTTTTTTCTTCTTCTGACTTAGTTTTTTTTTTTGCTGGAGGCTCAGAGACACCGGTTAAAAAGCGCCACATGGCCACCGACTGAACAAGTAAGCGGAAGAGCGGAAATGGCAAGCCTCTCGCGACTCTGAACCTCGGCCGGGAAAGCCCCAGCACGGCAGTGATGAAAGATGGCAGTCGGCAGGCGCGTGTTTGTTTTTACAGGGCATGTCGTTTGTGTACAGGTACAGAATCACTGGCGGTGATTTTTAGGTTGCCAGCCGGGCGAATGGTACTGTAAATTGAGTTCGCCTGACTCCAATTTTAGGGGCCATTGGCGAGTTGGCGAACGTTAAAGCTCAGCCCTGCGTACGTGACCACACAAGCATCTGGTCTCTGGCATCCTTGAACTCAGGAGAAGATTGACAAAGTAGAGGCAGTTCAGTGATGGGCAGCAGGTTTTATGCTTAACTGCCGCTGGAACAGTGTGTCAGCAGCTTGCTGTAGAAACTTGTTGGCCAATATTTTGAGTGCAGATTGTATTGTATTGTATTGGGTATTTATATAGCGCCTATCCTTGGTCACAGACCAAGCTTCTAAGCGCTTCACAATAAACACACTACCTCACTCACTCAACGGGCTCCCTACCCAGGTAGATATAGATATATAGATATATATACACATACATATGACCTTTTTACCAATGATCTGAAAGATAGACTATTTTCTGACTTCCGTTTAAGTGGGCCACAGTTAGATTTATAATGTCTTAGCCACAGGTTGTTGTTTAAAAAAAAATAAAGCTCAGTTTTATAATAAAAAGGACAAATTATCACAATATTGTAAAAAAGAATTATTTTCCCACCAGACCCTTTCAAATTATAAAAATATCAATAAGTGAAAAAGCTAAACACGCAAGCCCACATTGCATTCAAACACATCCATCATTCTGTCATTTAAAGCTACACCAAAAGGCAGTACATTCAATACCACTAAATACTCCGTCATTTTAAAATCCCATCAGAGGTTGCTCAGTGGGTAATGGCATTTGACAGGCAAAACCAAAACATTTTTTTTGCTTTTTGTCATCACATGGCTCTCGCAGTACCTTGCTATCCTGCCACCACAGAGACACAGAACTCAATGGCTACAGAACAAAATCTGTCTACTTTTGACTGACATGAGCAACTGTTCAATATTCTCTCAACAGGATCCAAATTGTCACAGGCAAGACCAAATTATCACAGTCAATTCACTGGTCATCCTCATACTATATATATAGCAAGCCATATGAAATTATGAAATCCACAAGAAAGACTGGTCAGGCCACTGGTGTTATTTTCTAAAGATAAGACGTCGGAAGACCAAGGCCAGGATTTAAACCACAGTGCCAAGGACATCCACGCTGTTGGTTCGGATGAGGAATTTGCACAGGCCCTCGATGCCAGGCGCCTGAAACTCAACCTGCCACGAGCAAACGAAACTGAAGATTGGGAGAAACTGGATGCAAAAATCGTCCAAAGACTCGATGCACTGATACTGAAAAGCACCCTGGAACACAAACTAGCCACATATGGGGACATTGTGTATGCCACATGTAGAGACGCCTATGGAGTAAAACTACCCAAAGAGAAAACACCTCCAAAGAAATCCAGACGCCAGGAAAAGATGGACAAGATCAGAGTCCAAAAGAACAACCTCAAGAAGCAAATGAAGACCGCACTGCCAGCTGAAAAACAAAGCTTGGAAAAACTGTGGGAAGACCTGAAAGAAAAACACAGCGCCCTCAGCAAAGCGGAATCTGCGAGGAAGAGGAAGAGCAAAAAGAAGAAGACACAAGAGCGCTTCTTCAGAGACTCCTTCCAGTTTGCCAGAACACTGTTTGAGCAGCCAAAATCTGGGACCCTAAGTGTGCACAAAGGAGTTCTTGAGCAGCATCTGAGGAAAACATACTCTGACTCACAGAGCAAAGCACCACTCGACATTCAAGGTCTGGTGTGGCCAACCCACCCTGAGAACAGTTCAATGGCAAGCCTCCAACGTTGGCGGAAATCAAGAAGGTGGTCGACAAAGCCAGAGCCAAATCATCACCAGGGCCAAACGGAATACCTTACCAGCTTTACAAGAAATGTCCCAAGGTGCTGGAGTGGCTCCACAGGCTGCTGCGATCGGCTTTGAGAAACCAGAAGATCAGCGGCCAGTGGATGATGGCAGATGGTGTGTACATCCCCAAAGAGCAAAACTCAAGTGACATCAGCCAGTTCAGGCCAATATCACTACTGAACGTCGAAGGGAAAATCTTCTTCTCTGTCATGGCAGCAAGGCTGACCAAGTACCTGATGGAAAACAAGTACTTGGATGTGTCAGTCCAGAAAGGTGGCATCCCAGGCGTGGCTGGCTGTGTAGAACACGCCACAATGATCTGGGACGCAATCCAAAAAGCAAAAACAGAAAAGAGAGACCTGGACGTAGTGTGGCTTGATCTGGCAAACGCATATGGATCTGTGCCCCATGAGATGATACAGTTGGCTCTTGAGATGTACCATGTGCCAAAGAACATCCGCGACATGCTCAAGAAGTACTTCAATGGCTTCTCAATGCGGTTCTCTACCAAGGAGTACACAACTGATTGGATCAACTTGGAAGTGGGCATTGCAATGGGCTGTGCAATTTCCCCGATACTGTTCGTGCTGGCAATGGAACTCATCTTGAAAGCAGCAACAAACAACGCAAGACAAACAGACCTTGGCGATGGATACAAGATGCCTCCTCTCAAGGCCTTCATGGATGACACTACAGTGATTTCATCCAGAGAAGACGAGACACGTCATGTGCTGGAGAGGCTGGACGACATAGTTGCCTCATCCAGAATGAAGTTCAAGCCAAAGAAATCACGGAGTCTCTCACTGAGGAAAGGAAAAGTGGCCGAATCTGTGGTCTTCAGTGTTGCCAACCAGGCCATTCCAACAGTCACAGAAGAACCAGTCAAGAGCCTTGGAAGATGGTATGATGATACGCTGAAAGACACACAAAGAGCAAAAGAAACCAAGCAGATGGCGGAAGAAGGCTTGGAGACCATTGACCAGTGTGGGCTCCCTGGCAAATACAAGGTCTGGTGTCTGCAGTTCATGCTGATACCAAAGCTCCTATGGCCTCTGATGATATACGACATCTGCACCAGCACAGTGGAGGCAATGGAAGCCAAAATCAACAAGTTCACAAGGAAATGGCTTGGTGTCCCACCCTGTCTGACTGACATTGCGCTGTACTGTCGCCAAGCAAAGCTCAAACTACCACTGAAATCCATCCTGGAGGAATACAAAGCAGGGAAGATCAGACTTCAAAGCATGCTGGAGGACTCAGGAGACAAGGTGGTAGAAGCAATCAAGCCCCTGCTGAAGACAGGCAGAAAATGGAAAGTTCAAGAGGCGATGGATTCTGCAAAAGAAAGTCTCAAGATCAGAGAAATAACAGGACACACACAGACCAACAGACAAGGACTGGGGGTGACCAAAACTGAATGGTGGTCAAAGGCCAAAGGAAAAGCCAAAAGAGACATGCTGATTCAGGAGATGAGAAAAGAAGAAGACCAAAAAAGACTCCAAAAAGCAGTCCAGCAGAGCCAGCAAGGGCAATGGACAACGTGGGAGAATGCACTCCAAAGAAGTCTAACTTGGAATGACATTTGGCACATGGCCCCTCTCAGGATCAGCTTCATTCTCAGATCTGCATATGACCTTCTGCCCTCAAATGCAAACCTGGTGAAGTGGGGGAAAACAGACGATCCTGCATGCCCCCTCTGCCATGAAAAACAAACAGTGGAGCATGTTCTAAGCTCATGTAAAGTAGCCCTGGCTCAAGGAAGGTACACATGGAGGCACAACCAAGTGCTCAAAGAAATTGTACAAGTAGTCTGGGCTAGTACCAACACCACAAAAGGGAGAATCAGGACTCCAAAAGCACCCGCAACATTCTTCACGGCAGGAGGCAGCAATCATGGCCAAGAACAACAGTGCCACTCGAAACATGCAGGCAGAGTCTGCTGGATGGGGCAGATGACTGGGAGTGCACTGCAGACCTCCCAGAATGGAAGAGTCACCCAGAGATCATCAGCAAGAGTGGCATGAGACCAGACATAGTAGTCCACTCTCAGTCAACCAAGCAGCTGATCATGATCGAGCTCACGGTGCCATATGAGAACAGAATGGAGGCAGCTCAAATCTACAAGACTGAAAAGTATGCTGATCTGGCAAACAGCCTGAGGAGAGAAGGCTATCAGGTCAAAGTCCTCACTGCAGAAATTGGAGCAAGGGGATTTGTAGGAACGTCTGCATACAGCCTCATGAAACAGCTCTCAGTTGCAGGGAAGGAAAAAACCAGAGCCCTGAAAGCAATGGCAGAAGCGGCAGAGAGGTGTTCAAGCTGGATCTGGTCAAGGAGGAACAAAAGTGAACTTCATAAGGCTTAATTTCCCTACAAATATCAGGTGTCCCTGTGGCTCAGTGGTTAAAGCGCGAGTCATTAAGTAGAAAATGAGCATGTCCAGAGGGTCATGGGTTCGAATCCCAGCCATGGCTCGTCCCAAGATGGGGAAAAAAAAAAAAAAGGGGCAGCAGAGGGACATCCGGAGTCATGAACCGGGTGTGGCCCAACCCCCCTAGAGTGTCAGGAGATAAGGGCCGAAACACTTGCTTGAAGGGGGCTTCTGAGGACTCTCTGCTGCCACGCTCTCCACGAGTTTCTTTCTACTAAAGCTTCCTGAACTGATGGATGACCTGCATGGTATGATCAAGACAACAGGGAAAACAGCGTCATGCAAATTACAAATGCAAAATAATGCCGACTTTTGACAGTTTTGTGAAGAACTGGCTCTGTCTGCCCTGGCTCTGTCTGCAGTACAATGAAACAGGATGTAAATCACTACCAAGTACCAGTAAATGTACTTTCTCTTTTCAGATGCCCTCTACGTGGAACAAACTTCCTATCTCTGCATAGCTCTGACTCTCTCCTTCCCTTTAGGTCATCTTTCAAGACATAACTTCTCACCCACTCAAAGCCTTATTCTTTCTAACTTTACACTACATACAGTGATGCGATGAGTGTTCTTGTATGTGTATGCATTCAAGTGTACAGCTTTCCCTGTGTGTGTACATCTATGTTTATGTGTGCATGCATGCATATGTTTGTGTGCGTATGAGGGAGAGAGTGAGTGTATATATATAACAACTTAAAGCACCTAGGCTATTTATAGATTAACTTAAGTGTCAAAATCACCACTGTTATCCCCATTATCACTTTAACTCAAGTCTTCACCATCACCAGTGCCAAGTCACAACAATAAAAAAATAACAAAAAAATACCCTGGTGGTTTGCATCGCAAATGTCAAATCATGTTGACATTGTACATTCATAACAAACTAAACCAGTATTGTTATATTTCACATCTATTCTGTATTCATGTTGAATGTGTGTATGTATGTAAGTGCTTGTGTGTGTGTGTGTGTGTGTGTGTGTGTGTGTGTGTGTGTGTGTGTGTGTGCATGCGTGTGTGTGTGGGCGTGTGTGTGAGAGAGAGAGAGAGAGATTCTTTCTTTCTTTCTGCGTACGCAGGCTGATACTCCTGCGGACACTCCCTGTATAGCCAGGCAGTGGAGTTTTGTGTGTATGACCCTTTTTTATCCCGCCATTAAGGCAGCCATACTCCATCTTCGGGGAAGGTGCATGCTATGTGTCACGTGTCATCCATACCAACGGCCAAACTGGCCTTCTCTTCCGAAAGTTAGTGATGGGATTTTACGTGTGTGCAAGATGTTATGCGTGCGTTCACACACGGAACCTCGGTTTATAGTCTCATTCGAAGGACTATATGGGGAATGGAGTCAGAACCAATGTTAACTCCGAGGGAAAAATCCCCCTATACCGAAATTCGAACCCGCAACCCCAGGATCACGAGTCCGGCGCTCTACCAACTGAGCTATTCCGGCCCCCAGAGAGAGAGATTGATTCTGGGTCAGTGGTTGAATGCAAGAGGTCAAATTATTTGATAGTAGCTTTTCTCCTCAATAAAGATTTACAAAATGCTGTAAGAATAACTATAAACAGTGTTTTAGATAAGAAAGCCAGGCTGTACACAAGATCCATATCAGTCTTGTCCACTGCCCCAGCCTCTAAACCGACTTTGATTCCCTCTGCTCTCAGCAGTGATGAAGATTTGAGCAGCTGTTCTGCCCCATTCCAGCCAGAACACAGTACAGAGGTTCTTCATCCGTCATCCTTCCAAGAATGACTTGGGAATGGAATAGCATAGCATTTCACTAGAACTTCTTGCTGGCCACTGCTTAACACACCAAACATATCAGGAGTACAGACTTGAACAATATAATGGCCAATCTCCTTGAACAGAAAACAAGATGGTAGGCAGGTATTGGAATTTCCCATGGTCAGCAGTCGATGGTATTTAAGGCGTAACAACAATGAGGGGCGGCCAGTCATGGTAGAGCCAGTTCCTGGTTCTTACTTTGTGAACAAGGTTTCAAGCAGTATGGAGAAAGAGAAATAGATGAGTGCGTTGGATGGATTTCTACAAGGTATTTGACAGCAGTCTGTATGTAGATCTGTATCTTTTTGTAGCTGAAACTAGTTGACTGGTGTTACAGTGGTATGAGGAGACTTAGCTGGCCCATTGTCCAGGTAAGTAATAATATCTGGAAGCTGGTGACAGACTCGGAGTGCGCAGTGTTTTTACTAGATGAGTTCCACATTGCTGTGGTGTGTTTAAACAACAACTGATTCCGTTTTGCAGACTAGGATGGTGAAGCATCTGCTATTGTTTCTTATACAATTGTTTACAATGTTATTTGACACAAAATGCTTGTCCATCCTTGAACATGTTAGTCTGGCTTGCTTCTGAATCTGAGGCATCATACATTTATCTGAAGGTATGGCCGGCACCAGTCCCTCATTCACCTTGAAAAAGAAAATGAGATATAAAGCTTTGCTTTTTGTAGTCCTTTGGAGTTGGAAGATAATAGCTTTAAAACGAATGCAGAATCTCAATAAAGGCAAACAGGTCAAACAATTCCAGTTGCTTGATCAATCTGTAACATTTGAATGTTAAAATGCTACAATTCACTTTTCCTCCTGTCAGATTTTCCTCCGGTCAAACTGAAAATAAATCCATACAGAAGTCTGAAGGCTGAGTATTTTGGTAGGAATGTTATCCTTTGAACTTATAAAATACCAGTAATGAGAGGTGAAAATGAACCCATATTACTGAAAGGAGGGAGTGGGGATGGTAAAATGGGGGCATTAAATGCTTATTTCAACAAATAGGATGGAGTGTTTGTTAGGAGCTTAAAATGGTTGAAGACAATGACATGGTAACATACTTTTTAAATTTTTTTTTTTTATTGCACTCTCTGGACTTCATGATTTCTCTACAACTCAAAACAGTTTTCATACAATTAACTGTTTGTGTGTGTGTGTGTGTGTGTGTGTGTGTGTGTGTGTGTGTGTGTGTTGCAGTATTTTCTTCATATTCAGATGATGTGGATTGTACAAGACCCATTCTTCCCAAAGAGTCCTTAAGAATTTATACCTTAAAACTCCACTGTGGGTAGCCGACAACTTATAGTCAGTGCTGTATCCGATTTAACTATTCTTTAAAGTATTGGTCCTCCATAACTTACATCGTTGGAAATGTTAAAGTTCAAATGATACAACGGATAATTTCATTTCACAGATAGCTAATTGTGTTTTTGACAAATACCCAGGTTTCACAGGAAATTTTTGTTTTTTGTTTTTAGGTATGTTGTGAGGTTTTTGTGTCTCTGGAACATGGGCGACACAGGAAGCAGGGCAAAGGTCAATTGTATCCAAATATGGATGATTTAGTGGTGGTTTTAGGATTTATCTAGTGCCACACACTGAAAAGACAGGCAGACCAGCCGCCATGGCGAAGTGGTTAGTGTCGCGGACTCCCGGCTGGGAGGTCATGGGTTCGAATCCCATCAGAGTCATGTGGGTTTTTCTGCCCTGACCGGCTCCTACCCAGAGTTGAGTTTGCTGCGGCCTCAGTTGGGAAGACTGGGGACCACACAGCCAAATTTCATCCACTTAATGGATGCGTTTCTGAGAGTGTTGCTTAAAATTCCTGACCAACACTGCAGGTGCCTGTATCTCTCAGGCCTGGTTGATGGCGGGATATATTATGAAAGGAAGCGTAGAGTACAGCCCTGTCATGTAGTCTCAGACCAAAATGGAAATCCGTAGCATCATCTTAATCATCCTCTTTCTCATCGATCAGCATAAAAAAAGTCTCAAATTCTGTGGCCCTTCATGCCCTGCTCTCATGGTGACCTCAATTTCGATGTCCTCTCCACGTCTGTGGCCTTGGTTTGGTTCCGTCGGGGTCACCGGTATCGGCGAGTCCATGGGGGGCTGTCGTTGGGCGGACGTGGTGGTGCCCTCCGGAGGGAGAGGTCACTCACGCCGGTTCCGCGACTAAGCAATTATTGTCGTCAGTTGGGGGCTTAGCAGGTGGTGTCCTGCGTATGTTAGATCAGAACAGGCGCCACTGAACACCACCGAGGTGACTTCAGCAGTGCAGTGTCTCCTCCATTGGCTTGCCTCTTGACGACTTGACATTGACTGCTCCCTGTGGATTGCCGGTGCTGGGGCTGCGGCAGGGCTGACTGGGCTGTGGCTGTGGACAGGGTGTTGGAATGAGTGGCGTGGGTGCACTGCCTATGTGGTGGCGCAGAGGTTGGGACAGCAAAAAGAAAAAAGAAAAAAAAAGACAGGCAGCCAGCAGAGAGCAATGTGTTGTTGTTGTTGTCTCGTTCGTCGTTTCTTTAGATGGATTCCCCAGTCTCCTCGACAAAGGCGGCAGTACGTTGCAGGTCCTCCAGTCCTCCGTAGAGCTTCCGGGCCACTGGTATTGGGTCGGGCCAGGTTTTCTCTTGAAGCGCTTGGTGGAGCGGGCAGGACTGCAGCAGATGTTCTGTTGTCTGGCTGCCTGTTCTGCAGGGGCACTGCTCTGTGTTGCCGATGCGGAGTTTAAAGAACAGATGGTGTAATGTGTTGTTGACTGGAGCTGCATGTTTTTTGTGCGCACACGCTTATTTATTCAAAGTTTATGGTAATTTCCCTGACTTATGATTAATATTTTGCAGACAGGAGATGGGAGAGAGTGAGAGATGAGCTGCAGATGCAGCACAGATGGATGACAACCTTCTTTCATTCCCCGAACAAAAGTCTGAAGGTGATCTTGTGTTTGTGAGTGCATGTGTGTGTGTGTGTGCATTACGCATGTGCCTGTGAGTGAGTGTGTGTGTGTGTGTATCTTACTGTGTTGTGCGGAGGAGAGTGTATGTGTGTGCATGCGTGGGCTTGCACGCTGAAAGAGTTACTTGTGTATGTACAAATATGACATGCACCAATGCAAATGATATGTATGTATAAATCACAATTATAGTCGAGCATGCAGCCATGCACTTGGCGTGCCATCGCGTGCGCACACACACACGCACGCACGCACGCACGCACGCACGCACGCACGCACGCACGCACGCACGCACGCACGCACGCACGCACGCACACACACACACACACACACACACACACACACACATTTACAACCTTCTAAGTAGATATCGCATTTCAAATGCAATCTGAAGAACATTATCATTTACGGAAAAAATGCCAGTTTTATGCCAGTTTTACACTAAATCCATTCATGTCAGCAAAATTAGAATAAGGAAAGTACACGCACGCACACGCACGCACGCACGCAAGCACACACGCACGCACGCACGCACGCATGCATGCACGCACGCACGCACGCACGCACGCACGCACACACGCACGCAACGTGACACACAAACACCTTTAAATGTGACTCGCAGCAATGAAAACGTGCAGTGAAATGAGTCGGAAATAAACAGCCACCAAAATATTTGATATGAATAAAATAAAACAAGACGTGGTTTAATGAAGCTAAGAGCACATATGTGAGCTTAGGCCATAGATTGCAATCATTGTGATTTAATTCTAAACTAATGCTGTAGCAGAAACTGAGCTGATTGTCTTAAAAAGGAGATTGCCTTGAAAAGGAATCCATATATATAAACATTTCAAATCATTTTGTAAACAGCATGTTAGGGTTTGAGAGCAAGTGCAGCTGGAAGAAGAAAAACAAACAAAAAGTTTCCTGTGGTCTTTTTCATGTTCCATTTTGATTCACGGCTACATCTGTTTGTACAGGTTGTCATTAAAAAACGAATTGTCTACCTATATTTCCAACATCAAATGATTACTATTCTATGGCAGTCTTAAAATCCAAAGAGCTACCAGCATGGATTGCGCTGTGACCAGAAGGCTTTAATATCTTTAAACAGATTTTTGACCGCTGATCTTCTGTGAACAATACAAACTGTCTTTGAGGATGCTCAGAAGATTTAAAAATAGGAAGAAAAAAAAAAAGAACAAAAATCTTTAACATCTCAGTCATAGGCTGTCTTCAGGACTTGTGACATAAAACAAAGAGAAATACGTATAGGCGGTGACGTATGAAAACATATGAAACATATGTAAACAGACGAATAAGTGTTTAAAGGTGAGTGAGTGTGTGTGTGTGTCTGTGTGAGCCTGCGTGCGTGCCTGCGTGCACGCTCGTGCATGTGTGTGTGTGTATGTGTGTGTACTGTATGCTCACGCATGTGTGTGTGTATGTGTGTGTGAGTAATGGGGAAAGGAAAAAGAGAGGCAGATGGAGGGAAAAGGTGAACAGAAATAGAGATAGAGAAAAAGAGAGTGATAGAGGAGGAGTCATGCTTGGAAGGGGGCGCTTGAGGGTGTGTAAAAGAAAGGGAGAGAGTGATAGAGGAGGAGTCTTATGCTTGGAAGGGGGTGCTTGAGGGTGTGTATGAGAACAACAAAAAAAAAGAAAAGAAAAAAGAAAGAAAAAAGAAAAGTCGCAGGAGTGAGGGGTGTGTGGGGGGGGGGGGGTTGGGTGGAAACTCCTACAAAAAAAAAATAGGCGTACACAGATTGTCTGCATGTGTCTAGGAGTATGCCGACCTGGATGGTAGTGATGGTGTTTGGGGTGTATATATTATTCTCTATGTTATGAAGATGCTATGTATATGTACATATAGTGACTGGTGAGTTGATTTTAACGTGGTGACAGCCCTGATGTGGCCCTTTGCGGTCGGCTGGGCTATAAGCAACATTATCTTATCTTATCTTATGTACATATAGTGTGAATGTAAATATGGTGGGATGGGGAAATTGGAGGAGGGGGGGGGGGGGTGTAGAGAGAAAGGGATGGAGGAGAGGTTGGGGGGAAAGGAAAGCAAGGGCAAAGAGCGGGAATGAGTCAAACAAAAAAAGTCAGATGTGGGAGTTGAGTCCATCAGGGATTGTGGTGCCAAAGTGAAAGGTGATCCTTGACTCCATGAATTTTCTTTCTGGAGCTGAGGAGTGGTTTTGCCGAACAGCAGTGATGGAAATATGGGTTTGGCTGTGGCAATCAGCGTTGAAATGAATCTCCACTGGTGTTGGATGAGACGACTGCATGGCTCTGAGGTGTTCCACAAAGCATTCGTTGAGGGTACGATTATGTTTCCCCAGCGTACAGCTTTGAGCAGAGGCTGTATCTCATTACATACACCAGGTTGGTGGACTGGCAGGTGAAATGGGATTGGACACTGAATTTTCCTTTTGGGCCAGTGATGCTGTGGATGTTTGTAATGAAAGTGCAGGTTTTACATCCAGGTTGATTGCACGGGTAGTTATGGCTGAGAAGTTGGTGTTTTTACTGAACTTGGTCCGCACCAGGTGGTCGCGAAGATTTTTTCTCTCTCTTGTAGATGATAGGGGAGGTTTTGGGAAGATCAATTTCAGCTTTGGATCAGATTGTAAGATTATGAAAGGGCGTAAAGAGGATGTTTTTGACAGGAATGTTATGGGGGTGGTAGATAAGTGTCAATGGAATACGGTCTTTGTTGTCTGCATCAAGTTTGGACTTCAAGGCTTCTGACCGAGAGACCAAGTTTGCTTGAGCAAGAGGCTCTTGAACAATGGTATGTGGATACCCACATGTCTCAAAAAAGGATGCCATGTTCAGTGCCTTTGCTACAAAGTCTGGTCATCACTGCATAGGTGTCTGAGACGTAGTATTTTAATCAAGAAAGGGGGTGGGTGGGGTGGTGGCACCTGTCGACGGAGAAGCTGTCATACCTAAGATTCCAAAATGTCTGTACCCCAGTGAATCATTGTTTCCTCATTTTGTTGTCTCTTTGATTGTATACTAAAATCATGAGGAACTCGTGAAGTGGGTTATAACGTTAACCCTCTTGACAGCCGAGCGCCTGCTAGCGTCCAACCGGAAATCACACAGCCAAAACGCTGAGCGCCTGCCAGCGCCCGGTAAAACACGTGGCAACAATGGGCGCCGCCATATTTCTCGTAGAAAAGGAAGTCTCGCGAGAACGTGACTTCCTTCTTCCTGTGGCCATTTACTTCCGTTTGCAAAAAACCGCGAGTCGATACGTGCCGTAGTTCTCGAGTTACGAATTTTTTAAGTTTTGTGGTCGAAATGCTGTTTTTCGCCATCGCTAACATTGATTTCTGCCGCTCTATAACGAGATCTAGTGATGAAGATACTGTGATTTGTAGGATTTAGGGCATAACATTTAGTGAAAGTGCTGGGTAATGAAGCTTAGAGTGACCTAGATTTCGACTGGGATGATGTTCCAGGTATGATTCGGAAGAAAGTTCTGAAGAAGATTTTTTTTTTTTTCCCGAGTAAATGGCTCATGTGATATTCTTCAAACTTATGATGTAGCAACATATATATTCGTAGGACTTTTAAAAATTATTTTCATTTGACTATTTCCTTTCCTCTCTTTTAAATTAATTTTTAATTGGGTAACCATGTTCAAATTACGGAGTTACTTACCTTGCCGATGGGTTTTCGGCGTAACTAAGCTAAGGTAAGTGCATACTAAAGAGGGTTAATGTACTTTTGTTACTCAAAGAATGTGATCTTATCGCCAGAAATTCAGAGAACTTAAGTCTTTGCTGTCATTTTCTAGTATTATTTGATTGTTGTTCTGTTGACAGGACAGGGTGCTGTTTCGGGGCTGATGATGGAAGGAACATCTGTTGTCGGAAAAAGCACGCCATGTTCTGATGACCTCAACACTGTTGATGCCTCCATTGTAGCTGATGGTGACTCCTCCTTTATGATATCCTCCTGTTCAGGCTCATCCAGTTCTGCTGCCTGTTCTTCTCATCTTCAGAAAACTGCTGTCTTCTCAGCTGCTGACTCTCCAGCCCCACATCAGTCAGAAGCAAGGCAACAAGATAGCCACCTGGACAACCTGGATCTTCAGGTGTCGGCATTGCAGCAGATGCGTGTGGCAACTGACTCACACGGTTTGGACTCGCAGCCCATTCAGTTTGACAGTAAGGTCATTGCAAAAGGAAGAACACCAGCTTTGCTGTCAGGAAAATGTTTGGGTCATGTGAGCGTTGGTGCTGCCGGAGATGGACCGTTGCCCTGCCTTGATAAATCGCCATTGCTTTCATCGCAGGACACTGCTGCTATGGAAACCTTATTTTCCTCACCTTTACCTGAAGCTGAGAAAATGATTGGATCTTGTGACCAGCCATTTGGAGGTGGGTGTTCTCCAGACTCAACAAAAAGCAATGATAGTACCCTGCCTGCCTGCTCAGACTCGACAAAAAGCAAGGATAGTACCCTGCCTGCCTGCTCAGACTCGACAAAAACCAAGGATAGTACCCTGCCTGCCTGCTCAGACTCGACAAAAAGCGAGGATAGTACCCTGCCTGCCTGCTCAGACTCAACAAAAAGCAATGATAGTACCCTGCCTGCCTGCTCAGACTCAACAAAAAGCAATGATAGTACCCTGCCTGCCTGCTCAGACTCGACAAAAAGCAATGATAGTACCCTGCCTGCCTGCTCAGACTCAACAAAAAGCAATGATAGTACCCTGCCTGCCTGCTCAGAGTCAACAAAAAGCAATGATGGTGGCCCACCAAAGTCTGCTGGTGCGGATAAAGAGGCGCCATGTGAAGCAGCTGAACAGTCTGAACACGGATCCCAGAAAAAGGCAGCAGATAGAGAGTTGACTCCAGACCGCTCAGTGGAAACAGAATATGACAGTGAGAAAACTGAGGTGCAGGCAGACTCCTCTGATGCAGATGTGGAGGACATGCATTCTGATGGATTCATGGAGTCCCAGACACCCTGTGCTGAAGAGCTCTTAAAGGTAAAATCGAAATCCTGTCAAGATAAAGAGAACATGGTCAGAAAATGCTCTGTAGTATTGATCCGCCAACAGCATGCTCTGACAGAGAAGAACAGTAAAACATTGAAAACTAAATTCTCAAAAGGCTTGACATCTAAACGACTGGTCTCCTCTGTGCTGAAGAGAGAAAGACCATCAAATCACAAACGGATGAAGGAAAGGTCTGCAGCAGCCCTCCCAATGATTAAGGACTGTTTTGTTCTTCTTGACTGTGAAGAAATGTCAGTGAAATCTGGACATTCAAAACCTTTCACCAAGTTTTCCAAGGTGAACTCAGAACTTCCAGCATCAGTGCATTCACACAGAAACCGTCGGATACGAAGATCATCATTTAACAGTGAACCAAACACTGCACCATTGAGGGACTGT
This sequence comes from Conus ventricosus, assembly GCA_018398815.1. NCBI lineage: Eukaryota > Metazoa > Mollusca > Gastropoda > Neogastropoda > Conidae > Conus > Conus ventricosus. The sequence continues at coordinate 5,374,342 of CM031629.1, read as the reverse complement.
TTTGTACTTCTGAATCAAGAAGAGCCATCTTTTGCAGCAAATCACCGGAGAATTTCCAAAGATGAAAAGAAGTCTCTTAAGTCACATCAATTTTTTGCAAAGGAGGAGACCGTCCGTGGAAAGAAATTCAGCTGTAAACTCAGAGACTGACAGTCTTCAGTCAGGGGAAGATTTGTGTCGGAAGAGATCAACTGGGGGAAAAAATTGGCAGTAAAATCAGGGACCGTGTTGAAATCAACATCACATTTTCTCGACAACTGTCACGGAGGAAGATCATCACTGAAGAGTTTGACCAGTGGCGTGCTGTTAAGAGATTGTTATGTGGTTCTGAATCAGGACGAGCCAGCTGTCACAGAGGGAGTGACAGGAAGCTTCAGGAATAATAAAGATTTAAAAGAGAACTTGCTTCCGGCACAACAGGAAAGGAACAGATCATACCAAGATGGACATTCTGCAGCACAGAAATCGGTGCTCACCACAGCTGTGTCAAACTCGGCTAACGATCGCGAATGACTGAGTGTTTTGTAGTTATAAGGCGTGACCAGGTGAAGTTTTCCAGGGAGGATAGGCCCTCTGTGCGAAATGCAACCACAAATGTTAAACAGTCTGTTCAATGTTGTGGTCAAAATGAAGATAGACCTTCTGCAAAAGTATTAACAGACCCTTGGGGTCTCAGGGACTGCTGTGTGGTTTTGCAACGAGAGAAGTCGGTTGCTGAAAAGAACCATGTGGTGCCATACAAAAGTGAACAGTCAACCAGTTCTTTTCCAGTTTCTATTGAGGAGAACAGACTGCTCAGAGAAAAACCTTCGGGAAGAACATCCGTAGACGTCAAACACTTGAAGAGTTGTTTTGTGTCTCTGACCCATGACGTACCAGACACAAGAAAAAGGTACAGTAGAACATTGGGGAGCACGCACTTGGAGTCTGGTGCAGTTGTTGCTTCAGCTCCTGAAAGTACACCCACACAGCCCATGAAGTTACTTGGGAAACCGGCACATGTGAAGGACAGTCATGCCTGTGTTTCCCATGCGTCTGCTTTGCCTCAGTGCTTTGTGGTTCTCTCGCCTCTGCCAGCGTCTACATGTACACTCGATAGCAGCAAGGAGGAAGAGAATCTGTCCAAGTTTCAAGTGTTGAAGAGAGAATCGTCCAACACATCCTTCCTCCATGAGGCAACAGGAGAAACCTTTCAGGAAGTTATTTATCCAGTGTGAAGGAAGTAGAAGCTGAAACATATAAGAGATTAAAAGAATGCTATGTTTCTCTCAAACCTTTGCCACATCCCAGTGCAAAGAAAGGGCGACCAGCTAAAAGTGAGCAGTGTGACCATTCTGTGTCTGGCCCAGTCATCAAGATGGAAAGAGCAGAAGCAACTAAAAGAGGAATTTGTGGTCATGCAGACAGCAGTGCCACTGAGGCCTCGCCAAAATCACAAGCCAGCAGATCTGGGAAGGAGAGAGTTGTGGATAACAGCAAACCCTCCAAGGAAGACTGTCATGCCAGCCGATCAGCTACAGATCAGGTCCCTTGGAAAGAGTGCTCCATTGTTCTGACACGTCTACAAGGGCTTGAGGTGGCAGAACTGATGTTTTCATGGACATGCCCATCTTGCAACTGCCCGCACAGGAGCGGTCTTCATTGCACAAAGGTGGAAGGCCTGTCAGAGACACTGCCTCTGTAGAAAAGCCAGTCTCTGATGTACAGAGAAGAACAGCCACTAAAACTGAGGAGTCAGTTCCTCGGAAAAGGGGGAGGTCTGCCAAGGACATGAACGCCAAATCCCCTTCAGCGGAGCCTTCCATTTCTGGCAAAAGAAGACGACCCCTCAAGGCAGGTACCCGCCAAGCCTGTAACAGGCATGGAAAAGGATACACCACCCAACAAAAGAGCCAAACGGTCCAAGAACAGACCTGTCGAACAGGGCATGGAGAATTCAGCACAGGACATGGATGTTATGAAGCAGGCTGCTGGTATCTGGATCAAGCCGTTTTCTGAGCACATGGATAGAAGTCAGGGCATTGCAGTGACCCCAGAGGGGTCTGCTTTGCCTGAAGCGACTGGTCCAGTGCTGGCGAGTGACAGCAACTCAGAGATTAAGAAGGCTGGCCTTTCTGAAATTTCACGCCAAGATTTTCCCAGCAAATCGGGACCAGGTAAACGAAAAAGAGGTCACCCTCCGAAGTCAGAGGAAAACGTGGAGCAAAAATGCCCAAAGCAAGGCAGCTTGGAAAGGGCAGAACAGCCCTCTGAAAAGGACGAGTGTGACTCAGACCCAGATAACATCTTGTTCGTTGGGGAAGATTTCATTGTCGTCGAAGAAAAGAGTGACTCTGAGGAAGATGATGAAGTGATGGGCAAGGAGGCACAAAGAGATCTGAGCAAAGAGGTGTTGCAGGAGGAGTGCGTTGAAAAGACGCACAGAGAAGAAGAGGCTGGCAAGAAGAGTTCAGGCGGAGAGGCTGTCGACTGTTCCATTGCCATCAATTTGGACGAAACGGACGGCTCCATGTACATGCAGCTGCTCCCGCTTGAAGAGGAGGGCCAATAGTATGATGTTCGGATGGCCTGTGTGGATTCCTTGCATTTGTAAGTGTACATCCCTGTTGGATCTAGAGTTTCAGCTTATGACTCGAGATTTATCAGGAAATTCAGTCTGTTGGTGACATACTCTGTATGCTTGTGAGTGACATGAACATTTGTAAGAAAAAAAATTAGGCAAGTGTACATGGGACACAGATGGATCTGTGTGTTTGCAGTTACTTAGGCATATATAGTAATAACAGATGCTTGGTCATGTATGCAAACACTGTGGCCATCTCCATGTGTCATGTTTTATTCTCATGTAACTGTGAAAGAAAATTAGAAAAAATTGTTCTCCCACCTCCCTTTCACAGTATTTAGACAAAGTATACCCTAAATATTTCTTTCTTCCTACTCATTTCAGTCATAGAAAAAAGGAAATAACCTTTTTGAACAACAGCAGATGATCACTGTTGTACTGTTACTATTCAAAGATTCGCAAAATGCCATGCAAGTTAACACTCTTCTTTTTAATGATCTCTGTTTGTACTATTACTATTCAAAGACTTGCAAAGTGCCATGCAAGTTAACACTCTTCTTTTTAAGAGATTAACCATTTTTTTCCATATACTTTCATTTTGTGAGATAACATTGACACATACAGCATGATGGTTCAAGAAAAAATAAATGGCTGAATCATGATAACTAGTTTGAAAAGAAATGCAAAGTATTTTCTGTAATATTATGGAGGAAAAACTACTTTTATATGGCTGAATCATGATGATTATTTTGAAAAGAAATGCAAAGTATTTTCTCTGAAAAGAAATGCAAAGTATTTTCTGTAATATTATGGAGGAAAAACTACTTTTCTCTGTACAGAGACTTCTTTTGAAAACATTTGTGATAACATTGGATGTGGATGGAATTGCCTGAGCATGTATCAAAACATTGGCATCTAGCTTATTACTTAAGGCTAAAAGCACAATGAGTGCATTTCTCTTGAGAATAAAAAAGAGTGATACAGACAGCAGCATAACTGATACAAGGCAAAATACACAAATGTATATCGGACTGCAGAAATACTGGAAACAGGGTGAACATACAAGTTACTGAAAGCGTGGTAAAATACAAGTAGAAGTAAGCTTACAACTATCCCTTTTCATTTTTACTTTCTTTCAGAAGAATCAGTATCCCGGGTGACACATGAAATGATGATGTTTGTATTTTTGTAGAAACTGTCCTATGCCGGATTTGATGAGAGGTGTATGGGTTGCAGTGCGGGGTTGGGTGGGGGTGGGGTGAACAATGAACAATAACAAACAAAATACCCCTGGTTTGAAAAATTGAGTGTAAATTGATGGATAGGTTCATGGAAGCGGCAGCAATGGTTTTTGCAGCTGATCTTGCAGAATGGAGAGCCAATGTCTTCGGGTTGAACCAGACTGCTGTGCTAGGTTTGTGAGTGTACAATGATTCACTTGGGTTATGTTCTGTACAAGGATTCACATGGGTTATGTTGTGTACAAGGATTCACAGGGGTTTGTGTAGAGGCTCAGGCGGAAGAGAGACTCTAGGCGCGATAGTGCTGGACTGTGTTTTGAAAGTTTCAGGATAGGACTGCAGAAGCATCAGCCCTCCCCTTTTAAGTGCATACAGCTTGTTTCGTTACGAACCACGCTACACAAGATGACCGACTCGTAGACAGAATGATTGAGAGGCAAAAGGATGGAAAGGATCGACATTAGATTTCAGCTCTGAAATAAGAAACTGCAGAGTTTGTGTGCCAAGCCTTTGTGTTTTGAACCAACTGCAGAGTTTGTGTGCCAAGCCTTTGTGTTTTGAACCTGTGGGATGCCGTGGGCTGTTTCAGTGCACATTGTATACCTGTCATTTGGGAGTTATGTACAGGTGGTTTCCTCTTTTCGGACATGCATGCTCATTGATGCTACCTTCTTTTTGTTTGTTTGTTTGACTGTTGTTCACTCTCTTTGCCTCAGCCCTGATGTGGCCCTCTGCGGTCGGCTGGGCTATAAGCAATATTCTCTTCTCCCCCACTCTCTTTGCCTCTGTGGCCCGTAAACCAGTCTTTGTGGCAGAACATGTTTTGCTCTTTTTTTCGTCTTACGAATTACAAGCAAGCGTTTAGTTGTAATCATTGGTAATTACAACTTGTTAGTGACCAGTCGTAATGAAGCTGAGTACTTCGTCTCGATTGGACACTGGCTGCTCTTTCTGCAGTGTGTGTCAAACCGATATGGTCTTTTCTGTATTTTTGTGGCATTGAATTTGGCATTTAAGTTTTTATGACTGGGGAAGATGGCACCCTCAGCATGGGCTGGTGTTATCAACCTTGAGCCTATCAATGTCTTAGTGGCCACATTATCAGTTGAATGTCTAAAATATGTTAAGTTTTGTTTGTTTATTTGTCAGGGTTGTGACCATCCTGAAAATGCCCTGGGTGGTTGGGCTGGGCTGTAAGGACATAAGAATAAGTAAATAAAATCCTTTTTTTAAAAATATATTGTGCTGTGCCGCATGGCACTGTATTAAACTGCTTTGTGTCGCAACTAAATTGTTCAAGTTGTATTATGTTGCATTGCTATGTATTGTAATTTATATTGCACCACCAACTTCTTGTCAAAAAAAGTGTGTGTGTGTGTGTGCGTGTGTGTGTGTGTGCGTGCGTGCGTGCATCTGTGTGTGTGTGTGTGTGTGTGTTTGTGCGTGCGTGTGTCTGCGAGTGTGTGCATTTGCAATGAACGCAAGCTGTGTAGGAGAACCATCTTGTATGATCTTGAAGAATAGGGAAGAGGGTATGACAGGAAGCGGGACTGACAGAGAGGGAGGAGGCTAATTGTAGAGGGGAGAAAGCTGTTCCATCTCAGGGATTTGAGCATTAGATTGACTGACTCCTAGTTGTTGGGTGTTACCATGGTGAAAAGGGAGCAGTAGCTCATCGACCAGAGTATTGACCACAGAACCTGCAAGTCTTGTGTTCAATCCAGGCAGCAGATGTCAAGTGGAGTGGGAGGGGGCAGGAGAGGGAAATGGGGGAGGGAGAGTGAAGGGTGGAGTTGAATTTTTTCGAATTTTCAGGTCAACAAATGTGGGGATTCGTGTTCAAATGCGTGAACCCTCTTCACATGCAGATCAGATCCCGCTTAAAAGGTCAAGCAGTCGCTGCTGGCCCAGTGTGGGTTATAGAAGTAGGCAACCAGACTCAAGAAAGGAGCACTGGCAAATCATCATCTTTCCCCCTTTCTTCTCCCCCTCAATATGCACAGTTGAGTTAAGTTGTGACAGGATGAAGAAACCGCCTGTACACAACTGACCACAGTTTGTTTCAGCTCCCCTATAGTCAGTGTTCATCTGTGAGCTTGATGGCGATGGAATTTTTCGTCACATTTTGAAGGGCATGTGTGTGATAAAAACTGATAACAATGTCGGGTAATTTATCAACGTGATCCTTTCATAATGGTGTGTGTAGAATGCGGACTGTCTGTCGTTTGTTTTTGTGTTATCGTGACTTGGTTCAGTTTTAGGGGTAGAAATTCCAAGTGCTGTTTCCTCTTTTGTAGGAGTGTGCATCTGTAAGTATTGGACTGTCTTTGTCTTGTGTTGTATTGATCGTCACAAGTTTGTTCCTTTTTTTTAGCAGTTTACTTGTGTCTTCTGTGTCAAAATATGATCTATCAAAAAGAATGCTAACAGTTTTACAATACGATTTGTCAAAAAAGAATGCTAGCAGTTTTACAGTAATGTTTAAAGTTTTGTTTTACGCTTGCTTTCATCCTTGGAAATTGTCTGTGGTCAAGCTCAAACTTCGCAAACTGGCTGCATGCAAGGTCACAGTGTGGGCTGTTTGTGCTGTTTATTGAACTGTAGGGATGAGAACTAAAGAAGTGATCCACTCAAGACAACTAAGTCCATCTCTTTGGGTTCAGCAGATGTTTGGCTACACTGATTGATGGTGTCTGCACGTGGCCATTACTTTGGTGAAGGGGTTTGTGTTAAATATGAAATCTCTGAGCCCTGGAGGTTGCTGGTTTGAAACTGGGTGTCTTGTGAATTTGTTTTGTTTCGAGGCTGAGTGCGTTGCTTCTACGTATTCCCTCTTTTTTATGTGTGTAGGAGGTGTGTGTGTGTGTGTATAATGGATAGGATTGGCTTAACTACATCTGCAAGAGGATCGGTGCCAGAGTGTGTTCTTGGCCATGGTCAACAGGTGATGACTGATGATGTAAAGAGCATTACTAGGGGTTTTTGGTTCACATCAGATATACTGGATACAGAATTTATTTGTATGGTGCCAGATTTTAAGCAAAACGATTGTTTCATACAAGTGCAAATTTCATTCTTGGTGGTCCTCTCTTCTTTTCTTTCTTTCTCCTCCACTTTTTGTTTTTGGATTTCATTTTGTTAAATGCAGACACCATTCACCTGGGTGTACAGATCTGTTCTTTTCCAAAAATACACTTGTGTAATTTAATTCATCTGCCTGTTTCTTCAGGTTGTGTCATATGTTATTTTTTTTCTTTGATAGAGGGCGTTTGTGAACATAAATGTGTGCATATTTGTTTCCAGCATTTGTACATTTATTCAGGGCTTGTCATTTTTGAATTATGTTATATTTTGTTTAAAGTTGTATGAATACCGTAACTGCCAATCCTCCCAAAATGTTTAACAGATTTTCTCTGTTTTAGGAACCATTCCTGAAATCCCAAATTAGGTGAAAAAAATACAGAGTTATAGAGTTTGATAGCCCAAAAAAGAGAAGAAAGAAAAATGGGTTTGGGGGATGGTTTGCAAGAGTCAGCAACTACAAATGGAAGAAGGTGGAACAAGCGACATGTCAACTTTTTTTGCAGATAATAACCTCTCTATCTCTCTCTCTCTCTCTCACTCTCACTCTCGCTCACACACACACACACACAACACACACACACACACACACACACACACACACACACACGCGCGTGTACATGCTCTGTGTGTGTGTGTGTTTCCCATTGGTTGGCTAGGAGTCCAGGTAAGTATTAAATGGTTTGGTATGTTATGCCTCTTATGTTTACAAATTTGTGCCCAATACAACATTGTATGCCTGTACATAGAGTTTTTTTTTTCTCCATCATTTGTAAACCTTAGTTCCAGAGGGAGCCTGTACATAGAGTGTTTTTTATCATTTGTAAACCTAAGTTCCAGAAGGAGGTGAAAGGTTCACATTGAAGTTGGGAAGCTCAGTCCACCTGCCTTTGCTTTGCACACACAGCACATTTGTACCCAGACATTCACACATGGAAGATACAGATTTATTTTTTCTTTCCCTTTTTTGTGTGCCTTTTTTTTGGTACTTTTTGATTTTTGTAATTCTGTTGGTTGGGGGAAAATTATAGAACTGGCACTGTCAAGTTTGAGAATCTTTTATGAAGGTTGATGACTACATAAATCTACATAACAGATTTTCAAACTTGAAAATGTCAGTTCTTCTTCATTAGTCCCATACAAAAGTTCTAAAAAGATTTTTGAGTCGCATTGTCACAAATTATGTCTTCTGGAGTTAATTCCAGCAACAGATGATGTGTCTATATTGCTGTGGCTATAATAGAATGATGCTGATGTGTCAATGTTGTCAGCAGTTGATAGTATGCATGTGAACACACACACACACACGCGTGTACATGCTCTGTGTGTGTGTGTGTGTTTCCCATTGGTTGGCTAGGAGTCCAGGTAAGTATTAAATGGTTTGGTATGTTATGCCTCTTATGTTTACAAATTTGTGCCCAATACAACATTGTATGCCTGTACATAGAGGTTTTTTTTCATCATTTGTAAACCTTAGTTCCAGAGGGAGCCTGTACATAGAGTGTTTTTTTATCATTTGTAAACCTAAGTTCCAGAAGGAGGTGAAAGGTACACATTGAAGTTGGGAAGCTCAGTCCACCTGCCTTTGCTTTGCACACACAACACATTTGTACCTAGACATTCACGCATGGAAGATACAGATTAATTTTTTCTTTCCCTTTTTTGTGTGCCTTTTTTTGTTGTGTACTTTTGATTTTTGTAATTCTGTTGGTTGGGGGAAAATTATAGAACTGGCACTGTCAAGTTTGAGAATCTTTTATGAAGGTTGATGACTACATAAATCTACATAACAGATTCTCAAACTTGAAAATGTCAGTTCTTCTTCATTAGTCCCATACAAAAGTTCTAAAAAGATTTTTGAGTCGCATTGTCACAAATTATGTCTTCTGGAGTTAATTCCAGCAACAGATGATGTGTCTATATTGCTGTGGCTATAATAGAATGATGCTGATGTGTCAATGTTGTCAGCAGTTGATAGTATGCATGTGAACACACACACACACACACACACACACACACACACACACACACACACACACACACGCCACACACACACACACACACACACACACGCACTCTAATAAGATGACAGTACACCAACCAGCCACTGTGGCACATTGGTTTTGAGTCATTGTTTGACTGGAAGGTCATAGTTTCCTACTCAACCGTTTGTTGGTTGTTTTGTTGTTGTTGTTTTTTGTTTGTTTTTCCTGTCTTTCCCTCAGAGGTATTGCTCCTACAACTCTCATTCCGCCTCTCACATGTCCAGGTACACTCGTCATTTTCTGTTTTAGTTTCTGCATTGCAGTCTTCAGGGAGCAGTCATTATCAGGTTGGCGTGAACAATTTGTCCCCGAGGCATTTCTGTGGTGAACTGATCCAACCTATGCAGGCAACTGCAAACTAGGCCCTCCAAAACAGTTATTGTTGTATCAGAGCAGGTAATACTCTGTCAGTGAGGGGATTCTGAAGCAGTGCTTGGCCTGCTCTGGAGGGTTGCCTCATAGCTGGTTTTTTTTTTGTTTTTTTTTCTTCAGAGTTGGCGTTTTTATTCTTGATATACCATCGCATCATGAGAGGAAACAATAGAAGAATACATTGAATTTTACTGGTCTAGTTTATCGGTTAACATTCTTAATTCACAATCTCAAAAAATGTTGCGTTTGATATTACTGAAAAAGAAAGCATTTATACCAGTGTCAATTACCTCGTCCTGCAGAGCTTGTGTAGCCATTCCTGACTCCTGTAGACAAGGTGAGGACCATAATAAACCATAATTATTCTTCACTGTCCATATATTTGTGTGGGTTGATTGTTTTGGCTGTGATGGGAAGAGAAGATGACTTAACCTTTTCCTGTTTTCATTTTTTGTTTGGGTTGCTTTCAATGTGATTTTAACAATGCAACAGAATGCTTGGTGCCACGAGTCTGTTTATCTGGCTTTTGATGTCATTTCAACAGTGCAGCAGACCCTAGTTTTGCTAGCTTTCAGGACGTCAAAATTTGAGCTGCCATGGTTTTTGTTTGTTTGTTTTGATTGGTTGTTCATGTTTGATTATTTGCTTAGTTCTTTGCTAATTTTTTAGGCTGGAACATCTCGCACAAACTTTCTCTTTAGGGATTCCTGGGACTCTTTCATTCCAGACAGCTCTCTGGAAGTTCTGTGACACTCTCTTTTATGACACTCTTTTTGTCTCCGCTTTTGTTTGGTTGGTTTTTGTTTTGTGTTTCTTTACTGTGTTGAGTTGTTGTTTTTTTTTTTTTTTTTCATTTGTGGATCATTCTCTTGTCTTTGTTCTGGAAACTTTCACACTTTCTTCCTGATCTCAGCATAGGACATGCAAGCTTCTTGTGTGTGCTGTCACAGCTTCTGTACCACTCCATGTTGCTCATTCCGATCCCCCTGTCCACAGCTACAACCCGGCCTGGCTTGCCACAGCCCTGGCACTAGCAATCCACAGGGAGCAGTTAGTGTCCAGTTGTCAAGAAGCAACCCACTGGAGGAGACGCTGCACTACTGCCAAGTTACTTTGGCGGTGTTCACTGGTGCCTGCTCAACGCAGGATACCACTTACTAAGCCCCCAACTGATGACTGTAATTGCTTTAGTTGTGGAACTGGCATGTGTGAGCTCTCCCTTCGGAGGGCGCCATCACATCCAACAACAGCTGCCATGAAATTGCTGATACCAGAGACTCCGACAGAACCAAACCAAGGCCATAGATGTGGAGTGGATATTGAAACTGATGTGACTATGAGAGCAGGGCATGAATGGACACAGAATTTGAGACTTTAAAAAAAAAATGCTGATTGATGAGGATGATAAAGATAATGCTACAGATTTCTAGTTTGGTCTGAGACTGGATGACAAGGCTGTACTCTACACTTACTTTCATAATATATTCAGGCATCAACCAGGCCCGAGAAATACAAACACCTGCAGTGTTAGAAAATTTGAGCAACACTTTCAGAGATGCATCCATTAAATGGATGAAGCTCGACTGTGTGGTATCAGTCTTCCCAACTGAGCCTCACAAAAAAACTCAACTGTGGGTATGAGCTAATCGTGGCAGAAAAAAACTACAAATAAATGGCTCTGATGGAAATCAAACCCATGACCTCCCGGCCAGGATTCTGTACCGCCAACCACTTCCCCTCGCGGCTGTTTTTTTGTCCGTCTGTTTGTTTTCTTTTCTTTTAGTCTTATATGGATGGCAGACTGTGTACGCATATTGAACCATGGGGTGAATGTACAACTTTTAGCCTAGTCTTCAGCCTCTTGTCCTTCCTCTTCAGATTTTGTGTTGACCTTCCCCGTACTATGCAGGTCCTACAGGGCTTACAAGAGCATCAAAACCACAACAACACGTTAGAACTGCTTGGAGTTTTTTGAACGATTTTTAAAAAAAAACGTTCATAGCATAAAGATCTGTCATGGAAGAACTACGATGGCTTTGGTTGAAAAATAAACGGTCACATTTTGACTATCCAGTAACGCTATAATGGGTCCTTCAGAACCCATAGTTTTGAACGAAGGGTGTCGGCGCTTGTCAGGACGGCAAGGGTCATACAAACTCGCCTTTAAATTCTCTTTCTCCATCCCCATCTCTACCCCCCCTCCACTCACTCTCTCTCTCTCTTTCCCTCAGGAGTTTTCATCTAACAGATCAGTGCACAACTGATGCTTCCCCAGGTAAAGCGAGTGAAAGTGAACACGCCAGTATGCTTGTCACTTGTTGCCGGAGAGGCAGTGGAGATTATTGAAGGAAAGTCTGGTGCCATTGCAAGCTCTTTGCAGACACCATATCAACCTAGTGACAGCCGATTTGGGTCTGAACTATAAAGCCATGTTAAGGTGGAAGAACAAGCGAAAAGCATAATAGAACGCGGCATCTTCTACAAATGGAAAGTTGGCGGAAAAACGCAACAACGATGCCTAAACCACAATCAGTGACACGTGTTCATCTTCTTCTTCTTCCTAAAACACCGGTTCACTCAAAAACGAGTAGGTCACCAGCGCGCATGTTAAAAAGTAAAATAAAATAACATAAAACAGTGCGACTCAGACTGTTGGCCCCTGGAGCAAATTTAGCAACAAGGGTCGCACTCGATATTCAAGAAGATAAAAGCAATGGCCAAATTCAGGCCCAGGTAATAGTAAAATATCAGGGAAGTAAAAATAAAAAATCGTCAATATGCAGATCTCAAAACTGTCGAATCAATTTGTTTTTTGAATGAGATTGCATTTGTGGCAATCTTGATGGCACCCGGCAGTGAGTTCCACAGCCGTACAGAACTGGGATAAAAAGAATGTAAGTGGCTGTCAATATTTGATGCAGGTATGGTATAACATTGACCGCCACTCCTGGTGCTACTTTTATTCAATACAAGTTGTTCCATTGGAATATCAATTACTTTAGCTCTGCCTTTGAAAAAGGTGTTAAGTTTAATAAAAGCTCTTCTCTCTTCTAAGGGTTTCCATTCTAATTTCCTCATGTTCTTCCTAGTATTCCCCTTTTCTCTGATGTGGTTCCCTGTTACGAACCGTGCTGCTCTCTTCTGAATCTTTTCAAGGTTATCAATGTCCTTTAGGTGGTAAGGATCCCAAACTGAGCAACCATATTCCAGTACTGGTCTAACCAGTGTTTTGTAGCAGTCGTCTTTAACCTTTTGGGGGCAGTCATTGATATTCCTGTGTAAGAAAGCTAAGATGTTATTTGCTTTCTTACGTACTAAATTGTAATGTTCTTTCCATTTGAGACGACTATCTATAATCACGCCTAAATATTTTGCAGCATTAGTTTCTTTAAGAATAGTATTATGGATAGAATAATCTGATCTAATTAGTGAGCGTTTGTTACATATACGCAACACTTGGCACTTTGAGGATGAAATTCCCATTTTCCAAGTTCTTTCCCACTCTTGTAAAGCGTTTAGATCTTCTTGTAGAATGCGTGTATCATTCTTGCTTCTGATTGTTCGATATACTAAACTGTCATCTGCAAAAAGCCTTATAGTAGTTCCAGAGAGAGATTTCTACTTATGTCATTTATATAAATTAAGAAAAACAAGGGCCCCAGAACAGTTCCCTGTGGTACACCTGACAAGACTGGTTTACAATGGGATGACGACCCTTCCACAACAACTTTCTGCGTTCTCCCAACGAGGAATGATCTAGCCCATTTTAGCAAAGAACCGCCAATGCCAATGTGTTCTAATTTAAGCAGCAGGCCCTCATGGTCAACCTTATCAAAGCTTTAGAAAAATCTAATAAAATTGCATCTATTTGCTGTCTGTTGTTAAGACAGTTACTAAAATCATTGAGAGTTGTTTATAAGTTGAGTCTCACAACTCCTTCGCTGTCTAAAACCATGCTGGGCATTATTTAAGAAATCATATTTGTCAAAATGGTCCATTATGCTACTATATATTATGTGTTCAAGTAATTTAGCGATATGGATGTAAGAGATACAGGTCTATAATTCTCTGCTTTTGTTTTGTCACCCTTTTTAAATAAGGGAACAATGCTCGCATCTCACCACTCATCAGGTATTACTCCCTGGTCCAGTGAAGCTTGGTAAAGTAATTGGTATACCTCACTCAATTCATTGGCACATAATTTTAAGAGCTTGCCAGGAACGCCATCGGGACCAGTAGCTTTGTTTTCATTGATATTGGTCAGTAACTTAAATACTCCTGCTTTGTTTACTTTGATGTTTGCATTTCAGGGGGTTTATCATCATCCTTTAGTCTAACGTTAATTAAAGGTTTGGGATTTGAGAAAACTGAACAAAACTGCTTGTTTAGTAAGTTTGCTTTCCCTTCAGGGTCCTGTATTAGGGTTATTCTGGTTGTTTCTCAGGTCTGGAATCCCAATGTTGTCCTGTCTCTTACTCCTTATGTAAGACCATAATTTCTTGTTTTGATGATCACCTTCCGAAATCATCGAATTAACATAATTGGAGTGAGCAAGTCTACATTCTCTCTGACACCTTCTCTTAATATGTTTATACCTAACCAGTAATCTTTCTGAATTAGGATGTAGTTTCAATTTCTTAAAGAAACAATGTTTCCTTCTCAACATCATCGCAATATACTCGGGGAGGGGGGGGACAACAACCAAAGACGCGTGTACTCAGATATCCCATGCTCCATGCTGTCGGGAAAAGTAGCTATCTTGTAAATGGAGAGTCGTGGTATCTGTCCACGTTTTCATAAAGATTCACCCTGCAATCTCTTGGGACATTTGGTGGGGGTGGGGGGGGGGGGGGGGGGGGGGGGGGGGGGGGGGAACACGTGTCGGCCAACAATCCTTCCGTCATCACAGCGATGACTCTGCAAAGATTTAAATAAGAAAAGATGAAGGCTGGAGGAAAGGGTTGGGTTTATGAGAGAGGGCGCTTGGTGAGGTCGACATCTGTTCTTCATGGGAGGAAGCCATTCGAAGGCAACCTTGTCGCATTCTCTTGCTTTGGAGTCGGCAACGTGGCCAAAACGCCTCAATTAGGATTTTGCTCCAAGTGACTATACAATCATGTCGGCTTTCTGATGCCTAGCATAAATTTGGGCCAAACATTTATATATGTTACAGTGAATTCACAAAACAAGGGAGTTTATAAAATCGCTAAAAAAAAATAAAATAAATTAGTAAATAGGCAAAAATTTTACTGTTTCGTCGGGGGGGGGGGGGGGGGGGGGGGGGGGGGGGTTTGCCTATTCACTAATTTTTTTAAAGGATTTTACAAAGTTACTGTTTTTTGGATGCCGTTTCTCGGCGATTTTACTGCAAAGTGTTAAGGTGATTTGCAAAGTTCAGAAATTGCAATGTACAATACGAACACAGTCATTACTAAACCAATCATAACTATTAAAAGAATTTTCAGGATTAAGTTTATCTTCCCTATTGCGGTGTCACAACTCTTGTTTCCGACGTTGTAGTTGTTGTTGCTTCTGATGCTGGTCTTGTCATCGTATCAATTGGGGTGATCAAGATCGGAGTACTTTAGTTGTGGTTAGCCTAACATCTGTCGTATCCCTCGGCCTAATATTTTTTGTTGTTGTGTCCGTCGGCTTAGTATCTTTTGCTGTCGTATCCCTCGGTTTAGTAATTTTTGTCATTGTAGTGTAAACATTTTTGGGTGAGAACAATTCCAAAGGACACGAGTTGCTAAGTAAACCATTTAAATCAAACGCAGGTTTATAATTGGAGGGAAAGTAATAATGAATGGAAGGGAAAAGAAATAAGAGGGGAAGGAAAACTCCACAGGGAGAAGAAAGGTTGTGTACTTGTTTAAAACTGTATGGCGAATGAGCAAGTTCAGGACAAAATGGAAAGGCAAAGAAAAAAAACAGAATGGCGACAAATTTCTGCCAGAAATGCAATGGAGAGGGGTTCTGATATATGATTTTATACATAGCACACACCCCCCCCCCAAAAAAAAAAAAAAAAAAAAAAAAAATGACACCACCGTCCAACACAGGCTTGTAAAATTACACACATGAAGCATGTGAATTCACATACAGAAACTGATTCTATTACAGAACGAAGTGAACAGAGAGAGAGAGAGAGAGATGAGGTAAAGGAGTGGAGTGGGGGGGGGGGGGGGGGGAGAAAAGGGGGGTGCGAAGGACGGGGGATGGAGGTGGGGGTGGGGGGATGGAAAGTGACGTGATGGACGGGGGGGAAAGGGGAGGGGAGGGGGGGGGGGGACACCATAAAGCCACGAACCGTGATGTCACCTCTCGTTTGTCATTAACCTCGTGAAAAACATGCCAGTCCCCAGTGCTTCCCGCCCCCCCCCCCCCCCCCCCCCCCCCCCCCCCCCCCCCCCCCCCCCCCCCCCCCCCCCCCCCCCCCCCTTGTGCATGCATTTGATGTGAGTGAACGTCGTCCACTTCGGGCTTGGTGTGTTATAACATGTCAGTCCTGCACTGACAGAACTGATGGGAACCCCGATGCGTTTCACACACGTTCCTCAGGTCATACTGTCTACTGTCTCATTGTACGTCCGTTGCTGGTCTGTCCTGTTTGTCTTGTCAGTACAACCCTGTGTGTGTGTGGTGTGTGTGTGTGTGTTGTTCTGCTTATATTTTTTAGATGTTGAATTGTTAAAATTTGACGAAACAGAGTTGTTTTTTTCTCCTGTGTGTGTGTTTTGTGTGTATTCCCCCCCTTGTTTTTAAACACGTGGTACTAAAAAATAGACAGCTGTCTTTAATGCTTGTTTCCCCCACGCTTGGTGAAGTTTCATAATGATAGAGTAGGTTCTCGCGTACTAGTTTTTTTTTTGGTTTGGTGTGTTGTATATGATTTATATATTATATATAAGGAGAGAGAGAATAGCGATGAAAACAACAGAACGGCAGGAACATCAGAAGGGGCAAACAGTTACGCACAAAAACATCAGAAAGGGCAAAGAATTAGGATTTTATCAACGGTTGTAACTTCTTTTTTGGCGTGACGAAATTCGGTTAAAACTGTAGTAAAAAACCGTAGTAGCCTTGGTTTTCTATTGGTTGCATTTGTAGTAATCCGAAAAGTTAATCTCCAATAGGTAGCTCCCGTCTTTGACATGTAGGTTTTAATACAGCCCCTGTACGTTACAGGGAATGTAACCCCGGCAGGAGGGCCCGAACTCAGAGTACTTCGGTCGAGCGTAAATTTCCAAGGTAGTGGGTTTTTTTTAATGAAAAAACCCTTTCCCCTACTCTTTTGGGGGATCGGAGAGTTTAAAGACTATCCAGGGCGTGGGTTTTCGGGGTTGAGGGGTTTGATGTAGACGCTGTGGATTTTCATAACGCAGTATGGACATTTGTTTGCATGAAGTTGCATCGACAACTGAATCTACCGCTGGGTCTCCATCGGTATCTTGCTGCTGAATCGCAGAAATATTTGGTAGGATCGGTTTTGGGCTGTGGTAGAAACTGCTTTGGCTGTGGTAGGTTTTTCCCTTTGGCTGTAGTAGGCTCTTCTTTAGCTGTGATAGAATAAAACGGTGGTAACAGCTTTGGCTGTGGCAGGTCTTCTCTGGCTGTGATAAAACCAACGGTGGTAACCGTTTGGCTGTCATGGATGAACGGTGGTAACTGTTGTAGGATCTTCTTTGCTGTGTTTGAATCAACGGTGGTAACCTCTTTGGCTGTGGCAGGATCTTCTTGGCTGTGATAGAATCAACGGTGGTAACTGCTTTGGCTGTCATAGGATGAACGGGGGTAACTGTTGTAGGATCTTCTTTAGCTGTGATAGAATCAACGGTGGTTAACCTCTTTGGCTGTGGCAGGATTTCTTTAGCTGTGATAGAATCAACGGTGGTAACTGCTTTGGCTGTGCTAGGATTTCCTTGGCTGCCGTCAACCGCGGCTAAAGGAACGGAGTATCAAAATTCATCTAACTAGCTAGTTGGGCGGGATCCTGCTGCCACGCTACTGCCTTTAAAGAACCGGGAAAAAACCCGTGAGGAAAGGCTGTTCTCGCGGGAGCATATGTTGTTAAAAATAAAATAAACCCCTTCTACCCTGAGGAGTTGGAACGGTCTTGCTGGGCCTTGCTGCGTGTAAATTGTCTAGACAGGGGATCGCTGCGAGGTATTCAGATGGGTTTAAAATTTTGGTTTCCCCACAGCGAAGACACCACCTATGAACATTCAGGACGTTAATGACCCCGGGACGTTTATTTTGCAAGACTCCGTAACTGCGGTTAATAAGCCCAAAATACAGCTAAATAATCTTTAAAGCAGTTAATGTGCTGTTTAGCGAGTCGATTGTTGCCTTCCCCGGGTTTTCGTTTGGGTAGCACGACAGTAAGATCGTCCCAAGATAAACCACGGCCACACAAAGGATCGTAAAGATAATGCGGAATAGATATTCTCCCGACCAGTCGAGGGAAAGGTCCTGCGGCGACGAGGTGTCTTTTGTGGCCATGACTCGAGACTTCCCGTTCCTCTCAGACATTTTTCTGCCTTTTTTAACCGTCTTCTTTCCTCCTTGGTCGATGGCTCCTTCGAGCACTGAATAATAGAAAAATAAAGTGCGTGCGGAATCAAGAGCGGTTAAACCAGCTGCACGTATAAACAGTCTCGGAATGTAAGCGATAATTTTATGCACAAATATGGCTAGGATAAGCAAGGACAAGGAGGAGCGGCCGATCGCCGAGTCAACGCTCCCTGGTAAACTCTCGCGAACGTTCCGTCGATCAGATGAGTCGTTTTAAGGTTTTGAGTCGTTAACCACTTGAAAACGTCGAAATAAATGTCAGCTCCTAAAATACCAAACTCTCTAAAAGAATCCCAAGAAAGAACCATCTTATTTTGTTTGTAAAAAAGCAAAAAACAAAACGTAACTTTAAAAAAAATTGAATAAGTAAACAAGAGTAATGGTGAAAGGGAGAGAAAATACTGGAATTATCCCCTCCCTTCTCTTGGACACGCACACACACACACACACACACACGCACACACACACACACACACACACACACACTCCACTAACAAGGTCCCATCACTCTATTTTACCTCATTATTTGATGTTCCTATTCAAAACTGATGACAGAGTGGGTCTAATGCTTACTTTAAATGAAACGTGAAAAATTCCAAAATTCGTGTACAGGTAACATACCATAATTAGAATTTTGCATTTAATCACTATACAATCCATGTTAGATTTTTGAGGAGTAGCATAAATTTGAGCCAAAAATTTATATCATACAGATAATAATCAAATGCGCCAGTATCTGCTTGGCGCCACCTGGCTTGTGTCTTGATGGGCAGATGAAGCAAAAGAAGGTATATCAACTTCCAGACACTGTCAAAATTCTCAAAACAGTATGAATGTGCATATATACGCTAGACTACTTAAACAAGGCCTTGGCGCATTCATTTTCGGTGTGCAGCTTGGGTGAGAGATCGGGGTTACCACAAACACAGTTTGGATGAAAATCACCCTGGCACACTGGAAATGTGAAAACGACGATTTCGTCCTGGTATTTGGGGTCTGTAAACTAGTTCAGTGCCATATGTCAGCAAGAAGAGCAAAATCATGCATGGCTTGTGGACCTCTCAAGTTTCTATGCCATTGGCAGAGCACAAGGATTTGGGAGTGAAAAGTATCGCAGACGACAGGAAAATGAAGCGTCATGTAGATCATGCTGTGATATAACAAAAAAAAAAACAACAACAAACAAAAAAAGCGGACATTGGATCTGCTTCAGAGTCAGGCTCAGTACGGGTCAAGGCCTGGACTGTGCGATGGATATGTTTTGGTATCGGCTGATCTTCCGACAAAAGCCAGGTACAGCTTTGAGTGTAATAGATAATGTATGGCGTTTGGGGCTAAGGCATAATCTGTGACCGTGGACTCGGACCTTGTTGAGCTCCCTAAGGGCAATCACTCTGGCAGGCTTGGTGATTTTAGAGGCGAGTTAGCTGCCCGCTTCTCCCAGTTGATTTTTGTCATTTGTTTTTGGATCCTGATGTTTGGCGATGTTCCAAGCCAAGTGCGGATAAAACATCTGTTTGACAGGTGAGTACGAAGGGGAAAAAAGGATGAGGGAGGGGTAGGGATGGTTTGTGATAAAACAAAAACGAAATTAAAAATAAAAAAAGAAGAAATTTGTGCATTAGATTATAAATGCAAAATCCTTCACAGCAGCGTATGAGGGCTATTGTAGTCTAGACTCGTCGGAGATACACGGCTGATTTTACCGATTTTCCTTGGCATCAAATGGAGATATACCAGAGAGCATAATTCTGTGGTATTCTCACCACCAAGGGTTTTTAAACGAACTCTAGGGGCAGCCCAAAGCACCCAGTGAAGGGTTGAAAAGCCGAGAAGAAAGCGTCAATAGGAAATAAATCGCAGAAAAATTAAAACCATTCTGTGAAGAAGAGTAAGTGTAAGAGGAAATTTTTCAGCCTATGCTTGAGAATCCATTTAAGGATACAAAGGTGTCGACAGTCAGAGTGGTCAGTTCAACTGTTTAATAACGCAACCATTGCCGGTTACGTATGTGCTTACAGCAGCGAAGAGATGTGCAGAATACGCACTCACGCTCACACAGACACACACACACACACACACACACGCACACACACACACACACACACACACACACACACACACACACACACACACACACAGACAAACAGACACACGCACAAGTGCGCGTATGGTGAGAGAGAGAGAGAGAGGAGAGAGAGAGAGAGAGAGAGTTCCAGTGTTTCATTCTTTCGTTAATGTTTCAGAAAAGATCGCACAACATATTGAGTGTATTTCTCAAATCAAACGCTCACAATCACAAGTATGCATACAGACAAGGATTAAAGAAAATTCATTACCTATTCAAAGCATTTTTGTGATATTTATTGATATCTTCAGATCGATTTGATAGCGAAATTTTGCAACACTTAGGAGGTTCATGTCACTTCACATGAAGGAAACAGACAGACGCACACACACACAATTTTTTTTACACACACACACACACACGCTCTCTCTCTCTCTCTCTCTCTCTCTCTCTCTCTCTCTCTCTCTCTCTCTCTCCTCACACACACACACACACACACACACACACACACACACACACACACACACATGGACATCTACACACACACACGCGGGGGCACACACACACACACACACACACACACACACACACACACACACACACACACACACACACACACACACACAACTACTCTCTCTCTCTCTCTCTCTCTCTCTCTCTCGCACGCACACACACACACACCACACACACACACACACACACACACACACACACACACACACACCACTCCCTCTTTCAATTTTTTTGTAACACCACCTAACCCACCTTTCTCCTGTCCCCCCTCCCACCTCCGTCTCCCCTGCAACCTCTGCAACCTCGCACATTCACACACGCATGGATGCACGCACACCCAAGCACGCGCACGCGCGCCCGAGCACACACACACATACACATGCACATGCACATACAAACACACACACACCACACACACACACAACACACACACACACACACACACACACACATGCAATACGCGGTACAGATATGTTTCATGCATGAATATCACTGCATGTGTTTACGTTAATTGATTCAAGGAAGATGAATGAAGTTTCCGGCTGCAACTGTTTTACTAAAATGCATAGGTCGCGCAGGACCCCGATCGGCGGGACGGGAGTAACCATAGGAACTGCGCTGCAAAAAGAATGGGTCCTGTAGGATCCACGTCATCATCCTCATGTAGTGAAAAGCTTCGTCTGGACAAGACAGGAAAGGATAAGTTCTTTGTACAAAATTACATGGGCTCTATTTAATTAATATGCAAGGTGGTCGGTGATGACCTCGGGATATTTGACCTCCTTTGCCGAGTCAAGTGTATTTCAATGAAACTTGTAGTTGTATTTCTTCTAATCTCTTTTCCTGGTGGCATTCAACGCTCGATGCTTTCCTGAGTGGAATTACTTCAATCTCCGGGCTTCTGTTCCAAGACCGCCAGGACGTCGATGTCGACCTGTGTTTGGACGTGGGCACTTGGATCTTGATAATTCTGTCGTAGAAATTATCATCGGCAAAAAAGCCTGGTTTTGGACTGGACGCCCTCAGGGAGAGTATTACATCAGAAAGAGAGCAGGACCAAGACGGAGCCCTGGGGGACTCCTGATTACACTGGGATAAGGGTCAGACGGGTCCATCGATCACTACAGTTTTATGCAGGGTAGAGAGGAAGTCACTGATTCAGCGTTCAATGTTGCCAGCGTTTCACAGTATCTGTGGACCAGGAAGGTGTGGTTGACTGTCGAATGCCTTGGGGAAGTCCAGTGCAACAATGCCCTCTTCATTCCTTCGCTCGAGTTCTTCTCTGAGCTTTTACACAGAGCTGAAAAGTTGTGTTTCACAGGAGCGCTGATTGAACCCATGTTGCTTTGGTCGTATGATGTTTTCTAGGAAGGTGTATGGCCTAACAATCCTGCGTGGAGATCAGCGATTGGGCAATACAGAAGTTTAGAGGGGGGGGGGGGGGGGGGGGGGGGGGGGGGGGGGGGGATACATTAAGAAGAAGAGAAGGAAGAAGGAAAGAAGAGATGAGGGGATAATGTTGTTATGAGCCCGCGACCGCAAAAAAAGAAAGAAATATGTATATATATGGCAATGATATATATATTAAGCTTATTTTTAGCTGTTTTTAAATTCTAAGTCTTGAAATCTTTTTTTTCTCAGTAAATGTTGACAAAAGCTGTATAAATTCATTTGGTCAAAGATTGTGATTAGCTGTTTTCGACATTTAACTTTTAATCCACCCATTCATCAGTCCATCCGTCAACCAATCAATCAAACAAGTGATTAATGAGTTACTGTTTTACTGGGTTAGCGTCACATTGATTCGTGACCACGCACGTTTTATGCATGAATCATATTCTCTCTCTCTCTCTCTCTCTCTCTTCTCTCTCTCTCTCTCTCTTCTCTCACACACACACACACCACACACACACACACACACACACACACACACACACACTTGAAGACATTTTTTAATCGGAAAAATAGATCACTTGTCTGTAAGAACAAACAGTGAAAATGGACACCAACAGCATGTGGTCGATTCCTTGTCCTTTGTAGCCTGCACCAATAAGTAAGGTTCCTTCCGTCAACATCAATGTGAGTTCTCACAGAAACGGCATGGGACCCTGCAAGGTAGGAGCAGGGACGGTTTAAATTCACTGGACTTAAAATTCATAAGCTTTAGCCTTCGTCGGAGAGCTGTTCGTCATCGAATCATGTACCCCAGCACTAAAACTTACGCACGCGCGGGGTTTCTACGCTGTCGGTTGGCAACACGTTGAACTGTGTTCACAGTGGGCGTCAGGTTTGGACTTGGGAATTCAAAACTGTCGTCGTAAGCACTTGATCTGGGAAGATATTCCAGGTGAACACACACGAAAGAACACCGGCAGGCAGTGCCAGAGACGGGCAGGTGCTTTTGTCGACAACCGTCACAGGAACACAAGTGTCGGCTTGTAGATCTATGCTGGAGTCTTTGGGTTAGCCAACACTTGTGAGCAGACGGCAAAAGCCATGCGCCAAGCCGTCCATGTCGCTTCAGATCCGCACAGGCCTCGTCCACTGACTGGTCTCCCTGCAGAACTTGCTTCCCTCCCCTGTCGGCGGCGTCGAGGACACGACCAGAAACTCTGCCTCATTCTATCAAGAACGAAATATACAGACTCCTCGATCTTTCCGGGAAAAAATTAGGGAATGAATTAGCCTGACAATAGATGCTGTGCAGGTCACTTTTGGAGACACGCCACATGCGTCGGGAATTTCAAGCCTCAATACGATGACCAACCTCTTCACTGCCCCCCCCCCCCCCCCTCCCTCCCTTCCCAACTTCCCATTCCTTACCCATTACCTCGGCCTGGAAGAAAAAACAGACAACGAAAACCTGGTCTTGGCACGTCTTCGCATGTTTTCAGGATAGGAAGCGACCCCCCCCCCCCCCCCCCCCCCCCCCCCCGCCTCTTTTTCTCTCTCTCTCTCTCTCTCTTTTGTTGTTGTTGTTGTTGTTGTCTTTTCTAGTTTCAAAGTGAGGTGACTGCAGGCGGACATTGAAAACAAATTTTTAACAGGAATTTAAAGAAAAATCTGCCAGTGAAAATGGACAAAAACTTAAAAAGGTAAAACACGGGCGCGTTTCGACCTCTTAGGTCTTCTTTTAGGCAGGATGAACACCATTCAGGACAAAGAAACCGAAGAACGACCATATCACTTATCGTCTCAAATTCGGCGCAAGATGGGCGTCAACACTGAGGACAATGAAAACGAAGAACGACCAATCCCTTATCTTCCCAAATTCGGCGAAAGATTTAACGCCCATCTTGCGCCGAATTTGAGAAGATAAGTGATTGCTCGTCTTCATTTTCATTGTCCTGAATGTTGTATATTCATTTTCATTGTCCTGACTGTTGTTTATCTCGCCTGAAGAAGACCTAAGAGGTCGAAACGCGTCGTGTTTTGTCTTGTAATTTGTTTGTCCATGTAAACTGGCGGATTTACTTTGAATTCCTTTTAAAATCCTTTTTTTCCCCCTTCTAGTTATAATGATCAGCAAATTGACCATGGACCCTCCACAGAAGAAGAAAGAGTTGATGACTTGTTCTATACTTGCAGCCTACTGTGTCCCTTAGAGAGTTTCATACTCTTCCTCGAATAATGTCTGTGTTGTCACTGGGAGCTGATATCTTCCACGTTTTCTTTTTGTTTTGTTGTTGTTGTTGTTGTTTGTTTGTTTGTTTGTTTATACGGGTCTAATGTCGCCACGGGCGCTTTCATGCTCGATCTGGGAAGACGGACAATGACCAGGCGTCCTGGGTAGGCCTTGGGGTAGTACTTCTGCGAAGATTGCTTCGTTGCCGTAGGCCTAAATATTTGCCTTCGTATGCCTAAATGATTACCCCCCCCCCCCCCCCTTTTTTTTTTAACCCCCTTCCTTCATTCTTTCTTTTATTTTGCTTTTCTTTTTTCTTTCTGTTTTTTCTTTTTCTTTTTTTCTTTAATGAAATATAAGCATGAGACGGATAATTCCGAGATAGGCTTATTTATGCCTAATTTTGTGATCCGACATACCCCTGTCAACAGCCCTTCACAAGAAGCATGATGATGACATTATAATAAATGACGCAATAGGTCTAGTGATGTGGTTGCCTGAAAGTGACGTCAGACGAGTGGGAATACGCTTTGTTGTTGCTTCTTCAGTTCTTGTAGAAACGGATAAGCATCAAAAGCTAAAGGTATGTTATTCGGAAATCTATTTTATCTGGATGATAGACGTAAGTAGAGTTACAACCAATCATCTTGTAAAGCTAACGAGTCATATTTAAAGACAACTTGTGAAGTAACAAAACAGGATGGCCGATTATGATCAAAATACAGCATGAATGACTGGTTTACTGTACATATTGAAAAATTTTGAACTAGTGGATATTGTATCAGTACCTTTCATGTTTCTGACCTAAATGATCTGTTGATAAGTTCCTCTTCCAAACATATTGATGTTGGTATCCCACAGTGTTCCATTAAAAAAAATTAATTGAAAAAAAAAGAAAAAGTGAAAAGAAAGATGTGAAGATTGCAGCAGAAAGAACTTTAGTGTGGAACTGACTTTATTTGGAAACGATGATCACGCAAAAAACTGATTAAGCTTTTTAACATTATTTTAAGGACTAGATACTATATATATGAATAGATGTAGAAGGAAAAAAACCAAAATCTACCGTCAAACACGTCTTGAGAGAACTCAATAACATATGTAGGGTTGAGAAGAAAAAAAATGCGTTGTGTAGAAATGAAGAACATGGAATTTAATAGAAAATGATACCCAATGAAAAAGCTGTTGATGTGTCTAATGGAATGAGTTAGAGAAGGAGGAAAGAAAAGAACGAGCTATAAGTGGTCGCCGGTAATAACTAGGCAAATGAAATTTAAGTACATTTCTTCATGTATGTACACAATTCTACCATACCTGGACCCTACATGGTCAAGCATGTATTGTTCCTTGAGTGCCTTGTAGATGAGAAAAGGTCTGTCTATGATTTTTTTTCTGCTTTCATCCTAGTTTATTGAATTGAACTTTTTGAACCTTTTTTTAAAATGTGTTTATCTGTTTGTTTTGGCTCCCCCCCCCCCCCCCTTCCTCCCGATTTAGTAAGCTTATACTAATTTGTATGCCGTTATGTTGATGCTTCTGTCTGCTATCAATGTTGAAAAATTATTAAAAGTAAATGGAGGGGGGGGGGGGGGGGGGGGGGGGAAGCTTTATCAGGCCGGAACTGAGAAAAAAAAAAGATTAAGGCTGTAGTCCCCCGCTTCAATGCGCATGAGAAACGCACGCGACCGTCTAGTCAGTTCACTCTAACTGCCGAACTATCCGCATGTCACGGCTCCGCTGTGCTCTTGCCCGACTGCTGCTGCTGCTGCTGACATAGTGCGGTTGTGCTTTGTACTGTGATTTACCAATGAAAAATAAAACCAAAAACATGTCACTGTAGAATACAGACGAAGCTGAGTGTCTGCTACTGCTAGCGGACAATGAAAAATCGTCACCGGCGTTCCACGATGTGCCGCCAGCATAAACTCTATACACCCTGCACATACTTCCCCTCTCTTCATCAATATTGACTTGCCATTCCAAGTCTTACCTAAAGAGAGGACGGCCTAAAATTCAAGACCAAAGGCTGTTCAAGCCCAGTGAAACGTTAAAACAAAGGCCACTGATCAGTCCGCTGCTAACAAGAAGACCTAAGAGGTCGAAACGTCTCGTGTTTTGTCTTCTGATTCGTTTGTCCACATTGTTCGGCGGAGTCATTTGAATACTTTTCAAAATTTATTAAAACACCGCTGAACAAAAGTCAAGAAGAAATGCCGGAAACCAGCACTGCTGTTATTTGGGATGAGGAAGAAGGAGGGCAGGCTAGCGCCAGAGGTGACAGCACTGCTGTCCCTGATGTAACCAAAGAATTACTGGCAGACAGTGAAGGGGACGACATTTATTCAGAATTTACGCCACCTTTGCAGCGATAGAAAAGAAAGGACCCTGGTCGATCAGAAATTAGCAAAAGTATTGTAGGAACGATTTAGGAAGAGAATTTAAGATAGACGGTTATGACAAAAGTTGTTGGCACACCCAGTCCCTGGAAAATGCCCAAATTTGAGTGTGCCCTGCAAAATAAAGAAACATCTAATACGTTACAGCCCAATGGAGAAAGGCTGACGAAAGGCTCCCTAAACATCCAGCAGAACATTAGCAAAGTGGCAGTAACTAACACTATTTGCGCTGAGCGACTTCTTTCCATTCGGAAGATAACAAAGAACCAGGTCCCAACAGGGACTCCCCAACCCTCCCTTCTTACCAAGATGACAGTGCATCGAAAGCTTGGCTGATGGTCTAGCCTGGACCGGCCATGCCACGAAGTCTCGGACACACAAAAAAGGAAGGATTAACACAGGTCAAAGTTACCATTTGAAGCCGACGGTATATGTGTACTGCATGCACTCAAAATGCCAGAATGGCTCTACCCCCACATGGAGCCGACTTTAACGAGTCGCTTACTGAAGCAAAAGCACATCGCAAACACAGGGAATGTGGGGTAAGCCGAGACCAAGCCCGCGATACTAACTTGCATGCAAGGGATGGTGGTAGTGGTGGTGGATTTAGGTTAACGCAGGTCTTGTTGGTATGCAGCTTATCAGTAAAACATACCAACTGCAAGGCCTTTCAAGAAACGCTACCAGTCTGCTCACGGCCTCATGACGAAATTCCACCAAACGAATATACAGCGTTTACATCAAAAAGTGGGAAAGGTATGCACATGGGAAACAAGTGGTACCCATTCCAACTCTGCTGAATAAAGTTGTGAACTTCCTAGCATCCCTGGATGAACAGGACAAATACAGTGCAGTGGCCACGGTTCGTTCAGCATTCAGCTGTTACCTCCAATTCCCTGGTGATATATGCTATGGAAGTCATAGCTTAGTCAGAAGACTTATGAAGGGAGTGTGTGATAGAAAACCTGTGCATCCCAAATATTGTACAATTTGGGATGAACGAATTAGAGTGTTGGACCCTAGCTGTTAAATTGACATTAAAAGTCTACCATTGAACTGCATTTGATAGCACTGTCATCATGAAGATGCCAAACCTTACAGGCATTGAACATCAGACCACAATGTCTAACTTACTTGAGGGAAGACGTACATCTTTCGTAAATACTTTGCTAAAGCAATCTTGTAGATGAGGCCACTTAGAGCCCATTGAATTGTACAATTGTGAAAGCAAAGCACTGTGTGTCACTTGCACACTACATGCGTGCTTGGGAAACACTGAGAGGGAAAACAGACGACCTGTTTTTGATCTTGCTCACACCGCACAAAGCAGCTATAGCAAAGACACGATTGTTCGTTGGCTGAAGTGGACTCTGGCACGTGCTGGCATCAACACGTCTGAGTATATGGCACACAGCACGAGATCGGCCAGCACATCGGTGTTACGAAGTGTCGGTGTGCCTGTGGACACTACAATGAAGACAGCAGGAAGGACAAACCTGGCCACATACAGAAAGCACTACCACAAGATGATTGTGAAAGGAAGGATGAAGAGTCACATCAACTTGGGACAGATCATGATGGACAAGTACCTCCACAGGAACTTAGGTAGGACAGAGAAATTGAATAGCACCTAACAAATAACATGCTGCCATCTGTGTTCACTAACTGTAACACTATGTATGGGATATTCTGTGTACTCATGTGCACAGAGGTGGACGGCTACAGCTTATGGGTGAGAATTACTAAAACCAAGCAAGACTAACAAGAAAGGTGAAGCGTGCTGTAAATTCTTACTGAGAGGTTACAAACTGGAACGAGGGCGCATGCCCACCCAATTTCCTTAACATTTCAGAAAATGATGCATCATATTATTGGTTTGATTTACAGAAAAGTTAGAGCACTGGTAACTTGAGAGTTTGGAAAATAAATTATTAACGTGGCAATAACTTCTCGTGGCTTTCAAACACTGACGGGGTAGGCAGCACATGTTTCCCATGTGCACCTGTTCCGGTTTACAACCTCTTTGTAAAAAAAATTACAACACGACTCGGTAAATCTTGCTTAGTTTTTGCACTGCCAGTTCTTATAGAACAGGGAGTACTTTACAATGGGAACGAAGAAATGCTGTGTGTGTGTGTGTGTGTGTGTGTGTGTGTGTGTGTGTGTGTGTGTGTGTGTGTGTCCGTCCGTCCGTCCGTCTGTCCGTGGTCAAAATGTGTTCCACTTGCTCCAGACAAAACTACTGGGCCGGTATTTCTGAAAATGTGTAGGTATGTTCACTATAGGTTACGGATGATGCCCAATGTTATTTTACCGTTATGGCCGTTACTAACGGCCATAACGGCCCATAACGGTTTTTCTTCTTTATGGATTATCTCAGAAAGTACTAGGCCGATCTTTCTGAAAATTTGTAGGCATGTTCATTATGGGTCACGGATGATGGCCGATGTGTTGTTTTACCGTCATAGCCGTTACTAATGGCTATAACGGCCCATGACAGTTTTCCACTTTATGGAAAATCTCAGAAAGCATTTGGCCGATCTTTCTGAAAATTTGAAGGGATGTTATTATGGGTCACACATGATGGCCCAAGTTTACGAGAATAGCCGTTACTAACGGCTATAACGGCCCAAAACGGTTTCTCCTCTTTATGGAATATCTCGCGTGTATTCAAGATAAACTGGGAGTACGTTTATATGCTTTGCATCTTGTTGTAATTATACACGTTAACATATACTCATCCAGAACAGTTTCTAAAGCAAACATTGTGTCAATTATAGTAACTAAGTTTAGGACGAAGCAAGGTTGACTAAACCAATACATAAAAGTTTCGACCACTATGTGTGTGTGTGTGTGTGTGTGTGTTGTGTGTGTGTGTGTGTGTGAAGAGAGAGAGAGAGAGAGAGAGAGAGAGAGATGAGAGAGAGAGAGAGAGAGAGAGAGAGAGTGTGTGTGTGTGTGTGTGTGTGTGTGTGTGTGTGTGTGTGTGTGTGTGTGTGTGTGTGAGAGAGAGAGAGAGAGAGAGAGAGAGAGAGAGAGAGAGAGAGAGGAATGTAAAAAAAAACACCCTTCCTTTTACTCAATTGGTTCTTTTACATTGAATTACGTCTTTGTCGATGTTGGCATTGGTTTATTTGCATGTGACTACTTCTTTTACATTGAATTACGTCTTTGTCGATGTTGGCATTGGTTTATTTGCATGTGACTACTTCTTTCTCCTTAATTTTTACTTTCGACTGAAGGCTGCGTAACATCTTTGATTTTTTTGTTTGTTCTGTAAGTGCGTGTGTGTGTCATATAAAAGTATGCCCGTGTTTTCATACAGGCATGGTAGCATTTGTGCTGGTTTCATAACACGAAGAGTGCAAAAGGGATAACTAAGCCAGTACTTCAACCAATGGAAGATTAAGGATAACGGACGTTGCCCTCTCTCTCGGGTGTGTGTGTGTGTGTGTGTGTGTGTGTGTGTGTGTGTGTGTGTGTGTGTTTCTCCCTGTGTGTCCCTGTCTGTCTGTCTCTTTCTAGTTCCCAAACACTCTTTGACGACCTAGCCAACCCAAGACAACCCACTCAAGAATGCAGAGCTGGCCGATACGAGGTTTGGAGTTCACTCCCGTGGCACTGACCTTCACCTTGGCCTTGACCCTGACCCTGATCTCAAGCACGCTTGCGCAGCCAGGCGACCTGGTTCCTGTGGATGAGGAGTTTGGGGGCTGCCTGCCAGATCAACCGTGCTCTTCAGGCTTCCATGTAGACTTCGGCACGCCTGGTCTCTTCTGCAACGAGATGGTGGACGTCAATGTTGCAAGCTCAAAGCCATCACTGCATCTTGAGGCTGTTGCTGAGGACGTGGGTGGGAATCCCTTTGTCTTCAAGAACACAGAGCCGGTAAGAAGGTCTGCACACATAGCAGCTTGAGAGACTGGATACCATGTGTCTTGGTGGTAAGCCCACCCAAGATATATGTCTTGAGCCTGTCCACAATACTGAGAGGAAGGGTTTTTTTTTAGGATTTGAATCGTGGGTCTTTTGGGCTTATCTTCTCCAGGGTATATATTTTGTGTGGTTACTGCCCCTCTACTTCTAGACGCAATAGGACATGTTTGTGCCCTCTCCTGTTTGCTTAGAATCTGGACCCTGTAGAGTGATAAGATAAGATAATGTTGCTTGTGTACTTATGAGTTAAAAACATGCATGGCAATGAATTTAGATATGTGAAACTCGTTTAAGTGATTTTTAGGGATGTAGAGAAGAAGTTTTTGTCCGACATGTGTGTAAGTGACAATGAGATTCACCAAGTCAGGGCCTAAGTGTATGCAGAGATGATGTGACGAGCAGTGGTGGCAGATGTGGTCCTTTAGGGGGAAGGACTCGGAGTGTGTGTTCTCTATTAGAATTATAAAGGTTTTCATATATCAAAATTCAGCTCCACCCTCTAGCTTACTTGTGGTGGAAGGAGTAAGTTTCTGGTACTAATCATTGAAAGAAATATTTATGTTTTACTCTAGACTGTTGAAAATACTCAAGGATGCCTGAGAAGTAATTGATCTCAGGCTTTTGCACCTACAAGTGCTTGTGCTCAGAGTGACACACGGAATGAGAAATAGTTTCAAGTATGGAATGATGTATGAACATGAAATGGTGTATGCACAACAAATAGCAATTTCACACACAAAACTTTACGTGTATATACAAGATCAAAGTATGCAAATTAAAAGAACGTGAAGAGAATCTGTCTGCCTTTACTTGGGTTGGCTTCTTCTCACTTTATCCCCTCACAAAGGAAGGGAACGTTCTGATACTTAGAGTTGGAGGCAGTGAACAAAGACTTACCTTTGGGGCCAGAGAGGTTTGTAAATCTCTCTCTAGTTTCTTTTTTTGCCGTCCGCTAGTCTGGCGGTTCCCCCCCCCCCCCCCCCCCCCCCCCCCGCCCCTTTTTTTTTTGTTGCTGTCCCATCTTCCGTGCCACCTCAGAGGCATTGCATTTACGCCGCTCATTCCGACACCCCGTCCACAGCCATAGCCCAGTCAGTCCCGCCTTAGCCCCGGAACCGGCAATCCACAGGGAGCAGTCAATAAAATTTCCTCTGCGTCTCTGGTCAGTATCAAGTCGTCAAGACCTTCCAGAGGAGACACTGCACTGCTGCCGAGTCACTTCGGTGGTGTTCAGTGGCGCATGTTCTGATCTAACATACGCAGGGCACGACCTACTAAACACCCTACTGACGACAATAATTGCTTAGTCACGGAGCCGGTATGAGTGAGTTCTCCCCTGGAGGGTGCCACCATGTCCGTCCAACGGCAGCCCCCATGGACTCGCCCATACCAGTGACCCCAACGGAACCAAACCAAGACCACAGATGTGGAGAAGACATCGAAACTGAGGTCACCATGAGAACGGGGCATGATGGTCCATAGAATTTGAGATTTTTTGTTATTATACTGGGAATGAGGACGATGAAGATGATGCTACGGATTTCCATTCCGGTCTGGGACTGCATGACAGGAAATGTTAGCAACACTCTCAGAGACGCATCCATTAATTAAGTGGATGAAACTCTACTGTGGGGTCCCAGTCTATCCAGCTGAGCCCGTAGCAAACTCAACTCTGGGTAGGAGCTGGTCTGGGAAGAAAAACCCCACATGACTCGGATTGGAATCGAACCATGACCTCCCAGCCGGGAGTTCGCGACGCTAACCACTTCGGCACAGTGGCTGGTCTCTCTCTCTAGTTTCTAGTGAC
>CM031629.1:5334621-5337121 GCA_018398815.1 Conus ventricosus | reverse complement strand
ATTATTGAGTGGATAGCCAGCAGTAGTGAATTATCGAGTGGATAACTTCAGCAGTAGTGAATTATCGAGTGGATAACTTCAGCAGCAGTGAATTATTGAGTGGATAGCCTCAGCAGCAGTGAATTATCGAGTGGATAACTTCAGCAGTAGTGAATTATCGAGTGGATAGCCTCAGCAGCAGTGAATTATTGAGTGGATAGCCTCAGCAGCAGTGAATAATTGAGTGGTTAGCTTCAGCAGCAGTGAATTATTGAGTGGATAGCTTCAGCAGCAGTGAATTATTGAATGGATAGCTTCAGCAGCAGTGCATTATTGAGTGGATAGCCTCAGCAGCAGTGAATTATCGAGTGGATAACTTCAGCAGCTGTGAATTATTGAGTGGATAGCTTCAGCAGCAGTGAATTATTGAGTGGATAGCCTCAGCAGCAGTGAATTATTGAGTGGATAACTTCAGCAGCAGTGAACTATTGAGTGGATAACTCAGCAGCAGTGAATTAATTGAGTGGATAGCCACAGCAGCAGTGACTTGTAGGGTGGTTCGCGTAAACACCGTTGGTTTTCAGGATGAAGAGCATAGGCAGTAGTAAATGGGAGGAGGCGTGACGTTCGCGCCATTTATTTGGGGAGTCGATAGGCTGTTTTTCAGTGCCAAAATCCTAGCCTGTAGAACATCCCGACAACTGTTTACTGTAACCAATACTCTGCTTTGCAAATCAAAGTCCACACCTCTGCCCTCCTCAATCCCTGCGACAGAACTCCCCCAGCGTTTCTCTGATTTCTTCTATAGTAAAATAGCCACTATTCGTCATAATCTGGACTCTCATGCTGCTCCTTCCCCTGCTGTTCCTGATCCTTCCTTCTCCGGCACTGAGTGGTCTGAATTCCACTCTGTGTCGGTAGAAGAGGTCCGGAAAATCTTGAAGCAAGTCACTGTCAAAACATGTGAACTTGCCCTCTCCCCTCATCCCTTCTTACCTGCTGTCTTGACGATCTTCTCCCATACTTTACATCCATTATCAATGATTCTTTGCAATCAGGTTGTTTTCCACTCTGTTCAAATCTGCAGTTGTCAGACCTCTCCTGAAGAAGCAAAACTTAGATCCTGAAAATCTCAAGAACTACAGACCTGTCTCTAATCTCCCATTTCTTTCCAAACTGATTGAAAAAGTTGTTCTCGCCCAACTGTCTGAACATCTCTCTGTAAACAATCTCTTGTACTCTAACCAGTCAGCCTACCGGGCTGGCCATAGCACCGAGATAGCGCTCCTTAAGATAGCAAACGATCTCCTCACAGCTGTTGATGAAACAAAGTTTCTCTTCTCTCTCTCTTAGATTTGTCTGCTGCTTTTGATACAATAGATCACTCCATTCTTCTCTCAAGACTCAACACTTCTTTTGGTCTTTCTGGTTCTGTCCTTTCCTGGTTCTCTTCATATCTCTCTGATCGCACGCAAACTGTTTCAGTGAAAGGTGTTAAGTCTCCAGCAAGAGCACTTCAGTTTGGTGTTCCTCAGGGATCTATCCTGGGACCGGTTTTGTTTGTGCTGTACACCCAGCCTCTCTCGGCCATTATCAGCCAACACTCTCTCCTTCACCATAGCTTTTCAGATGACAACCAGCTGTATATCTCTGCCCATATCAGTCAGCTTCATGAAATAATCTCCTCTTCTCAAGCATGCATTACCGATGTTAAATCATGGATGCACAATAACAAGCTACAACTTAACGCAGACAAAACTGAAATAATCCTCATTGCTTCGAAACACACTTTTAGAACTCATTCTCTCCCAGTTCTATAAATGTTGATGGAAATGAAATAAATCTATCAGTGTCTGTTCGTAACCTCGGCGTTACACTCGACCAAACTCTCTCTTTCAAACAACATATCTCTAATGTGTGCAAGTCCTGCTACCTTGAACTTCGTAGAATGAGCTCAGTTCGCCGCTTTCTTACTCAAAATGCTCTGAAGACTCTAATCTGTGCTTTTGTCTGTCTCGGCTCGACTATTGTAACTCCTCCTTGCCGGTTGTCCCTTAACGCTCATCTCTAAAATTCAAAAAGTTCAGAACAAAGCCGCCCGTCTGATCTCCCGCTCCTCTAGATTGATCACATATCACCAATTCTGTCTTCCTTACACTGGCTCCCAATTCAGTCTCGCATTGACTTTAAAGTTCTCCTGGTTTTCAAATCACTGAATAATCTGGCTCCCTCCTACCTCTTGACCTCCTCCATCTTATGTTCCGTCTCGCAACTTACGCTCATCCACCGATTCTCGTCTGCTTCGGCTTCCTCCGCTCGCCTGAAAACTTCAGGCCAACGATCTTTCTATTACCAGGCACCTGCTCTGTGGAATAGTCTCCCTTCTTCATTGCGTAACACGGACTCTTTAGAGACTTTTAAAACCTCCTAAGACACATCTTTTCCCTCGGATGATTAACGATATCCAGTTACCACTGTGGCGTGTTTGCTGGTGTTGAACGCGCTCCTGTGTCTGTCTGCG
>CM031629.1:5309621-5329621 GCA_018398815.1 Conus ventricosus | reverse complement strand
CTTCCCCCGATGCTAAAGTATGACTGTCTTAATAGCGGGATAAAAAATGGTCATTCACTTTGGATTCTCTTTTGAGGGCACATAAGACCGTATGGCGAAAGCTTGGCTGTGTCTGGAGTGGCACTGTCTTCATCTGTCCGTGGGCAGGGGTGGTTGGGTCTGTGGGGTGTGCTCGGCAGCTGGAGGGTGGTGTTTTTCGCCGGTGGGCTCTGCAGTCATGAAATACGGGCTGGTACACCCATGGGGATGCTACTTTAAGGCTGTTTGAGCTGCATCCTGTTGTCTAATTTACCTCTGTTCAGGAGCAGTTATGTCCCTTAATGGAGTGTCATGTGCGTGCCTGTCAACACAGCCCAGGCCTCCAAGGGTGGTACAGGACTGCTCTAAGGGCAGGTGAAGACAGTGCTTCTCTGGGTCCTCCCCAGCACCTTCAGGTGTTTCTTTTTCTTCTTTGCCTTAACTAGGCTGACCCTGGAGAAAGGTCCAGTGACGGTGAGGAAAGACCCACTGACCACAGGGAAAGTCCTGTTGACAGTGGGAAAGACTACAACTTTGGATTCTCTTTTGAGGGCACATAAGACCGTATGGCGAAAGCTTGGCTGTGTCTGGAGTGGCACTGTCTTCATCTGTCCGTGGGCAGGGTGGTTGGGTCTGTGGGGTGTGCTCGGCAGCTGGAGGGTGGTGTTTTTCGCCGGTGGGCTCTGCAGTCATGAAATACGGGCTGGTACACCCATGGGGATGCTACTTTAAGGCTGTTATGAGCTGCATCCTGTTGTCTAATTTACCTCTGTTCAGGAGCAGTTATGTCCCTTAATGGAGTGTCATGTGCGTGCCTGTCAACACAGCCCAGGCCTCCAAGGGTGGTACAGGACTGCTCTAAGGGCAGGTGAAGACAGTGCTTCTCTGGGTCCTCCCCAGCACCTTCAGGTGTTTCTTTTTCTTCTTTGCCTTAACTAGGCTGACCCTGGAGAAAGGTCCAGTGACGGTGAGGAAAGACCCACTGACCACAGGGAAAGTCCTGTTGACAGTGGGAAAGACTACAACTTTGGATTCTCTTTTGAGGGCACATAAGACCGTATGGCGAAAGCTTGGCTGTGTCTGGAGTGGCACTGTCTCATCTGTCCGTGGGCAGGGGTGGTTGGGTCTGTGGGGTGTGCTCGGCAGCTGGAGGGTGGTGTTTTTCGCCGGTGGGCTCTGCAGTCATGAAATACGGGCTGGTACACCCATGGGGATGCTACTTTAAGGCTGTTATGAGCTGCATCCTGTTGTCTAATTTACCTCTGTTCAGGAGCAGTTATGTCCCTTAATGGAGTGTCATGTGCGTGCCTGTCAACACAGCCCAGGCCTCCAAGGGTGGTACAGGACTGCTCTAAGGGCAGGTGAAGACAGTGCTTCTCTGGGTCCTCCCCAGCACCTTCAGGTGTTTCTTTTTCTTCTAATAGCGGGATAAAAAATGGTCATTCACGCAAAACTCCACTCCCTTTGTTGGGTAGATGGGATTGATCCTTGCCTGTCTATACAGGGAGTGTCCGCAGGAGTATCAGCCTGCGTACACGAAGAAGAGGAAGAAGAAGAAAAATCCTTAATTGGCTGAGCAGGCAGTGCAGGGTCTCTATGCTTCGGGCTCTGACATTGAGTACGCTGCCCTGTTTTGATGTGTGTGTGTGTGTGTGTGTGTGTGTGTGTGTGTGTGTGTGTGTGTGTGTGTGTGTGTGTGTTTGTGTGTGTGTGTGTGTGTGTGTGTGTGTGTGTGTGTGTGTGTGTGTGTGTGTGTGTGTGTTTCGCGCGCGCGTGCATGCGTGCGTGTGTGTGTGTTTGTGGGTATTAGGATGCTGCGTGCGTGCACGTTTAGAAAAGCACATTCGTGGTAAACAAATTAACGTGCGGGTTATTTTCAATGACAATCAACATCATAACAGAGAAGACACCAAAAAAAAATCAGCCAAGAAGAAGGAAAAATCGATGCAGGAAAAGAAGGAAGCAGAGGTAGGAGTAGAAGTTCAACCAGAGTTAAACGTAGAAGAAGATGAATATCATTGAAAAGGGAAAAGAAAACAAGCGAATAGGATTAAACGAAGGAGGATTTAGGGGAAGCAAAAAACAATAATGAAGTAGGACTGAATGAGCGGAGGAGAAGACTTATTTGACACTAACGTTTTCTTAATGGTAAGAAGAAGAAGAAGAAGAAGGAGAATGATAGCATAGCATTTATAAAGCGCCTTGCTAAGGGTTCTAGGCGCTGACAATCCACACACGTGTACGCGACGAGCTGTCTACCTGGGTCGTGCTGGCTGAAGAGCTGCCTGCCGGCGCTTCATTCAGTCGTTCCCCTTGTCATCCAGTCAATATTGTTCTCTCAGTATCCTTACTTCCACCATTCGTTCAATATCTCACGCAGGGTGCATGCTATGTGTAACACTGTCATCCATATCAACGGTCAAACTGGTCTTCTCTTCCGAAAGTTGGTGATGGGGTTTTACGTGTATGCAAGATGTTTCATATTCTAAATGCTCTGTTCTTGTGTTTCCTTTCTCTCTCTCTCTCTCTCTCTCTCTCTCTCTCTCTCTCTCTCTTCTCTCTCTCTCTCTCTCTCTCTCTCTCTCTCTCTCTCTCTCTCTGTATATATTTTTCTTTTTGTGAACTCAAGAGTACCAGGGACCCGATCCTCCCCCATACACCGGTGTCCACCGCTACCAGTTGTTCCTGTTCTCGCTGGAGGGGAGGGAGACAGAGAGGTCCAGACTGTTGCCACCACAACGCGGGAACTTTGACCTGCAGTTCTTCATCGAGAGTTAGGGGTTGGACAGGGCTCTGGCCTCCTTCCAGTTCGGCAGAAGATCAACAGATGAATGACAACATTTTCCGGGAAAAGATTAACAGATCAAGACACAATTCCGGGCAGACCAGAAGAGGACAAGAGACTGCTGCAGACTGCCCGCGTTTTTTGTGGGTTGTATGCAAAAAAAAAAAAAAAAAAAAAAAAGAGCAGAAAAACTACACCGCTAAACTTTTTGTTGTTAGATCAATTATTTTCCCCGACGAATCGCACCACGTTTTAACGTGAATGATGATTTTAACAGGGAAATAAAGGGCCCAATCCGTTCAAAACTAAAGCTTCGTTGGGGCCCATATGTATTAACGCATGTCGGAGAGAGAGAGAGAGAGAAGAAGAGAAGAGAGAGAGAGAGAGAGAAAGAGAGAGAGAGAGTCGGCCCAACCCCAAAATATGTTTAGAGTGGCCAGCTGGGGGCGGAGATCTTGGTCGAACCCATCACAGCCACATAATTAATCGTGGATCGTTTCGGCCTAAACTGGGCCCAAACCAAACTTTGGACCGAGAGAACCAGCAGTCGAACTCTCCATCCTTTCTCCCCTCTCTCTCTCTTCTCTCCCCCTTTTCCTCTTTCTCTCCCCCCTCTCTCTCTCTCCTCTCTCTCTCTCCTCTTCCACACACACACCACCTCTCTCTCTCTCTCCCCTTTTCACACAAAACACACACACCACACACACAAACCACACACACCACACACACAACACACACACACACACACCACAACACACACACACACACCACACCACACCAAACACACACCCACACACACACACCAACACACACACACAAAACACAGCCCCACAACAACACGCACAACACACACACAACACACAAAACCCACCACACACACACAAAACCACACCCCCTAAGGTGTGATTACATAGACCTCACTTTTTTTACACACGTGAGCCCATCTTTTGAAGCGTTTCAATGGAATGACTGCAACGAAGACCCACATGGTTCAAACCCCTCTCTAATCACACCCAGGTTTCACTTTTGCTGTCATTTTGCACAGCTGGGCGACACATTGTCCATCTGTGTCTTCACAACAGTTGTTGTTGTTTTTCTTTTAACCCCCTCTGTCCCATAAGAAAAAGATAGAAACAACAGAGATAACACCTGGACATTAAATTGATGACATGGTGGCTGAAACTGTCAACAGACTGGCCGATAGGACCGGCCGTACCGCTTATTTCCCACAGTGTACATCGAAGGCAAGAAAGAGTTAATTTTCTGTGGACACAAATGCCACCAACAGCACTGCAGAAAGGACAGATTCGTTCCAACAGTAAATCCCAAACTTGATGACAGCAAATAACCTGATAGAATATGATGCATTTTAAAGATAGAAAAAAAAAGATATTAATAGAACAAAGATAGATGAATGGGCAATAAATGCCAACACAAAACCCCACACACACACGCACGCACGCACGCACGCACAAGCCACACACACCACACACGCGCGCGCACACACGCCACGGGGCCCCACACACACACACACAAACACACCACACACACAAAAACACACACACAACACACACACACACTACAACACCCACACACCACCCCACACACCACACACACACACACACACA
Source organism: Conus ventricosus (assembly GCA_018398815.1). Lineage (NCBI taxonomy): Eukaryota > Metazoa > Mollusca > Gastropoda > Neogastropoda > Conidae > Conus > Conus ventricosus. The sequence continues at coordinate 5,325,190 of CM031629.1, read as the reverse complement.
CACACACACCCCCCACTGGACGAGAGTTAAGAAAGGCACAGAAAAGATAGTGTCAAAGGTAATGACAAAATTGAAGGATCTCACAGGCATAATTTCTAGGCGACGGGGAGGGGGGGGGGGGGGGGAGGTATTTTTGTTCTGAAAGAATCCTCGGCATCTCCATGACTGTGTATGTAAAAAAGAGTACAGCTTTTCTGAAACAAAGAAAAGTGCCTGTGCCATATAGGCAGAAACTAGTTGACAACAATTGAGAGAGAGAGAAGAGAGAGAAGAGAGAGAGAGGAGAGAGAGAGAGAGAGGGAGGGAGGGAGGAAAGGGAGGGCTGAGTCTGAAAGTGAAAGAAAAGAGGAAATTATCCGCACATAATCTCCAGAAGACAGACGCAAAAAACTTTATACTGAAAGGTCCTCGAGGCATTGCAGAAGAAAAGTCTACCCGGTTAGACACTTTGAAGTCTTAACTCCATGAAGTCTGAAGTCTTAGCTCCCAGTTTAAAATACACAAGTTCTGAAAAACGCATATCCCACCCCAACCCAAATGCGTGCACCAAAAAAGAAAAAAAAAAGAAGAAAAAAGCAAAACAAAACAAAAGCAAACAAACAAATCCTCGAGTGCATTTCATGGATCAGTCTCGAAAGAAACATGTAAATATCGCTAACTTGAACTTTTTTGAAATCTCTTGTTCTATTTTTTTCCAGAATCATGAGATTAGACTCGCAGACATTGCTCACCACAGTCTAAAACTTCCTGCCATGAACTATCTTGTAGCGAAAAACGAAAGTATCTATAGCCAAGAACAAATGTAATCATCTTGTTGAGAAAAACGAAAGTATCTATAGGCAAGCACAAATGTAACCACCTTGTAGAGAAAAGCAAAAGTATCTATAGCCAAGCACAAATGTAACCACCTTGTAGAGAAAAAACAAAAGTATCTATAGCCAAGAACAAATGTGATCATCTTGTGGAGAAAAACGAAAGTATCTATAAACACTTCCGGCAAGGAAAACTATTGCGTTTCCCTTGATGCATTGACGAATCACTGTGCTGTGCTGCGTTGCACTATGTCACACTGTACTGTGCTGCGTTGCACTATGTTACACTGTACTGTGCTGTGTTGCACTATGTCACACTACTGTGCTGCGTTGCACTATGTTACACTGTACTGGGCTGTGTTGCACTATGTCACCCTGTACTGTGCTGTGTTGTACTATGTCACCCTGTACTGTGCTGCGTTGCACTATGCTGTACTGTACTGTGCTGTGTTGCACTATGTTACACTGTACTGTGCTGTGTTGCACGATGTCACACTGTACTGTGCTGTGTTGCACTATGTTACACTGTACTGTGCTGCGTTGCACTATGTCACACTGTACTGTGCTGCGTTGCACTATGTCACACTGTACTGTGCTGCGTTGCACTATGTCACACTGTACTGTGCTGCGTTGCACTATGTCACACTGTACTGTGCTGCGTTGCACTATGTCACACTGCACTGTGCTGGTTGCACTATGTCATAGTGTACTGTGCTGCGTTGCACTATGTCACACTGTACTGTGCTGCGTTGCACTATGTCACACTGTACTGTGCTGTGTTGCACTATGTCACACGTACTGTGCTGCGTTGTACATGTATGTAATTTGTTGTGCTGCATTGAATTAACTGTTACTGTCTGTGTTGCATAGTACATTGTACTGTACTGCGTTGCCGTTGAACTTTGCTGGCTGTTCTTGTGCTGCTCTGGACTGTTATAATGTTGTGCTGCGTTGATAAAGTTCACACTGTATTGTGCTGTGTTGCATTATGTCCACTGTGTTGTGTGTTGCATTGAAATGTTCCCCTGTAATGTTGCTGCTTGCAATTATGTCCACTGTACTGTGCTGGATTGCACTTTTGTACTCACTGTGCTGTGTTGCACATGTATACTGTCCACTGTATTGTGTTGCATATTATGTCCACTGCATTGTGTTGTGCATATGTTCCACTGCATTGTGTGTTGCAGATTATGTTTACACTGTACTTGTGTTGGTGCACTATGTACCACTGTACTTGTGGCAGTGTGCACTTATGTTCACTGCACTTGTGTTGCACTATGTCCACTGTACTGTGCTGTGTTGCACTATGTCACACTGTACTTGCTGTGTTGCATTGAAATCACATTGTACTGTACTGTGTTGCCATGAACTTGGTAGTGCTGTTCAGATTCTCTGCACTGTGCTGCATTATATTCCTGTACTGTGCTGTGTTGCATTGAAATGTACTGTGTGCATGACACATGCTGTAACTTTTATTGCCTGCATTGCACTTGTGTAAGTACTGTGCTGTGTTGCAGTCAAATGTTGTCTTTTGCCGTGGGCTCTTGCACTATGTCAAATACGGGCTGGTACAAATCACACTGTACATGGGTTGATACATTTTAAGGTTTTTGTGTGCATCTGTAGCTGTTGTACTGTGTTCATGAAGCAAATTACGTACTTGTTATCTCAATTGGTATGTTCCTGTGCGTGCTCTGACCTGTTAAAATTTGTGTCCATTGATAAACTGTTCTAAACAGGCTGCATGAATTGTTCCTAGTGGTGTTTTTTGCCTTAATTATGTTCACTGAATGTGCTGCATTGAATTATGTTCCACTGTAATTGCGCTGCATTGAATTAGTTCCACTGTATTGTGTTGCAATGAATTATGTTCCACTGTATTGTGTTGCGATGAATTATGTTCCACTGTATTGTGTTGCAATGAATTATGTTCCACTGTATTGTGTTCGATGAATTATGTTCCACTGTATTGTGTTGCGAAAGAAATTATGTTCCACTGTATTTGTGTTGTGATGAATTTGTTCCACTGTATTTTGTGCATTGAATTAAGTTCCACTGTATTGTGTGCGATGAATTTTGTTCCCTGTATGTGTTGCGTTGAAATTATGTTCCGGGTGTATTGTGTTGCATTGAAATACATTTTACTGTAAATGTGTTGCATGAAGCCCTTTGGGAGTTTCTGTTCTGTCTTGCTCAGACCTTGTGCTGCATTATATTATGTTGTACTGTGCTGTGTTGCATTGAAATGTACTGTGTCGCACTGACACATGTTGTAATTTATGCCCTGCATTGAATGTGTAGTACTGTACTGTGTTTTCAGTGAAATGTTCTTTTGCCGGGGGGCTCTGCAGTCATGAAATAAAGGGCTGGTACAACCCAAAACCCCCTGGTATATACTATTTTAAGGCTGTTATGAGTTTGCAATCCTGTAGTCCCCCCCCGTTAGATTTACCTCTGTTCAGGACATTAAAGTCCCTTGATATCTCAATGGAATGTCCTGTGCGTGCCTGTACCCATCGTCAACACAGCGCAGGCCTCCAAGGGTGGTACAGGACTGCTCTAAAGGCAGGTGAAGACAGTGCTTCTCTGGGTCCTCCCCAGCACCTTCGGGTGTTTCTTTTTCTTCTTTGCCTTAATTTAATGTGCTGCGTTGAATTGTGTAGTACTGTACGGTGTTGCAGTGAAATGTATTGTACTGTACTGTACTGTACTGTACTGTACTGTACTGTGCGTACTGTGCTGTGTTGAACTTTGTTGTACTGTTCTGTGCTGCTTTGAAATGTATTGTACTATACTGACCTGGTAGTAATTTACTGTGCTATAATACATTATCTTGTACTGTACTGTGTTGCTTTGAAATGTATTGTATTGTACTGCATTGAATTCTGTTGTTCTGTACTGTGTTGTTTTGAAATGTATTGCACTGAGCTGCGTTGAATTCTGTTGTTCTGTACTGTGTTGTTTTGAAATGTATTGTATTATTACTGAGCTGCGTTGAATTCTGTTGTTCTGTAACTGTGTTGTTTGAAATGTATTGTATTGTACTGAGCTGCGTTGAATTCTGTTGTTCTGTACTGTGTTGTTTTGAAATGTAATGTATTGTACTGCATTGAATTCTGTTGTTCTGTACTGTGTTGTTTTGAAATGTATTGTACTGAGCTGCATTGAATTCTGTTGTTCTGTACTGTGTTGTTTTGAAATGTGATGTATTGCACTGAGCTGCATTGAGTTCTGTTGTACTGTGCTGTGTTGTTTCGAAATGTATTGTATTGTACTGAGCTGCGTTGAATTCTGTTGTTCTGTACTGTGTTGTTTTGAAATGTATTGCACTGAGCTGCGTTGAATTCTGTTGTTCTGTACTGTGTTGTTTTGAAATGTATTGTACTGAGCTGCGTTGAATTCTGTTGTTCTGTACTGTGTTGTTTTGAAATGTATTGTATGTACTGAGCTGCATTGAATTCTGTTGTTCTGTACTGGTGTTGTTTTGAAATGTATTGCACTGAGCTGCATTGAATTCTGTTGTTCTGTACTGTGTTGTTTTGAAATGTAATGTATTGCACTGAGCTGCATTGAGTTCTGTTGTACTGTGCTGTGTTGTTTTTAAATGTGTTGTAATGCACTGAGCTGCGATGAATTCTGTTGTTCTGTACTGTGGTTATTTGAAATGTATTGCACTGGGCTGCGTTGAATTCTGTTGTTCTGCACTGTGTTGTTTTGAAATGTATTGTATTGTACTGAGCTGCGTTGAATCCTGTTGTTCTGTACTGTGTTGTTTTGAAATGTAATGTATTGTACTGCATTGAATGCTGTTGTTCTGTACTGTGTTGTTTTGAAATGTATTGTACATGAGCTGCATTGAATTCTGTTGTTCTGTACTGTGTTGTTTTGAAATGTAATGTATTGCACTGAGCTGCATTGAGTTCTGTTGTTCTGTACTGTGTTGTTTTGAAATGTATTGTATTGTACTGAGCTGCGTTGAATTCTGTTGTTCTGTACTGTGTTGTTTTGAAATGTATTGTATTGTACTGAGCTGCGTTGAATTCTGTTGTTCTGTACTGTCTTGTTTTGAAATGTAATGTATTGTACTGCATTGAATTCTGTTGTTCTGTACTGTGTTGTTTTGAAATGTATTGTACTGAGCTGCATTGATTCTGTTGTTCTGTACTGTGTTGTTTTGAAATGTAATGTATTGCACTGAGCTGCATTGAGTTCTGTTGTACGTGCTGTGTTGTTTCGAAATGTATTGTATTGTACTGAGCTGCGTTGAATTCTGTTGTTCTGTACTGTGTTGTTTTGAAATGTATTGCACTGAGCTGCGTTGAATTCTGTTGTTCTGTACTGTGTTGTTTTGAAATGTATTGCACTGGGCTGCGTTGAATTCTGTTGTTCTGCACTGTGTTGTTTTGAAATGTATTGTACTGAGCTGCGTTGAATTCTGTTGTTCTGCACTGTGTTGTTTTGAAATGTATTGTATTGCACTGAGCTGCGTTGAATTCGTTGTTTCTGTACTGTGTTGTTTTGAAATGTATTGTACTGAGGTGCGTTGAATTCTGTTGTTCTGTACTGTGTTGTTTTGAAATGTATTGTATTGTACTGAGGTGCGTTTGAATTCTGTTGATCTGTACTGTGTTGTTTTGAAATGTATTGTACTGAGCTGCGTTGAATTCTGTTGTTCTGCACTGTGTTGTTTTGAAATGTATTGTATTGCACTGAGCTGCGTTGAATTCTGTTGTTCTGTACTGTGTTGTTTTTGAAATGTATTGTACTGAGCTGCGTTGAATTCTGTTGTTCTGTACTGTGTTGTTTTGAAATGTATTGTATTGTACTGAGGTGCGTTGAATTCTGTTGTTCTGTACTGTGTTGTTTTGAAATGTGTTGTAGTGTACTGAGCTGCGTTGAATTCTGTTGTTCTGTACTGTGTTGTTTTGAAATGTGTTGTATTGTACTGAGCTGCGTTGAATTCTGGTGTTCTGTACTGTGTTGTTTTGAAATGTATTGTATTGTACTGAGCTGTGTTGAATCTGTTGTTCTGTACTGTGTTATTTTGAAATGTATTGCACTGAGCTGCGTTGATATTCTGTTGTTCTGTACTGTGTCGTTTTGAATTGTATTGTACTGAAGTGCGTTGAATTCTGTTGTTCTGTACTGTGTTGTTTTGAAATGTATTGTATTGTACTGAGCTGCATTGAATTCTGTTGTTCTGTACTGTGTTGTTTTGAAATGTGTTGTATTGTACTGAGCTGCATTGAATTCTGTTGTTCTGTACTCTGTTGTTTTGAAATGTGTTGTATTGTACTGAGCTGCGTTGAATTGTTGTTTCTGTACTGTGTTGTTTTGAAATGTAATGTATTGTACTGAGCTGCGTTGAATTCTGTTGTACTGTTCCATGCTACATTGAATTGTACTGTACAGTGCTTGCAATGTATTGCGTTCCTCCACGCTGTGTGGCTGCATTGTATTGTATTGTATTATACTGCATTAAATTGTTGGTACTGGATTGTGCTGCATGGCACTGCTTTGTATTGTAGATCTCTTCTTGACGTATATGAATAGTCAAATTTATCACGTTTAGATGCTGTAATCACAAACTTTCTATTGAGACAAGAAGAAAATATGGAACCGAAAGACACGAACGGTTATGGAAAGATTGTGCTATATGAACATCGGTGGTGATGAATATCATTTCATGATTGAGTGCCCCAAGTATGAAATATACGAAAACTGTATTTTACCTACTTATTATTGCAATAAGAAGTCTGTATATCACTTCTGTAAACTGTTGCCTGAGGTTAAAAAAAAAGTTCTGTTGAAAATGATATTAAAAAAATATCTTAGAAACAGTACAGTTGCTAATTTCCCCCCACTTTTTGTGTTAAAATGATCATTTTTGAATCGGTACTTTGTATTTTTGACATATACAAAGAAATGTTGTGCATTTTCAATACGAAACTTTACGTTTATGACACACACACAAAGAAAGGTTTATGTTGTTGCTGCACTGATTTGTTTTTTGTTTTTTTATCCCCCCACACCCAATAGGGGTAAAAGGATTAGATTCAAGTTCAAGGCAGGTTACATGATGGAGAGAGAGAGAGAGAGAGAGAACGAACGAACGAACGAACGAAATTTGTTTAATGAGGGAAAAGAATAAGCACATAGCAGGCTTGTTTGCATCTTGCCCTCAAAAATGAAAAAGAAACATTCCAAACACAAAAGCCACCCTCCACACCCCAACCATTAACCAAACATCCACCTGTCGAACAATCCTTTCAAAGCAATAATAATAGCAATAACAACATCAATGAATGATAATGATTAAAAATGATAACATTACAATTCAAATATAACCCCATGCGCACATATACACATATGTATTGTCAAACATTACATCTATCGAATAGCATGATCTGAAAAGATAGAAATACAGAACACATAATAATCACAAATATAATTCCACATGATAGTAAATCAATATTGAAACCTAGAATCTGTTCCGGAAGGGGCGTACAACACACATTTTGCGCCCTCCAGATTCGCACGCAATTTCCCTTTCCTCTCTATCCCGTGTTCTCTGCAAACAATTCCATCCTCGCCCCTCGTAACAAACACCCCACCTCACCCCGTCTACCCCTCCGTTCACAACCAACCCTACTCAAACAGAGAGAGAGAGAGAGAGAGAGAGAGAGAGAGAGAGAGAGAGAGAGAGAGAGAGAGGAGAGAGAGAGAGAGAGAGAGAGAGAGAGAGAGAGGCCGGATATAAAAGCAAATATTCACTTACCATAAGGATCAGGAGATGCTGTTCATGTATTGCGTCATAAGGTGTGTTTGATATTTGTTTTTAAAGACTCGGAGGCTTGTATTTACATCGAATGAAGTTATAACAGAATTCCATAAGCAGCCACCAGAGTACAACAAGCTTGATTTAAACAGATCGATTCTCGGAAGAGGTACTTTTATCTTGTAAACATGACGAATCTTATTCATTTCGAATCTATTTTTCAAAGCCATTGGGCACGGTCGGACATTATATTAAACATAAAGAGAGCTTTGTTGTAAACTAGCTTCCATTTTAGAGGCAGAATTTCTAAATGTTTATATTCTGAGAAAGTAGGGGAGGAGGACTTCAGGAGGATCAGTTTAATGGCACGTCTATGTAAACTGAATAAAGGTTTAAAATATTATCACTAGCGGAATCCCATATTGTTGAGGCATAGTTTATGTAAGATTCAACATAGGCATGAAAGAACAACTTACGGCTATGTTGATCTAAATAGTGTTTTATTCTGGAAAGCTGGTAAATCTTTCTGGACACATTTTACATACTAACGCAATATGATTCGACCATAACAGATTGTTATCAATAATAACACCTAGGATCTTATGGTGATCAACTTCCTCGAGATTTTCGCCATTAATACAAAGGTAATGATTGCTACAAGAAAGATTTTGACGTTTTTGCCTGGTAGTAATCAATAAGTATTTAGTTTTTTGGGGGTGAGTCGCATATGATTGAGTTCAGACCATTCAGATAACTTGTTGATACTTTCTTGTAAGGAGATAAAAATGTTATCTAATCGATCGTGACAGGTGTGGATAGTGGTATCATCGGCAAACATCTCACATAAAGTTGTAAAAAACAGAGGTAGATCATTTATATATACAGAAAATAGTATTGGCCCAAGGACTGAGCCTTGAGGGACGCCGTACTTAACAGGTAGAATGGAAGAATTTGATCTATTTACCGAAACACACTGTTTCCTGTCTGAGAGAAATGAAGATAGAAGTTCCAAAGCGTTGTCAGTTAGGCCATAGATCTTTAATTTCTCAAGTAGAAGACTGTGTCCGACATCAATGCTTTCTAAAGTCTACACTAGAACACCTGTGATTTTATTATTGTTTATGTTAGTAAGCCACTGGTCAACAAGACTAGTTAATGCGTGTGACAAAATGGTTGGCCCTGAATCCGGACTGGTTTGGATGAAACAGTTCGAGGAGAGAGAGAGAGAGAGAGAGAGAGAGAGAGAGAGAGGAGAGAGAGAGAGAGAGAGAGAGAGAGAGAGAGAGAGAAGTTTAATGCTATTAAGCTGTACAGCCCATTTAGCAAATCGGCGCGATGTACACAGACAAAACATGACTCAAATTTCGATTTCATTGACATGGAAACCACAGCAATGTGTCTCTTTCTTTCACTTTTATATGACAAAATCGGGAACGAGAAAAATGTCACTGGTATGTATCCACTGTCAGTTCTGTAGATGGCGGTCACCCCAGGTAGGACTGGATCAATCTGTGGTGAACTTGCAGCCTCCGTAGAGCACGTGCTTGGGTTTCTGCATGTTCTGTGTTGCCGGTACGTCTTCCTTTCCGAAGGCTGGCCAGTTAACACATTCCTCCGATGACATTGTCTTTCTTCCTGCGAAACGAACCGGATCGCAGGAAGATTCCAGAACGACATCATCTGATTCACACAGCAGCACACCCGCATCATCCGTTTGATGAAACACGACTTTCCGAAATGCTTTGTTTCTGTGAGAATCTCGTAATCGTCTCTGCACCTGTCGATCTGTCAGAGTAGCGACATAATCCTTAACCCCTCCCGTGTCAAAACCGGCGACTATTTTGTCTATGGCTTGTTCTGGAATGACGTCGATGTCTGACGGGTGGATTTCTGGATCGCTGATGTCACACTCCGACAGATCGGAGCGCAAAGACAGAAGCGCATCCTGAGTATGCGACGTGTCACCATCATCGCGAATCGGCTTGATGTGTTCCTGTGCCTTGTGCTGTGTACTGTGTTCGTCCGATTCCGTGTTAAGCACGGCCAGTTTTATTCACATCACTAGTGGCACTGAGACCAGCACCAACCTGTTCAGGTCGTCTGTTCTGCTCGAGAGAGAGAGAGAGAGAGAGAGAGAGAGAGAGAGAGAGAGAGAGAGAGAGAGAGAGAGAGAGAGAGAGAGAGAGAACGACAGACAGACAGACAGACAGACAGACAGACAGACAGAGACAGAGCAAGAGAACGAGAGACAGAATGAAGAGAGAGAGACACACAGACAGATAGACAGAGAGATGGGCGAACGGACACACACACACACACACACACACACACACACACACACCCCACACACACACACACACACACACACGGGGTGGGGGGGAGAGAGAGAGAGAGAGAGAGAGAGAGAGAGAGAGAGAGAGAGAGAGAGGACACGGGGGAGTGGGGGGGGGGGGGGGGGGGGGAGGCTCATACGTCCAGTCCACAACCTGTTCCCATCACCAAGTCAGAAACATTTTATTCATGTTCATCCCCCAGAACATCGACAACGACTAGCAGACACTTCCAGACCTTCCCAGCTCTGTGTACCGCCACGCACCTGCCCTGCTCGTTGTCTACAATCCCCTCGCTTCCTAAAACCATTCCCTCAATCCTGGAATATAGTGGGAACAGAACTCCAGATCAAAATGATTCTAAGGTGAGGGTTGGCGAGTTTAATTTCTTTCTGTCTTCGTCTTTTGAAGGAATGAAATAAATAAGATATGGCCAACAACAACAACAACCAAAACAGTATTGTGTATTTAAAAGAAACGCCATGCCAAGAATTACTATAATCAAAGATGAAATATGGCCAACAATAACCAAAACAGTATTGTGTATTTAAAAGAAACACCATGCCTTGAATTACTGTAATCAAAGAGTTGTGTGTTCTGTGAGTTTCTTATCCAAGATTTACAGTACTCAAAAGAGTTGTGGTCCTGTGAGCTTCTTATCCAAGATTTACAGTACTCAAAGAGTTGTGGTTCTGTGGGCTTCTTATCCAAGATTTACAGTACTCAAAAGAGTTGTGGTTCTCGTGAGCTGTATATGTCGATCCGTTCAAGCAGACGAGCGCATGGACGCTTTTCTTGAAAAGGCTGATGTTCGTGTCGTTCTTGAGTCATGAATACGAACTCCTCAAAAATTGAGCAGCCGGAAGTGATGCCGTGATGACGTTCTAACCGTACAGTGCCTTGCTAATACTATTGTCCAGCTATGCAATGCACTGTTAGGTAGTGTACTGTCACACGATGCACACTTATGCGAATCACTGTTGGACTGCTACGCTGTGTGCTGTTATATTATTGTAGTGATACACAGTTTACTGGTCTACATTGTGTTAGCTACACAATGTACTGCTTCTCCATGCACAGCTACGCAGAGTTTTGCTACACGATGCACTATGTACTGCGACACAAGAATTAGTGCATAAATGCACTACTGCACAAAATACTACAATACTATGCACTGCTGAAAAAGCTCTGCTACATAATGCGTTGCTGTAGAATGCACTGCTACAGAATGTATAGCTACACAGTGCACTGCTTTATATAAAATAATAATACATAATGTAATGCTATGCAAACCACTGCTTCACAAGATGATGCTACAACATGTCCTGCTACACACTGAAATGTTGCAATAGGCACTGCTACACAATGCACTGTTACACTACGTTATGCTACACAATGTAGTGCATATTTCGAACCATTGCTGTAGAATGTCATGTTGCGTACTCTGGTGCTACACAAACCACTGCTACACAGCGTACTGCTACACAAAGTGATGCTACGTAATGTACGGTTACACAGTGCAACGCTACACAATGTGGTTAGTGCTGCACAAACCATTGCTACACATTGTAATCACAGTGCGTTGGTACACAAACCGCTGCTACCCATTGCAATACATCCCGATGCATTGCTCCATAATACACTGATACACAATTGTATTGATCAGACTCAGCTCCGTTAAATTTTTAATTTCAATTTTAAAATTCAGCAGGTTTGTTTTGGAGACTGTGAGGTGGGGGTAGTGGTGAGGATTTTGGGAAGGGGGGTGGGGGAGGGGGGGGGGGGGGGCGAAAGGGAAGGATTTATGTTTCGTAGATATATCATCGAGAATTTCAGATCCTTAAGGTTTAATATTGAACCAAACGCGCTCAGCTTAATGACCTGTTCAGGCCTCTTCAAATTTGGATGAGTCGACCACGAAAAGATAGATATTTGATAAGCCGATTTATCAACCGAGAAATTCACACAAGGAGTTAAGATCTTACAGATCTGTCACTGAAAGATTTCAGTTTGGCGAAAGGATTTACAACCGACTGAGTCGACCTTAGATATTTGGAGCTTTACGATGAAGTTTCAGACTTGGTCGTTTACCCATTGAACGTTTCAGCTTGCCCACAGTTACCTTATGGCGTTCCATTTTCAGTAGAATTACCTTTGGGAGTTTCAGTTACGGTAGAGTTTTCCACTAGGAGTCTCAGTTCCAGCAGATGTTCCATTAGATGATTCAGCAGGAGCGGTTGTATTCTCAAGCTCGTTTTCAGCGGCAGCGCATTGAGCCAACAAACAGTCGCTCATTGTGTCCAGACGTTGAGAGATGGAGGCGAGTGAGTCTTGGAGACTGTCAACCTTGTCTGCTAACGCCTGCATCGCAGCCAACCTTTCCTGTAGTGGTTGGAATGATCCCAGTTCTTCTTTCAGGGACAGCAGCTCTTCCACTGCTTCCGTCAAAGGTTGCAAAGCTGTCAGCCCGGCTTTCACCAGTTGGGTGTCCTCGCCAACGGCGTTCACCTCCGTCTTGATGACATTCTGAATATCGTTTACCTCGTCAATTCTATCTTTCAAGGAGCTGAAGTCCTGTTTTAACATACCTTGGTTATCCTGAACCGTGACGATCTCTTCTGCCATCGATGTCTGCAGGTTCTCTACCGTTTCGAGGTCGCTGTGAATCGTATCCAAAGTCCCTTGTAGAGACTCCTGAGTGCTCTTCAGTGTGCCAAGCTCTGCTTGAAGAGTGTTCTGAGTGTCTCTAACTGAAGCTATGTCGCCCTCGATAGAGATTTGACCTTCAAGAATTTCTTGTTGTCCCTTCTTCAGGGCTTCAGTTTCCAGCTTGGTGTGGTCGTGGTTGGCCTTAACGAGTTTGTTGGTGGCGTTTTGGGTGGACTTGACCTTAGTTAGCTCGTTCAAAACTGATCCCTGACTGTTCAGGATGTGGTCCAGAATGTTCTGTTGCGTTGACGTAATGATGCCAAGGTCTTCCTGAACGGTGTCCTGACCAGCCTGGATAAGCTGTGATATGTTGTCTTGGCCCCTCAGGGCATCTTCTGAGCTGATTTTCAGGAGCTCCTGTGTGTTCGTGAATAAGTTGAAAGCCGTTTGCAATTCGTTCAGCGTGGTCTGAACCTCTTCCTGGTCCGCCTTGACTGTGTCGACGCTGCCCTGCAAAGATTCTTGAGAATTCTTGACCACATCCATTTCAGAGAGGACAGAATTTTGTCCATCGATTATCAACTTCGACAGATCGTTCGTCGAGTTTCCCTGAACAGTTTGGACCTGTTCTATACAGGCTTTGATGTTTTCTTGACCAGATCTAAGAGCGTCCTGGCCCACTTTCTGAATATCTTGGTCGTTTTTTATCTGCGTCACCACACCCTTAATAGTGTCTGTCTCCGCTTCCAGAATCTGAAAATGTTCCTCAAGGCTTCCATTGATGCTCTTCAGAGCATTCTGGTTCTCTTCAATCTGCTGAAGCTGTTCCGTATGAGACGTCTGTCCGGCCAGAAGAAGCTGGAGCGTCTTGTTCATAGACTTCTGAGTGTTTCCCAAGGAAGACAACCTCTTCTGCAACACCTGCTGCGTGCCCTTCATCGTTTCCTGGCCTTGGCCAAGAATGTCGACTTCCTCTTGAAGAGAGGTCTGACCGGCGACCAGGGATGTCTGGACGTTCTTCAGCATATCCTGACCTTCCGACAGCTCCGTCTGGCTGCTCTTCACCAGTCGATGTCTTTGCCCACTTCTTCATGTTTTTCTCGTACACCGTTGATGCAGTTCTTCAAGGTCCGTTGGCCATGCAGGAGGAGATCCTTCTTCTCCTCAATCGATTGCTGGATCTTTCGGATCATGCCCACCTCCTCCTGTAACAAGTGCTGGTTGTTTTCCATGGTCATCTGCCCGTACTTGAGGAGGGAGAGGTCTTCCTTGTAGCCTGTGCCAGACAGAATCGTTTGGTAATGTTTGGCTGGAATTCTCTCTACCTCCCTCCCTCCCTCCCAGCTCCTCCACTCTTTCTGTCTCCTAGAGACTAACATCACTACCATGCAGCACGCGCGTGCGCGCGCGGGCGCGCACACCACACACAACACACACACACACACACACACACACACACACACACACACACACACACACACACACACGCACGCCACACACACACACACACACACCACCACACACACACACACACACACACCACCACACACACACACACACACACACACACACACACCACACGCACACACTTACACACACACACACACTTACACACACTACACACACACACACACACACACACACACACACACACACACACACACACACACACACACACACACACACAGACACGCACGCCGCACACACATATGCTCGCGCGTGCGAATGCACACATTGCACGCCGATTTTGTTTTTGTTTCTGTTTTTTGTAAGGTTGCGCGCGCGCGCATGCCTGCACGCTAATGGAAGCATGACAATGGATAAAAACATAGATAACACCACAAGAAAAGGTGGGGAGGGGATAATGAAGAAAATGACAGCACCAGAAACACTTTTTCTCTAGCGTTCCAGTATCTGGTGGCGTGTGAACTCGTTTTTAATACCCTGTTGGGATCACTCACACTATACTCGAGAGTATAGTCAGTTCACTCCGACTTCGTTGAGAGCAAAAGAATTTGTGGAAGAGGTTGTGGAAAAAGATAGATAAAAGATATGGTAGACAGAAAGGACAGTAGACGACAGTACAGCAAAGGAGGAGACAGAGTTACTGAGAGCGAAAGGAAAAGGGGACGTTACTAGCACAGAATGTCCAGGAGGGAGAACTATTTGTACAAAAGACCCCCCCCCCCCCCCCCCCCCACCCACCCGGTATCCCCACGGGGGTCCAGAAAGACGGAATCATCAGGATGGGCATATGATTGAACACTCTGAAACGTTTGAACTGTCTAATACCTAAGTCATGAACACAAAAGGCTCTGACATTTTCGTTTAAAACGTAATTGGGTCTAGGCACTTTACTGCTCATCTATAAAAAATTAAAAAAAATGCATGAGAATACTATACATTGAAATGTCGGCAGAATTCGAATTCATAAAGAAATGGGCAGAGCCTACCCACAGAAAATGTTTGTGATGAAAAAGCAACAATGGAAAATCTTGAGCAAGAGGCAACAGATGCAGCCATTGGATAACCAAAGGAAGAGAACGAGGCAAGAGTTTCCATTCTTGTTTTAAGATGAAACCACTGAAGAGCAACAACTATATCACCACAACTAGAAACTTTGGAAGGAAAAGCGGCCACTCTTGCTTTCGGACCAGATTTTAG
This sequence comes from Conus ventricosus, assembly GCA_018398815.1. Taxonomy (NCBI): domain Eukaryota; kingdom Metazoa; phylum Mollusca; class Gastropoda; order Neogastropoda; family Conidae; genus Conus; species Conus ventricosus. The sequence goes on along the minus strand of CM031629.1, from coordinate 5,309,957 downwards.
GATGTGAGTTGCTTACGGGTGGCCCCGCGGGATACCCGGTGTCTTTCGTGTAAACCCTGCCTTTTGAAGTTCTGTATCAGTGCTTTCCCTTTTCTTTACAGTCTGTTTGACGGCCTTTTTAAAAATCAATATTGTTATTGTCATAGAAACTATCATTATTATTATTATAATTATCATTATCATCATCGTCATTGTTATTATTATCATTATTGTTCTTGTTGTTGTTATTTGTTATAATTCTTGTTATTATCATTATTATTATCATTATCATCATCATCGGGGGGCCGGAATAGCTCAGTTGGTAAAGCGCCGGACTCGTGACTCCTGGGGTTACGG
>CM031629.1:5262121-5297121 GCA_018398815.1 Conus ventricosus | reverse complement strand
AACATTGAGGGGTTGGGGGTGTAATTCAGCCTCAAACATGATGTGATGATGAGGGGGGAGGGGGGGGGGGGGGCGGATGTTCCTAAAATATAAGATTGGGGGTGATACAGACTCAAAGATATTGTTGGGGGATAATTCATCCTCAGATATAATGTTGGGGTGATCAGCCTCAAATATAATGAGGAGATTGGAGAGAGAGAGAGAGAGAGAGAGGGGGGGGGGTGATACAGCCTCAAATATAATGTTGGGGATGATGCAGCCTCAAAATAATGTTGGGGTGATGCAGCCTCAAATATATGTGTGAGTGATGCAGCCTCAAATATAATGTTGGGGGTGATACAGCCACAAATATAATGTTGTGAATGATGCAGCCTCAAATATAATGTTGGGGTGATACAGCCTCAAATATAATGTTGGGGGTGATACAGCCTCAAATATAATGTTGGAGTGATACAGCCTCAAATATAGTGTTGGGGTGATACAGCCTCAAATATAATGTTGGGGGTGATACAGCCTCAAATATAATGTTAGGGGTGATACAGCCTCAAATATAATTTGGGGTGATACAGCCTCAAATATGTCGGGGGTGATACAGCCTCAAATATGTTGGGAGTGATGCAGCCTCAAATATAATGTTGGGGGTGATACAGCCTCAAATATAATGTTGGGGCGATACAGCCTCAAATATAATGTTGGGGTGATACAGCCTCAAATATAAATGTTGGGGTGATACAGCCTCAAATATAATGTTGGGGTGATACAGCCTCAAATATAATGTTGGGGTGATGCAGCCTCAAATATAGTGTTGGGGTGATACAGCCTCAAATATAATGTTGGGGTGATACAGCCTCAAATATAATGTTGGGGTGATGCAGCCTCAAATATAGTGTTGGGGGTGATACAGCCTCAAATATAATGTTGGGGGTGATGGAGCCTCAAATATAATGTTGGGGATGACACAGCCTCAAATATAATGTTGGGTGATGCAGCCTCAAATATAATGTTGGGAGTGATGGAGCCTCAAATATAATGTTGGGGGTGATACAGCCTCAAATATAATGTTGGGGGTGACACAGCCTCAAATATAATGTTGGGGGTGACACAGCCTCAAATATAATATTGGGGGTGATCAGCCTCAAATATAATTTGGGGGTGATGGAGCCTCAATATATGTTAGGGGTGATACAGCCTCAAATAAATATTGGGGGTGATGGAGCCTCAAATATAATATTGGGGGTGATGCAGCCTCAAATATAATGTTGGGGGTGATGGAGCCTCAAATATAATGTTGGGAGTGATGAGCCTCAAATATAATGTTGGGGGTGACACAGCCTCAAATATAATGTTGGGGGTGACACAGCCTCAAATATAATGTTGGGGATGATGGAGCCTCAAATATAATGTTGGGGTGATACAGCCTCAAATATAATGTTGGGAGTGATGGAGCCTCAAATATAATGTTGGGGTGACACAGCCTCAAATATAATGTTGGGGTGATGGAGCCTCAAATATAATGTTGGGGTGATGAGCCTCAAATATAATGTTGGGGTGATGGAGCCTCAAATATAATGTTGGGAGTGATGGAGCCTCAAATATAATGTTGGGGTGATACAGCCTCAAATATTATGTTGGGAGTGATGGAGCCTCAAATATATGTTGTGGGTGGATACAGCCTCAAATATAATGTTGGGGGTGATACAGCCTCAAATATTATGTTGGGAGTGATGGAGCCTCAAATATAATGTTGGGGGTGATGCAGCCTCAGATATAATGTTGGGGGTGATACAGCCTCAAATATATATGTTGGGAGTGACTGGAGCCTCAAATATAATGTTGGGGGTGATGCAGCCTCAAATATAATGTTGGGGTGATGCAGTCTCAGATATAATGTTGGGGGTGATGCAGCCTCAAATATAGTGTTGGGAGTGATGGAGCCTCAAATATAATGTTGGGGGTGACGCAGCCTCAAATATAATGTTGGGGGTGATGGAGCCTCAAATATAATGTTGGGGTGATACAGCCTCAAATATAATGTTGGGGTGATACAGCCTCAAATATAATGTTGGGGGTGATACAGCCTCAAATATAATGTTGGGGTGATACAGCCTCAAATATAGTGTTGGGGTGATACAGCCTCAAATATAGTGTTGGGGTGATAAGCCTCAAATATAGTGTTGGGGGATACAGCCTCAAATATAGTGTTGGGGTGATACAGCCTCAAATATAATGTTGGGGTGATGCAGCCTCAAATATAATGTTGGGGTGATTTAGCCTCAAACATAATGTTGGGGAATGATGCATCATAAAGCATGATCTTGGGAAGTGAGTGGGGGGGGGGGGGGAGGGAGGGAGGCCTCAAATATAATGTTGGGGTTGATGCATCCTCAAATATAATGTTGGGGGTGATGCAGCCTTAAACATAATGTTATGTCATGAAAGTTACATGCTGACAATTTAGTTACAGCTGCATTTTACTTAATTTACTTTTGTCTTCGATGTTTCTTGATGTTTTTCTTGTTGTCTTGTTTTGTGTAACGAATGTTTGCGGGCGAGGTATACAGAAATGGTGCCGATTAACTGACTTTGCGTACTGTCCTCTTTATGCGCATCTGTATGCTAAAATTGTTCGATTTTTTTTTTTGAATAAAAAGTCATCAGTTAGCCAAGTGGTTTGTCAATGGACTTCAAATATTTGATCTTGGAATGGTCTGTTTAACAAAGATGGAGAAAAATGTCTTACCAACCTATGACAGAGAGAGAGGAGAGAGGAGAGAGAGAGAGAGAGAGAGACCCATCGATTAGCGAATCAGAAAGCTGGACACAAGCTGCGTTCGTGTGGCATTTTTACTGTTCCCTCAGTCTTCCCAAATGCCATTGGCTTGACAGTCACCTCGGCTGTAACAACAATTGATGCTCATGTACTGAGGTCACGGTATGCGGCGTTGTGCCTGATCCAGGAGGAAAAACAAGGGTGGCGGGGTCGTGTGAAGGACAGACGGAGAGACAGAATAAGAGGAGAATAAAAAGGCGTGGGGCAGGGATGTGGGCAATATGGTAGAATGCCAGCCTCACAAATCAGTAACTCTTTTCCTTCTTTCCCCCAAGTGAAAAATTGTTATTCTTAATGGAAAACAATCGAATAAACAGTAGCAATTATTGGGTATTTTAGTTAGTATTGGTGTTATCCGGAAAAAAACCCGTTCTTATCCCTTTAGGAAAAAGAAAATATATGTGGAGAAGTGAAGTTATATGAAAACTTATTTACGATTTTTCAGCCATTCCAAGAGAAGATAACTCTTGAAGAAACGATTGATGTCAAACGCTCTCCAATTATAGATCAGATCGTAGATCAGAAATAAATATGTTTCCATGGAAGATAGGTAAATATAATCGAAGCAAGCGAAGATTTAAGTTATTTTTATTTTGAACATAAATTGTACATCAATCGAAAAAGAAATCAGTTGTTTAGGAATATTAATTTTGTTTCGCTACAGTTGCTAAGCTTTGGCTGCTGAGATGATTTATTTGTTTACATTTTGTTTTAGTAACGAAGGGTAGCAAATCCTCAAAAACTTGATTAAGTTTCCTATAATAGTTGTTGGTTAGAATTAGATTATTATACTGAGTTTATAGTATTATTTTTGCTTCGATGCTATGTTGTCAGGATGATGTTGTCGTGTTGATCATTAGATCTATTGACGACGAACATGTATAAAAAGAGAATGTGTGTGTGTGTGTGTGTGTGTGTGTGTGTGTGAGGGTTCCTTGCTGACGAGAGTTCCTTGCTGAAATGCAATTTCTGCTATAAAAGAGAAGATCAGCATCAACTTTGGGCTGGTCTGGTCTTAAGATTGTTTGTCTGGCTGACCTGAGCGCCGGCTGCTTGCTGCCTCTTACGATCCACAATACCCAGCAGATTTAGTCTGCAAGATTAATCTGTGCGAAGTGGCAAAGACAAAGATGAGATTGAACATTCTGCGCATATAGATTGAATTGAGAATCCTTGGTTCGATTGAGATCCTGCCCATGCCCCAAGCCCACTTTTCTACATATCGATAACAAATTATTTCCGGGAAAATGGCTGTTTAAATTCATTTAGTTAAAGATTAAGTGTTTCCCCCGAGGAAAACAGCTTTTTAACGGCTTGTAAGAATAGTATGCTCCCACAAAAAGATACGTACAAAAGACAATTCTGTAACTGTCCGTCACGCGCACACACTTATGCACACAAATGCCATGCCGCAAGCACGCACGCACACGCACACGTACGCACGCACAACATCACACACACACACACACACACACACACACACACACACACACACACACACACACACACACACACACGTCTGCCATCGTGTACCGGTGGAAATGGAGGACACGTATAAACATCGCATGTATCCTATGTGAGAAACTGGAGGAATAAATGAGATAAATGAAAATAAGTGACTGATATTTGAATGGTACGGGAAACGACTGAATGAGCGCCAGTAGGCTGCTCTTCGGCCGGCTCTACCTGGGTAGGCAGCCCGTTGAGTGAGTGAGGTAGTGTGTTTATTGTAAAGCGCTTAGAGCTTGGTCTTTGACCGAGGATAGGCGCTATATAAATACCCAATATAATAATAAATAATAATAATAGGCCCTGCACACACACACCACACACACACACACACACACACACACACACACAACACACGTGCCACACACACGCGCGCGCGCGCGCGCACATTCGTGCGCGCAGGCATGCACACACGCACGCATGCACGCGCGCGCTCACACACACACGCACACACTCAACACACACACACACACACATACACAGATGCGTGCACATGCAAATAGTGTACACAACTTGAGAATCATAACGATTGATTAGCGTTTGAACATCCTTTGCTATCATTACAATATTTATCTGTCTTCATTGGTGTTAACAGGTTGAAGTCGGAGTTTAAATGCGAAGAATAAAAACATGGAAAAATCAAGAAAGTTTTCCTCGGACAATTTTAGACATGTTAAACTGCTAATCCCTGCAGAATCGCCACAGACAATATTTTGCAGATACTGTTGCCTATAACCCGTTGTATATCGGGCATTCAAAAATGAAGCGAATTTCTGTTTTAAGTTTGTCACTACAAAAGAGACAATTCCAAGACGAAAGGGGCAATTTCTTTTTTTTCTTTCTTTAATAACAGTATTTATGAACATTGATCTGTCATTCTCCCAGCCTGAACTGGGCAAGTACATTGCGGTATGTGTTCATCCACATAACATCCATATAGTTCTAAGAGACAGACAGACAGACAGAGACGGAGACAGAGACAGAGACAGAGGATTGTTTGTGAACCACAGTTCAGCTAAAACCCTCGCCAGGAAGGCCTTTGCCGATGGAGCGGGGACAGATTCTTCACTGGCAATGTCCCAGTCTCTGAGGGTGCGGGGAAAGAGGTAGGAGCGTCACTGGTCTGTTCAGCAGCAGATCCTGCAGTGCGGCGGGTCATGCTCGAGTTTCCTGAAGCTTGCGGGTTTTTGCGCTCGACGTACAGCTGTTTTACTGCGAGTTTTCGAAGACAGGCTTACGGCAGTCCTCCCCTCTTCCAGTGTGGGGCCTGATGGCGGCGATTGGTGACAAACGAGAAGGTCAAAGGTGTTGTCTTCCCTTGTTGGAAAGGTCACCATCTGCTCAAAGCCCCGTGACATCATCGGTGCGGCAAAGTGAGAAAACGTCTGTGCTGACCAGCAGAAGGACAGGAAGGTGTAAGTGAGCAGGCGGTGTAGGTCTAGCCCCGTCGTACACTTTCTCTGCGAGGTGACACAGCTGGGAGTGCCGAAGGAGAGGCGGTAGATCTTTCTGGAGGGGACACTGATGGGAGAGGTCAGTGTCAGAGAGCGCAGTTAACCCTCTAGCCCTATGAGTGATGGTAGGTCAACCTGTGTCGCTAGGTGGGGGCGGGGGGGGGGGGGGCGGAGGGAGTGGCTCCTTGAGATGTGGGGTGGTCGGCGATGGATTGTTGCCTGACTGCGATAACGAGGCCTGAGCGTCCATGTTTTCGGATCCACATGGTGGGCATCCTTCTCGGTGTTGGGCTGAAAAACTGCCGTCTCGGCCGTAGTCAGCGAGGACCCTTGTCAGGGACCTGTGCTGCACATCAGTGACGTCCGTCCTGCTCTCCTTTGAGGCGGCCTCACATGGCACAGGACAATCCCCACCCAAGCCTGAAAAGGGCCGCCTGGAAGCCCTGAAAATAGGCCTTCTGTAGAAGGCATACCGAGGCCCACAGTCGGCCGACCAACACCGTAAAGTGGACACAAGTTCACACGGAATCAGATACCAAGTGCTGGACACCAGTTTCACCACGGCGGAAGAGGACCCAGACTCCAGCCTGGAACGAAAACCAGACCGAGATACGGGGACCGCCACCGTCCGAAACCAAGTCTTACACTCCTGCCAACGACCAGACATCCTGCCACCAGAACTATTAACTTCTGTCTGTAGGGACACTATGTCCTTTAGGGTCTCTGCCGATAGAACGTAAAATTCACCTCTTCAAGTCTAGTGCTGAGAAGTTAGAATCTCCAGCGATTAACAACTTGGAGATGGAGATCTCTGAGGCTCCTTTCTTCAAACTAGTCTCATCAGTAACAATGAACAGGTTTGTAGTAATAGGACTAGGACATGATGGGAACTTTTGTGTTAGAGGATAGCAGATTCACCCGGAGCATCTCACAGTCTGTGTTCGGGTGTTCCACAACAAAGGGGGGGGGGGGGGGGGGGGGGGGGGGGGGGCACTCGATAGATCCCCGTCTGATGGATCCTCGTCTCGATAGATACCCGTCTCGATAGATCCCCGTCTCGATAGATCCCCATCTCAATGGATACCCGTCTCGATTGATCCCTGTCTTGATGGATCCTCGTAACTGTTTTTTTTTCCCCCTTCAAATCTGATGAGTGACTTTTTAGTTAAATGATTTTCCCTCAACAATTATTCAACTTGTGCATGCATTTTCTCGCCTTGTATGGGGGTATCGGTATGCTCCTTGTTTCTTTTAACTTGCTTTAGTATCGAGACGGGGATCTATCGAGATGGGGATCTACCGAGACGGGGATCAATCGAGACGGAAATCCGTCCACATGTAGTGGGGGATCAATCGAGACGGGGATCTATCGAGATGGGGATCTACTGAGACGGGGATCTATCGAGACGGAGATCCGTCCACATGTAGTGGGGGATCTAACGAGACGGGGATCTATCGAGATGGGGATCTACCGAGACGGGGATCTATCGAGATGTACCCCAACAAAGCACTGGATTTTGTCTCTCATTTTGACGAGGACTCCTCTTTCATGCTTGTTCTTGTCCCTGCTGTAGATTCTGTTGTTGTCCGGGAAGAATTCGTTACGGTGGATATTGTGATCCAATCAAGTTTCAATGCCAGTCACATCATCTGACTTGATATTGTCGAGGAGGCATGGTGCTTAGGTCTTTTTTTCGGACTGGATTTAGGGGAGCACGGAGGCCTCTCTTTCTGTATGTTTTGTTGAGAAGCCCTGTTAGAAATGAGATAATGTAAAATGGTCAACTTAGTCGTTTTAAGGTTGCTGCGGAGAGTATTAGTTGGCAGGTAGGCCTATTCAACTCACTTGAGAAGCATACTCCTGTTTCAAACCAGAAAGGTCAAAGCTTGTCTTGCTCCGCTTGCCGTTGCGGTGATTGCACAATGCCACAGTTGGGTGTAAAATCATTGCTTTTTATGTGACCGATCCGTCTCTTGTCATGGCACGGTTAGGCCAACGTGAAACCTGAACCCACAAGAAGTCGGCCACTGCACGCTGTTCCGACTCTCTCTCTCTCTCCTAAACGTATTCACAAATTGAATAATAAAACAGAAATGTTCGTTTAAACTACTGGAAACTACTGTTTGAAAAAAATCATTGTGAGGATTATTCACTGACTAGAGACATTAATTATTTGCAAGAGATGCTCAGTTCATATCGACCATAACCATAATTGCAAAACGACTGTCACAGTGGCCTCCCCTTCCAACCAAGGGGGAGATCTCGAAGCGTCGTTATCGTCTGCTTCTCACACAAAAACAAAATCGACAACATGTGAGGGTTCAGGTTCCTTTTCAAAACCAAGCAGATTGTGACAGTGGCTAGGGGTGAGTATGGGAGTTCTATAGTGTCTAATTTCTTGCTGTACATTCACGCTTGACTGCCGCTAGTGCCAAAGGACTAGAAGACATATTGAAAATTAATGGTGTTCGTTGATCATTTGCAGTGCTTCTTCTTCTTCCTAAAATACTGGTTCACTCAAAAACGAGTAGGTCACCAGTGCTCAAGAGTCGCTCGTCTTCAGATACATTTTCTATATTTTCTTTTACGTCAAAAATCAACATGACTTTAATACGGAAACACTGTAAATGCTTTATGCCAAATAAACCTGTGTTGGTGCGTATATTCCGATTATTTGAACTTGAAAAAATAAGTCTCAGACACAAAGAAAAGTTGTCAATGCGGCCCTTCTTCTTCTTCCTTGATAGCGACCACAATCAACTAGATGATTATTCTAGTAGTAGTAGTAGTAGTAAGGGGACAGGCTGATATACGTAGCCTAGGTCTCGCGGCGGTTAAATCCTATTTTAGCGGCGCAAAACATTTGAGTGGTTACAACCTATTTTAGGGTTAGGGTAATAGGGTTAGGGTTAGGAGGGTCAGGGTTAGGGTTACATTTGAGTGGTTAAATCCTATTTTAGGGTTAGGAGGTCGGGGTTAGGGTTATCGCGCATCGGGGCTCAAATGTTTTGCGCCGCTAAAATAGGATTTAACCCTCGCGGCCTTTCTTGAATCCCCATCCATGTATTGTTTAGTATTCTGAATTGGTTTGTTGCATATGCGCATATTGGTTTGTTAATCAAATTCAAATAACAATTTAGTGAATTTATGATCCGCATCAAGGAGATTTTTAAATGAGTTAGTAGATTGTGCAAACTTGATGTTAGTTGGTAGATCATTCCAAAGATGTGTTACTCTCTTTCCAAAAACCATTTTACGTTTATTAGTCTGACAGTGTTCAATGAAGATTTTCCCACTCTTCTTCTTCTTTGTTATCTGCCCGCCTTCATCAAGTTGAAGATTCTGGCATCAACAAGGGGGTTCCGGTTTGCTGTGGGAGTTTGGGTCAATTTATGCAGCCAGTGCTCACTACCTAACTGCATGGACAGTGGGCAGGGAAGTGGGGGCCACCACACTCACTATTTCAGGCCTCTAACCATACTTTGGTAGGCCCTACTTTGGAGTGGGTGGGAAGGGTTTGTACTCTAGGCATGGGTGGGAGGGGATGGGTCGGGGAATGGGGGCGGGGAGTGGGGGGGGGGGTGTGAATGGGGAGGGTGGGGGGGGGGGGGGGGGGCAAATCAGAGGTAGGACTGAAAGTCCACCACCGAGGCTGATTGAATTGCCTCAGGTGGGAGCCTATTAAACTCCCTGGTGGTGCGGGGAAAAGAAGGAGTGTTTTCTATAGTTCCTGCTGTTGGACTCCAAGGCATACTGGTGCTCATGAAAGTGTCGAGTGGCGTATCCAGTTTTCAGGAGTCTTGGCGCATGATTGGTCTCGACTGTGATGTCACCATGGTGGTATTTGTACAGTGTTGTCAGGCGGATTCTTCTTCACTGATCTTCCAGTGATGTCCATTTCAGTTGATCAAGCATTTCTCCCACGTTCGATGTTTGGCGGTAGCGGTTTACTACCAGCGGGCAGCCCTCCTCTGGATCTTCTCGAGGGACTGTATGTTGTTTTCAGTGTGCGGATCCCAAACTTTGCACGCATATTCCAGCTGGGGGCGCACCATGGTCTTGTAGGCTTGGTCTTTGGTGGAGATGGAGCCGACCTTTAAGTTTCGTTGCAGGAAGCCAAGGGTCTTGCTGGCTTTCGTGGCGACATTGTTTGTGTGTTTCTTCCAGCTGAGATCGGTGGAGATGGTGACACCGAGGTACTTGGCATCGCTGGAAGACTTTAGTGGGTGGTCTCTCAGATGGTATGTATTTTGCCATCGCTTGCCAAAGTGTAGCGCCTCACACTTGTCCGGGTGGAAGGACATCAGCCACTTTTCTTCCCAGTCAGCAAGTTTGTCTGGCTTCCTTGTAACACTATCAGTATATAATTTGAAGAAATCCTCTATTTGTACATCCACCATATCATTAAATATTTTATAGACTTCATCAGATCACCGCGGAAACGTCTACCGCGTATACATCTATTCTGTCACTTTGTGAAGTGAGCAAGACCGAAGAGGGTAGAAGGGGGAAGGATTGGGAGGGTAGTGTGGTGGAAATGGGGGAGTGGGGGTGGGGGGTGGGTGGGCTGAAGAGTTGGGGAGGGTGCTAAGCAAGGCCCCTATTTCAAAGAAGTTTGTATTTTCTTATATATATTTCAGTTTTTACTGCATGCAAACACACACACAATTGAGGAACAACACACACACACACACACACACACACACAACACACATACTGGACAAGACAAGGCAAGACAAAATTCTTTATTTACAAGGATAATAGATAAGCACTGATGTGCTTTTTTATATCCAGTCCTCGCCCAGAGTGGGGTCAACAATGCAAAATAAGATGAGGAAACAAAAGAAGCATGCAAAAAGTGACTTGAACTACAATACGATACGGAATTAGAATAAGATTTTAAAAGAGAGAGAGAGAGAGAGGCGCAGGAGGTGAAAGGAGTGCAGGGAAGGGCTACACGAGAGAGAGGGAGAAAGAGGCGAGAGTGTGTGTGGGAAAGAGCATGTTTAGAACGATCTGACAATCAAAAAATTCCAAAGAGATACAAGACGATCGATTTTGAAGCACCAGGGGAAGAAAACCCCCCCACACACACACAAATGGAGGGGAAAAATGCATAATGATAGCCCAGTCACCACGGGTAGGGGCGGGGGGGATAATGAATCAAGTTATTCCAGCAGAACCATGAGAGAGAGAGAGAGAAAGGAGCAGGGGGAGAGAGAGTCGTATAAGAATAGAAAGAAGTATATCGACATAATGACAAGAGGGCAGGAAGTAGGAAACACAGACACACACACACACACACACACACACACACACACACACACACACACACACGTACTCACATAAGACATAATTACTAAATAGAATAACATGTGCATTACAAGTACAAAACACTTTCTAAACAGTGAGATTCATACATAAGGCAAAGAGGGTGGTGGTGGTTGGTGGGGATTTATGGTGGAGTATTCAAGTACGGCACATAAGATGGTTGAAGTAATGGTGTTTGAAGGTTGATAAGCTGTTGGTGTTGTTTGGTTGATTCAGGGAGCGAGTTCCATTGACAGGAACCTGAATATGTTAAACTGTATTTGAATAAGTCAATTCTGGGAACAGGGACAGGGAAGTTCGGGTAGAGTCCTTGAGGAATTAATTGAGAATCTGTGAACTAATGTTGAGGGTGCCTCACAATCCTGTGCATTATGATCCCTTTGTTGTATTCTAATCTCAGACTTAAAGGGCGAACTTGAATTTTTTTTATAGTCCGAGTCCAGAAGACTACTGCTTTTAGAAGGACTAATTTGAGTGCTCGCTTGTGTAGGCTTAAAGCAATGGTTTGAGGGTGTTAGCGCTTGCAGAGTCCCATAGAGTAGATCCATAATCAATGCATGATTGAATATGAGATGGAAAAAGAGCTTGTGTGAATGCAGGTTGAGGAAGCGTTTGATTTTGGAGAGTTGATAAACTTTCTGTGAAACTTTTTTGCACAGTGAGGTTATGTGAGCTTGCCAACTAATATTCTTATCAATTGTTATTCCTAGCACTTTGAGGTATGTAATATGTTCAATGGGTTCATTTTAAAGATGTACAGGAGGAAACTTGATAGTGAGATTTTGTCTTTTTTGCCTGGTTGTGATAAGCATGGTTTTTAGTTTTTTGAGGGTGAAGCGACATTTGATTTAGTTCAGTCCATTTTATGAGGTCATTCGCACTTTCTTGTAAAGTTTGTGCAAGAACAGTAATATCAGAATGATTTGTGTGTATTGTTGTATCATCAGCAACGAGTTCACAGGTGGCTGTCATATGGAGAGGTAAATCATTGATGTAAATTATGAACAGTAAGGGACCCAGGATAGAGCCTTGTGGGATGCCATAGGAAAGTGTTTGAAATGAAGAGAAAGTTGTATTAATTTTCACACATTGTTGCCTGTTTGTGAGATATGAATGAAAAAGCGCAACAGTTTTTTGTGGATAAGCCATACAGTTTTAATTTTCAAATAAGAAGGTTATGGTCTATCACATCAAATGCTTTTTTGAAATCAATTAATAGGACAACCACAATATCTGTTGTTGTTAATGCTATTTAGCCAGTCATCAACGAGGTTGAGTAGGGCTGTGTGGCATGAATGGTTGTGGCGGAACCCGGACTGTCTTGGATGAAGCAAGTGGTATGTATTAAGGTAGTGTAATGTGTGTTTATTTATGTGTTTTTCTAAAGGTGTGGAAATAGTGGAAGTGATTAAGATTGGTCTGTAGTTTACAGGGTCTGAGCTGTCATCTGCATTGTAGATATGTATTACTTTTGCTTTTTGAAAACTATTGGAAAATGATTTTTGTCGATGCATAAATTGAAGATGTATGTTAACGTATCTGTAATTGCTGGAGCTGATAGTTTGAGTATTTTGCTGTCAAGGCCATCCACCCTGCAGGTATCTGACTGTTCTAGGTGCGTAAAGTAGTGATAAACTTCAAAGACTTTTATTGGTGGAATATAAAGTTCAGACTTGATGTTTTTATCTTGGCAATACTGTTTCAGTTTTTGAAGGTCGTTTGATCTGGAAGAATCTGTCGTGACAATTTTATTGGCTATAGTGCAAAAGTGGTGTCCAACTGTTCGGCAGAGATGTCTTTAATTAAGGTTGATTTTGAAGAAGATTGATTGTTTGTAGCTCGTTAATAGCTCTCCATACCAATTTTGGGTTCTGGTTTGATGATATTAGTTCTCGATAATATTTCGTTTTTTCTCTGCGCTTCTGTGATTTATTGCATTTCTGAGTTTTCTAGATTCCTCTTCATAGCCATGTTGTTTAAGCAGATCTCTAAGGTGACCTGCCTCGTGTAACTCTTTAGTGCCGGTTTAGGATCATGTCGTACTCTATCGTTTTTAGAGGGGCGTGTTTATCATATATTTCTGTAAATGTTTTGACCCAAAATTCAACAGCAAGATCTGGATCAGTTATGTTGAAAACTGAAGTAGATTTGAGATAATTATGCAGCAAGTCATGCAGAAAGTCTTGGTTGTTAAAGTTTGTAAAGCAATGGTAAGTTATTGTCTTGTGTCCCGTTTGGGAATTTTTACTCCTTTTTTGGACCATGTGACACAAACTGGATCATGATCACTACAGTTTAGAACAGGGACACAGGCTTCTGTTATGTTGGTTTTATCTGAAATATAATTATGGTCAATAAGTGTCTTCGAGTTTGGTGTAACTCTCGTTGGAGATTCAGTGAGCTGATGCCGATTAAATAGACTGAATGCTTGCGTCCATTGGTTTTGTACTTTAGAAGGTCTGTGTTAAAGTCTGCAAGTAAAACGATTTCCTTGGATTTAGCGAGACTGGGATCCATCATCTCAATAAATGTGTCGACCCAGTTTACTCTTTCAGATGGGTTCCTGTAGCACAATCCAACCAAAATGGAAGGGTTCTTTTTCAGCTTAACTTCTATCCAGACACATTCTACACCGTGAGAGAGAGAGAGAGAGAGAGAGAGGAGGGGGGAGAGAGAGAGAGAGAGAGAGAGAGAGAGAGAGACATTTTACATTGTGTGAGAGAGAGAGAGAGGAGAGAGAGAAATGTAAATGCCGTCCTTTTCCTGTCAGCACCCACAATCATTAAGTTAATTTTGTTGGCACTTTTGGTGTTTAGATTCAACGAAAGAAAAAAAAGAAAGAAAAAAGATGGTGACCCCACCAGCCTGGGTCTAATCAGTAAGCCGTACTATAGTGAAGAAATGTGCTAGAAAGCCCTATCCTAGATTTTATTCTTTTATGGGAAGGCTGTTTGCGAAATCATTTCTCATTCTTGACTGGAAAATGTTGAAGAGTGGGTCGCACTGACAGCCTCAGCAGGCAACTGGTTCGAATCCCTGATGGTCCAGGAGGAAGAATGCAGTTCAGTGGTATTGTATGTGGCATACAGGCAGTGGTGCTGATGGTTGTAAGCTCTTCTGTGGTGAGTTGGAGCTGGCCTTAATTTGGTCTGGTTTAATTGGACGATGTTGCACTGGTCATGGAAGAACCATAGTCATTCTTGCTGTCTGCTGTGCTGATGGAGGGTGAGCCATCCTAGTCCAGTCAGAATGTCACCAACTCTTTAGGTATTAAGGTAGTGGTTGAACACGAACAGAGCTGCCCTTCTGTGTATGGCTTCTGATGTGTTCATACTCCTTAGAGTAAATGGGTACTACACAGAAGTGACGTATTCCTACAGTGTTTACACAGTCCTTATCAGTGTTTATTTGTTTGAATATTTGGCTGAGGGCTTCATTAGGCTGTATTGGTGTCTATATAAAGCCAGAAGGTGCTTATAGAATGAAGCAGGTCTTTTTTTAAAAAGAAAATTAATAGATTTATTATGTGTGTGATTCTGATTGATTGCTCCCCAAACAAAAATTATCATAAAACATTTAGATTGAAAAAAAAAAAGAAAAAAAAAGAATTTGAAATCAAACGAAAACTTGAGCACACCAACAGACAACAGAATTTGCTTGCGCAGGGAAAGGAGATAATTCTGCATGGACTTGTTGATCATGTGGTTTGAACATCCATCTTAAATCTGGCTGTGAATTAAAATGTAAAGTAAAATGATATGATCTTTAAGGTCCTCATGGGATCCCTACTTGGCATGGCGTCAAGAGGATGGGTACCCTGTCCAGGAGAGGTTTGATACATGCAAGCAGTGTCTGCTCCCCCTGTACTGTACAATGGATCCAACTTCCAGGTTCCAATATGGGAAATCCCAGCATTCTTTTTAGTACTGCTTCTAAAAGGGGATAATGAAATGGCCATGTGCATCAGCCTTAGAATTTCAAATCTGAGCTAGGAAGTATCAAAAGCATACTGCTATGGTAATTAAAGTTGTAGCAATGATGGGTGTTAAGCTTTGGGTAGAGTAGAAACTAAAGACACAAACTGGAGTAAAAACTAGTATTTTATTCTGATTCACAGTTTGTGAATCATGTCATGGCAATCCTCCCATCCTCTGTCCTCCCCCCCCCCCCCCCCCCCCCCCCCCCCCCCCCCCCCAAAGCTCCATTTACAACTCTTGCCAGAGAACTACACTGATTATCATGGGGATGGAAAAGAAGGGAGTGGAGGGAGGACTGGTGGGTAGGGTTTGGGGTAATGCCTGTAAGGAGGACGCTCGCTCGCTCATGCTGATGCTCATTCAGACTCCACGCCGAAGCGGTCATTTTTACCTGGAAGGAATTTAGCAAGTGGTGTCCTGTGTATGTTGGGTCAGAACTGACATCTTTGAACACCACCGCAGTGACTCGGCAAAGAGAGCAGTGTCTCCTCTGGTAGGTTGTCCTGGACAGCTTGATTGGTCCCTGTGGAGCTGAGACGGGGAGGAACAATGATGTGTCTGTATGGATAGGGAGAGTCTGACTGAGCCGTGTGGGAGGTATGCCACTGATGGGGCATGGGGGGTGAGACTTTAAAAAAAAAGAAGAAAAAAAAGGAACTATTGAAGGTTCCGTCTTACGCGTAGTAAAGCGCTCTGCTTCTTTGTTGCTTTTAACACGCTTGTGCGTAGCGCTTGGGGGAGATGTGATCAACAAGGTTTCAGTGGATGTGACTTTAACAGTCTGCTTTGTGACTTGGTTACAGTGCCATGACTGAACGTAGGTCAGCTGAGAGAGGGCAGAAACCTTGGGATGGCGCTTCAAGGGCAGGTTGCTCTGCTGATGGCTGTGGCTGCCTGGTCTCGGTCACATCTGGCAGTCCTTGTACTACAGCAGTGAGAAGGGACTCGGCAAATTTCAGGCCTATGTCAGCAAGCTGGTGAGATTTTTCTTCCTGTGTGTGTGTGTGTGCGTGTGCGTGCGTGCGTGCGTGCGTGTGTGTCTGCGTGCGTGTGTGTGTGAAGCTTTGTATCTTTACGAGATCATAATGATGAAAGGGACATCACCATGACGCCATATCTATTTTTTCATCCTGCCAGTTCTTTTTGAGTATGAAAATACGAAGCTCTCACATTAAAACGGACGTATGGTTTTTGTTTCTTTATCTGGTTTTCAGGTCTAAGGTGAGATTGTTAGTGTATTCCTTTGTTCAAAAAAAAAGGTACGATGCTTAAAAAAAAGATCATGCAGACTTTGACTTACCACCAGTCCCATTCATACCTCTCCAGCATGAAAATATCTTTTCTTTTCATGGAAAGGAACTCACATAGCATGTTAGTCTGTTGTTTACAGATAAAAAAAGAAATTAAAGAAAACCCTCAGAGGCTGTGTGATACAAATTTTCTCTGACCTTGTGGGTGGAAGAAAAAGAAGAGAGGAAAGAGAGATGTACAGACAAACAGAGAGGAAATATACAGGCTGAGACCAACAGGTAGATCGAGAAAGAATATAAATAAAAAAAAAAACAGATGAGAAGAAAATAGAGACAGATGCACGCAAGGGTTTATGTAGGTGTGAACATATGCATGTTTGTGTCCTTTCTCCTTCTTTTATTTTGTCTGTCCTATCTTCTGTGCCACTTCAGCAGCTGTCGATTTGACTCCCCAACCACAGCCGCACCCTGGCTTGTCCCGCGACAGTCCTTGCACTGGTAGTCCATGGGGAGCAGTCAGTGTCAAGCTGTCATGAGGCAACCCACAGGGGAGACACTGCACTGCTGCCAAGTCAATTTGGTGCTCTCCACTGGCACATGTTCTGATCCAACATACTGTCACCAACTGCTAAGTCCCGTACTGTTGACAATGATAGCTTAATCTCAGAGCTGTCAAGAGGGAGGGTCCCCCTCAAGATGGTGCCACCATGTCCACTCAGCGACAGTCTCCACGAACTTCCAAATACCCGGCAACCCCAACACGAACTCCGTCAAACTGAGGTCACCATGAGAGTAAGGCATGAGAAGCCACAGAATTTGAGACTTTTTTTTTTATGCCGGTCGATGAGGATGATGAAGATGGTGCTGTGAAATTCTGTTCTAAGACTGCAGACTGCACGATGGGGCTGTACACCGTATGATAACCTGGTGTCAACCAAGCCTGAGAAATGCACACACCTACTGTGTGTGTTGGGCAGTTTGAGCCACAGTCTCGGAGGTGCATCCATTAAGTAGATGGAAGTAGACTGTGTAGTTCCAGTCTTCCTAGTTGAACCCATAATAAACTAAACTCTGTGTGGAAGCCGGACGAGGCAGAAAAATCCCACAAATAAATTGCTCCATTAGGAATCAAGCCCACGTCCTCCCAGCCATTAATTCAATATGCTAATCACTGCACCGTGGCAGATGGTACTTGCTTTTGTACTTTCTAGTTTCTTTTTTTTTTAACAGCTTCATTTATTTGCTTGTATATGCTACCCCCATGTGCGTTTTACCTGCAGAATCTATAAAGCTACAAGTATTTTGAAACTCACATTGACTCGCCAGCTGGTGTGAACATTTACTTCTGTTCTTTGAACGAGATGCAAGGAAGCTATGGAATGTCGTGAAGTATACCATTAGTGTCATATTTAAAAAGGGAACATACATGTGATAATTATTCAAAATCTCCTTGTCTGCACAGAAGATCCAGGCGGAGTTGTCCAGGCCTGCCACAGAATGGTCCAGTCGTCAGACCTGGCAGCGCCTGATCTGTGTCGCCTGCAAAGTCATGACAGAGGCAGTTCAGTTTGCCCTCAACATTGGAGTGGCGGAGGACAGGATAGAGGACATCATCATTGGCCTTTGTGACTGGCTTGATCTGTACGATAGGCATGTGTGTGATGGCATTGTTCGCACGTTCAAAGTGAGTTTTTTGTTTGTTTCTTTGTTTTGTTGTTGTTGTTGTTGTTTTTGGGGGGAGAGGGGGAGTGGGGAAGGATAGTATGTGGTGGTTGTATGGGTAGGAGGGCATTGGTTTAAGAATACTTTTATGAGGGAATACCCATGTATATGTATGTGCATTTTTCTGAAGAAAAAGCAACTGTGTCTGTTAGAGAGAGAGAGAGATGCATTGTATGAAAAATGAAAGCTGTAAAAACACCAAAGTTTTTGGACATGGTAGCAACACGTATGCTAACAAATGTGTGCATGATTTAGATATCAAAGTTTACCATTAATGAGAGTGCAGATGTCTGCCAAGGTCAAACAGTTTTAACTCCAATCAAACCCAATATCAGATCCTACCCCTATAGCCTCCAAACTTTATACTTTTCATAGTGCCCAAGGTCATCTGTGTAGTGATCCACATCCAGTTACTACCAGTTCTGACATGGCATAGATGTTAACACATCTAATGGGCATAATTTTGTGTGTGTTTTTTTTTTCCTTAAGATCCATCAGATTTCTTGAGAGAAAATTCATGAAAATGTTAAAAAAAAAAGAAAAAAGAAGAAATCTAACTTTTAAAAATTGAGGGAAATATTCTGCAGTCTGCCCATTGTTTTTGTTTGTGAATACAAGATTTATTGCTGAATAAAGTCTCTTTATATTTTTTAAGGGTGTCTTTTTTGGAACATATTTTTGTCTTTGTCAGTTCCAGATTTATTGCTGAATGGACACATCCCTTTAAACGTGTCTTTCTGAACCATTTTTGTCCTTTCAATTCACCACCTTACACAGACTCCCTATCTTTCAAAATGCTTGTCCTTTTCAAATATGTTTGTCTTTGTCATTATTAGATGTACCCTTCAGTACAGACTCCTCTTCGTTGTAAATGTTTAAGGATTTCAAGTGTTCGCTATGAACTTATTCCAAAATAATTCATTGAAAAAGATGGCCACTGCATCAGCCTGCTTATGAGATAAGTTGGAATGGTAGATGCGATCCAAAACCTGTGAAAAGTCCAGTAATTTTCAGTTAGAACTGTGTGAAAAGTCCAGTAATTTTCAGTTAGAACTGTGTTTTCATGCTTACTTCTGATGCCCAACTTCCATCAGAACATGAAACGTACATTGTCACTGTTCAGAATTTTTTTTAGTGTTTTTTTTTTTTTTTTTTTTTTTACTATCTGCACAGATCTTTTTTTATTTTCTTCACAGCAGATCAGGTTACAGGGGTCAGTTTGTTTTGACAACTGAGTGAGAAATGGCTTTTGAAAAAAAGAAAAAAAGGGTCTCAGGTTTTTTAGTGCATGTGCATATGATCCCTTTATAGTGTTTTACAGCTGAGGATGTGGGGGGTGGGGGTAAAACTTGCAGGATGAATTGCACTACATAATCAGTCACCTGGACCGGAGCCCAGACAAGCTGTGTGGTGTCCTGATTGGTCCGGACTGTGCCGGCACGTACTGGCCACTGCCCCCTGGAACGTGACGCTGCCTGATGTTCCTAAGCCGCCAGTTGTTCCTCACATTTTGCCTGAGGTGATAAGCGTGTAAAGGAGATGGTAGTGTGTAAAAGACAGGGAGGGGGGAAAGAGAGAGGAGGGTTTATTTTTGGGGAGGGAGGGGGAGCATTTAGTTTTCACTAAACGTGAGATGAGACAAAGAGAATCTGTGTGTACATATATAATTGTATCTGTGAGTGCATGCATTAGTATGCATTGCGTCTGTGTGCGAGAGAGAGAAAGAGAGAGAGGGATATGAAAAGAATGCAGAATATGTATGTGTGTGTTGTGAGTGTGTGTGTGTGTGTGTGTGTGTGTGTGTGTGTGTGTGTGTGCAACTGTTTGGTTATCAGACTTGAAGTGTTACTCAACTTTTTGATGAAAGTGAGTGCATAAAAGTTTGTGTGTGTCTGTGTATATGTTTGCATGTGCCTATGTGTCTGTGGCTTATCAGCCCTTGGTTATAGGTAGATGGGCTGATAAGTGGGTTCGTTCATGTCGTTAGCTTAATACGATGTCACTGAGTGTATACATATTTACATGTCCATAATGCACGTGTAGGTTTTCAGACAATCCATTTTTGTGTCTTGTCTTTTTCTCTGAGCGGCTATTCTCCCCACCACATGGTCAACAACAGATGAGTCATTTTTCGTTCTTTCTTTGTACTGTCCTAAATGTTAAACGTGATTTATTTTTTTGCCTGAAGAAGACCCAAGAGGTTGAAATGCATCGTGTCTTGTCATGTGCTTTGTTTGTCAGTGTCATTGGCGGTAACTAACAACCAAACTCTCTTTAAAAATTTTTTTTTTTTTTCCCTCTGTAGTTTGGGTCACCCACCTTGCGTGTTTTACACCTGACCGACATCCACCTGGATGGTCTGTACACGCCTGGTACCAACGCCGACTGTCCTGAACCCCTCTGCTGTCGTTCCTCTGACGGCAAACCAAGTACATGATTTTTTTCCCTCCTGTGATTCCTGGTCTGTGAGCTGCTTCAGAATGTAGAGTGTATCGTCTGGTGTTTGGAAACAGAATCTGCCTCATCCATTTATCATTAAGGTGTTACAGAGTTTCAGGTGTGCTAATGTGGATGCATGCAAAACCAGGTTTCTGGCTCTGCCTCAACAGGTATATCTTCAGCATTTGGAGGGCTGCTTTAGCTTACCTCTGTATTTCCGCCTTTTGCAATAAAATCTTCATTTCGCCCCAAATGATCTTCTTTCGCCGGCATGTTGCCCTTCTGTTGCCTTGCTTTGAATTGCAAATCAGTTCTGTATGTAAAGCATGTGTTCTTCAGCGCAGTAATTGGTGGCGTCACTGTAGATCAAACGTCGCATCAGGAATGCGTGTGACAGGTGTGTTTTGCAAAATTTTTAGCGTAACTTACCAATGAATATTGTTCTTGGTGTAGGTATTGAATGTGCTACTGACAATAATAATAATAATAATGAATACTTATATAGCGCCTATTCTCGGCTAGAGGCCAAGCTCTAAGCGCTTTACAATCAACACTCGTTTACACAACGGGCTGCCTACCTGGGTAGTGCCGACTGAAGAGCTGCCAGCTGGCACTTCATTCAGTCGTTTCCCGTGACATCCAGTCAGTATCGTTCAATATCGATCACTCATTTTCCTTACTTCCTTCATTCTTTTCATTTCTCACGCAGGGTGCATGCTATGTGTAATGTGTCATCCATACCAACGGCCAAACTGGCCTACTCTTCCGAAAGTTGGTGATGGGATTTTACGTGTGTGCAAGATGTTATGCGTGCGTTCACACACGGAACCTCGGTTTATAGTCTCATTCAAAGGACTGTATGGGAAATGGAGTCAGAACCAATGTTTACTCCGAGGGAAAAATCCCCCTGCACTGAAACGCCCCGGCGGAGGTTCGAACCCACAACCCCAGGATCACCAAGATTACGAGTCAGGCGCTCTACCAACTGAGCTATTCCAGCTCAGGACATGGGAATGTTACTATGGCTGAGCAGACTGAACCGAATGTGCTCTGCATGTTGGATCGGCGTACTCACCGGGCAATCAGACTGAGCAGCGTTGACACATTCACTGAACATGATGAAAGAATGTTGTATGAGCTGGTTTGCACCTTTAGGTGCCAACCTTGCCAATACATAGTGTTTCACCTGAAAATTCAAATGCTTTGGATGCATATCCCAACATAAGGAAAGCCAATGGCATTTTTTTCTGAAATCTGTATGACAAAAATTAAAATGTCAGGATGTTTAGGGCAAAATTTTTTTTTTTTTCACTTCTCAGGCACGTATGCACGCATGCATGTACGCACGCACGCACGCATTCGCGCGCGCACGCACACACACACACACACACACACACACACACACACACACACACACACACACACACACACACACACAAATATCAATTGTACTGGCAATTCGTACAGAATGGATGTGAAACAGAACACTTTTTGGGGGGAATGGTATCTCATAACTGAAGAGTAAGAACTGAAACGGAAAAGTACCTCAGTTTATCAGCTTGATCAGTAGTCATGACTGCACATTACATTTCTCGCTGCTATGCACAAGTGACTACTCTCTTTGTCTTGCTGTGTGACCATTGTGAAGTCTTGGTCAGCTTGACGTTCACCTGTCCAGAACAGTTAGAAAGGGAACATTCTGCCCGCTCCTCACTTCTAACAGGAAATCTGCAGTAGACAATAACAGTTCCTTTGAACATAACATGGCTATGACACTACTGAAGTCAGACCTGCTTATCCTCCCGATTTTGTTGAAATTATCTTGACAGCATGCTAAAATTCCAGGTGAAATGATAAATTCCAGGTAAACACCAAAAATCCCTGGTATTTGGGAAACCAAGCATTATTTCCACCCCCCCCCCCCCCCCCCCCCCTCCCCCCGGCTTGTATAAAAAGACAGTCTGACCGGAAACTGTCCAACAAACTGAAGCAAGCTTTTTGATTTATTCTGTTATCCCCCTCGTGACCAATGACAGCATTTCTGTCGAGGAAAGATGTATTTCTGTGGCAAGATTGTCTGTAGCAAGTCAGCTGCATTCAAAATGGCTTGAGAAGTTTGTCATCTGATGATAGTTGTCCTGTGAAACGGACTGAAGTGATGCAGAAGTTCTCTCAGAGTATCTGAAAGTACTAGCAATGGTAAGTTCACATTTGAGAGACAAATATTGTGTGTGGATGCCAACTCTCTCAAAATCACATATTTGAAATCTTGTTTATTGCAAGTCTCTGTTGTGAATGTGAATTCCATCTTGCTTTTTTTTTTTTCCAGATTTTTCAGCGGTTGTTCATGATAAGGATACACAGGTCTGGGAAGTAAACACTGCGAATAATAATATGCTGCATATAGCTGGGTTGAAATTTTTCGTGCAGGTTTGTATGTCCATGAAAGGACATGACTGAATGCAGCTTGGTCAGAAACAGTGACAATCTTATCCAGACCTGGTGAAAAATCACTTTGACAAGGTGCCTACTTGATTGAAATGTTTTGGTTGTATTTGAAAGGGATTGGAACTAGCATTGGATGTCTTACGAGAAGACGAACACCCGCCAAGAGTGTTTTGAAACATAATGTACCGTTGTCAAAAACTGGTGAAAACAACGTATTGCCCTTTTAATCATCGCAGTTTTGAATGAGATAACTTATGACTGTTTTGATTTTGCGTTGCTGAAAACAGCTGTGCTTTCTGTGGGGAAATCGTGAGGTCTTTCAGTACACGTCGTTTGTCCCCCGCTGGGAATTTTTGAACTCAAAATGTCCTCTTTTCTGCAACTCTCTATTTATCTTTCTTTTACCGATGCCTGCTGATCGCTGGCTTCAAGGCCTGTTCAGTTGTCTTTGGTCTATAACGTCTTCCATTCTTTGCTGTTCTTGTTACTATTGTGGCATACTTGTTGTTCTTGTTATTTTTTGTGGCATGCTTCTTGTTCTGTTTTCGTCTGGTCAGTGGGCAGTTGAGAAACTTCTCACCCGGTGTGATTTTTAAAAATTTCCCCAAGGACATTGGTATTTCTTATCTAACCAGACTGACATGCGGGTTGTGATCAAATTTCTTTTAGACTGATCTCTTATTTTTGAGAGTTCGACTTTACCAGTTGTTTTAATATTGGATTTTAATTTGTGCTACATCCTGGTTTTAACGTCTTCTCATCCGTGACCTAGCCTCTGTGATCTGCTTGCTGGGCTGGGGAAAAAGACATGGCTGGGTAAGATTTAAAATCCTGGATGAACATCAGATGCAGAGTAAGATTTTAAATACTGGATGAACATCAGCTGTGGAGTAAGATTTTAAATCCTGGATGAACATCAGCTGTGGAGTAAGATTTTAAATCCTGGATGAACATCAGCTGCGGACTAAGATTTTAAATACTGGGGTGAACATCAGCTGCGGAGTAAGATTTTAAATACTGGATGAACATCAGCTGCGGAGTAAGATTTTAAATACTGGATGAACATCAGCTGCGGAGTAAGATTTTAAATACTGGATGAACATCAGCTGCGGAGTAAGATTTTAAATACTAGATGAACATCAGCTGTCCGCTCTGGAAGTATATAAGCCAATAGCGCCATTTATGTATTTTTTGTGGCGTGGACAGTGTCGTTTTCTTTGGACTTTTTTCCCCACCTTTTGATTGTCAGTAATAAATCCAGCAGAACTGGCAGAAAAACTCGGCACAGCGTTATTTTACAGCCATGAGAATGTCAGCAGTCAAACTATTGCGTAATGAATAGGTGTGCATTCTATGAAGCAGATATGTGTATAATTTTATGAACATAGAATTATCTGACTTGTTTGTAACAATCCTGATATGGTCCTTGATCAGCTGGGCTTTAAAGATAAACAGTAAACAAGTGGGGTATGTTTTGCTCCCATAAGGAAACCTAACACAGAGTAACTTTTATTCAAGACTGGCACAGCCTTTTAAACTTGAATAAAGTCAGACAAATACATAAACGAACAATCTAATAGTGGGGGAAAAACAAGCGCAGGCCAACAACTGAACTGTCTGGCAAAGATTTGGACTTGAGGGGAGGGGAGAGGGGAGCTTGAAGATGGAGAAACTGAGAAAATGAAATCTTTAAAAAAAAAAAAAAAAAATGTTACAGATATGAAAACTCTTCTCTAGCTGCATAAGGGAACCATCGCAATCCCGTTTGAAGGCAGATATATTTGTATTGCCTGCTCCGAGGCCTTTCGCCCGCTGGATCGGGACTCATCAGGGAGACACGGCTGGTTGTGTCTGCGCTCCCGGCGTCAAATAGAGACACACCACAGTCCATAATACTGTGGTGTTCTCACCACCATGGGTGCAAAAAAAAATCCAATAGCACCCCCAGAGCAGCCAGCGAAGAGTAGTAAATGCAACCAAACGAAAGTGTGGGGAGGAAAAAAAAGTTGCTGTAAAACTAAAGACATTATGCAAATAATATAAAATGTAGGGGACAGTCTTTGAGCCTACGCCTGAGGATCCACCCAAAGATGCAAGGGAGATCAAAAGACAAACACACAGACGGACAGAAACAAATAACCTCAATTTAATCAAAGCAAAATCGGAAATGAAATGAGGTAGGGAACAGTAAACGATAAACAGTAAACAAGTGGGGTATGTTTTGCTCCCATAAGGAAACCTAACACAGAGTAACTTTTATTCAAGACTGGCACAGCCTTTTAAACTTGAATAAAGTCAGACAAATACATAAATGAACAATCTTTGGGTGGATCCTCAGGCGTTGGCTCAAAGACTGTCCCCTACATTTTATATTATTTGCATAATGTCTTTAGTTTTACAGCAACTTTTTTTCCTCCCCACACTTTCGTTTGGTTGCATTTACTACTCTTCGCTGGCTGCTCTGGGGTGCTATTGGATTCTTTTTTGCACCCATGGTGGTGAGAACACCACAGTATTATGGACTGTGGTGTGTCTCTATTTGACGCCGGAAGCGCAGACACAACCAGCCGTGTCTCCCTGATGAGTCCCGATCCAGCGGGCGAAAGGCCTCGGAGCAGGCAATACAAATATATCTGCCTTCAAACGGGATTGCGATGGTTCCCTTATGCAGCTAGAGAAGAGTTTTCATATCTGTAACATTTTTTTTTTTTTTTTTAAAGATTTCATTTTCTCAGTTTCTCCATCTTCAAGCTCCCCTCTCACCTCCCCTCAAGTCCAAATCTTTGCCAGACAGTTCAGTTGTTGGCCTGCGCTTGTTTTTCCCCCACTATTAGATTGTTCGTTTATGTATTTGTCTGACTTTATTCAAGTTTAAAAGGCTGTGCCAGTCTTGAATAAAAGTTACTCTGTGTTAGGTTTCCTTATGGGAGCAAAACATACCCCACTTGTTTACTGTTTATCGTTTACTGTTTCATTTCATTTCCGATGGGCTTTAAAGAGTTTTAAGAACAGGGAAAACTAACAGAGAAGAAGCTAGAGAAGAAAGTTTGAAAAACGAGTGATGAATAATTTGTATCATTCGGGTAGTTTGAATGATAAAACAGGAAATCTTTTTTTTAAAGTGTTTTTGGGTAGTTTGTCTTATAAAGCAGGATATCTTAAAAAAAAAGAATGTTAGTATACTGCTGCTCTGTTTCACACAAATCTGATTCTGTGTCATTTAGAAGTGCTACATTGTGTGTGTGTGTGTGTGTGTGTGTGTGTGTGTGTTAGTGTGTGTGTTAAACATGATTTATGTGTGTAACATTTGCCGATAGGTTTTGATCAGTACAAACTACATCATTCTTCAGCTGGAAACTATATTATGATGTGTCTTTTGCGGACAATTTCACTCTTTTTATTTCAGCTCTGATTACTACAGTGAATATAATAATTCATGAACATGATTCACCGTCTGTGTTTCGAAAGAACCTGGGAAGGAGGGAGCCGGTCGCTATGGAGATTACCGATATTGTGACACCCCTAGCTGGACGTTAGAGGGGCTTTTCTCCCATCTGTCCCAACAGCAGGTTAGTCGAAGGGAGCTGGTCACTGTGGAGGTTACGGTGATTGTGACACCCTTACCTGTATGTTAGAAGACCTTTTCTGTGTCCACGGACAGCAGGTGGGTGGTAGGAGCAGGTCATTACGGAGATTAATAATAATAATAATAATAATGAAATTTTATATGCACCCCATCTCTGCTGAGCTCAAAGCGCTTACAAAGTGTGAATAAAAGCATAAACTACAGAAAACGGCTGTATTCATGCCAAAGATAGAAAGAAAATAGAGTCAAACTTCATAAATATTAAGCAAGAAACAAACAAGTCACAAATATCTCACATAATTAGAATCACTCAATGACATGATGAATATCTAATATACAAAATGCACGCGTACATGCGCGCACGCACACACACACACACACACACACACACACACACACACACACACACCACACACACACACACACACAATCACATTTCATGAATAGCATGTCAAAAGATATTTTGAAAAAGAAAGGACACAGAAATGCAAGGGGGGAAAAATTTTTTTAAAAATAAATAAATAAACATCGCACCATTTTAGCATAGGCCTAATAAAAATTTCTGTTGGAAACAAACAAAATCTTGTAAAGTATTAAACAAGAAGACATAAGAGAAGTAAGCAACGCACACACACATGCACAAAGGCTGCATACGCGCCCGCGCCCGCAGATTACCAAGAGTGTGACCCCTGCTGTCTGGACATTAGTGAGATTGTTCTGTTTTTCCGAACAGCAGTTTAGTGGGGCACTGGTCACCATGAAAATCATCATGATTGTGTAACGCTTACGTGGACGCTAGAGGGCCTGCTCTATCATGTGTCCAAACAGTAGGTTATTGGGAGCCAGTCACGATGAGAACTGCCATGCTGGTGATTGTTACTGAACATAAGTGCCAGTTTGACAACATCCTGCAGACAAATATCGCTGTGATCCTTATGGACAAATGGTACTGATCCATGACATTCTACAGACAAATGTCACTGTGATGCTATGGACCAGTGTTACAGTTCCAACACATCCTACTGACAAATGTTACATCCTACAGACAAATGTTACTGTGATGCTGTCGACCAATGTTACAGTTCCAACACATCCTACAGACAAATGTTACATCCTACAGTCAAATGTTACTGTGATGCTATGGACCAGTGTTACATTTGCATCACATCCTACAGACAAATGTTACATCCTACAGACAAATGTTACATCCTACAGACAAATGTTACTGTGATGCTATGGACCAGTGTTACAGTTCCAACGCATCCTACAGACAAATGTTACATCCTACAGACAAATGTTACTGTGATGCTATGGACCAGTGTTACAGTTCCAACACATCCTACAGACAAATGTTACATCCTACAGACAAATGTTACTGTGATGCTATGGACCAGTGTTACATTTGCATCACATCCTACAGACAAATGTTACATCCTACAGACAAATGTTACATCCTACAGACAAATGTTACATGTTACATCCTACAGACAAATGTTACATCCTACAGACAAATGTTACTGTGATGCTATGGACCAGTGTTACAGTTCCAACGCATCCTACAGACAAATGTTACATCCTACAGACAAATGTTACTGTGATGCTATGGACCAGTGTTATGCCTGGTTCACACGAGTGCAACAATGAGGCAACAATGGGTGGCAACTCCAAGTTGCCTATGTGTTGCTACATTGTTGCTTCAAAAGTTGTCACTACAGCAACTCATTATAAACCAATTAGACCCCATTGGATTTTCCCAATAAAAGTTGCCTATGAAGTTGTCACAGCCAAAAGTTGAACGTCGGGAGATATAACTTTTGGTGGGGTTGGCAACTTTTGCATGACAACTTCAAGTTGCTTTTGTGTGAACAGCTTGGCAACACAAGTATATCCGGTAGGCAACAAAAAAGGGGCGGAGCGAAGTGCATGCGTGCGACAAAAAGCGGCACGTGCCGCCACGCTTTTCTCGCTTTTTTCCACACGCATGCAAGCACGAATTTTGTTGCGCGGAGCTACGGAGTTGCCATATAGTTGCCTCTTGCGTTCACATATGACGAAGCAACTTTGGCCAAAATCTATTTTTGATTTGTTGCACATCGAGTTGGCAACTTTTGGGGTCTATTTGTTGGCAGTAAAAGTTGCTCTCGTGTGAACCTAGCATTACAGTTCCATCACATCCTACAGACAAATGTTACATCCTACAGACAAATGTTACTGTGATGCTATGGACCAGGGTTACAGTTCCAACACATCCTACAGACAAATGTTACATCCTACAGACAAATGTTACAGACAAATGTTACATCCTAGACAAATGTTACATCCTACAGACAAATGTTACTGTGATGCTATGGACCAGGGTTACAGTTCCAACACATTCTACAGACAAATGTTACATCCTACAGACAAATGTTACATCCTACAGACAAATGTTACTGTGATGCTATGGGCCAGGGTTACAGTTCCAACACATCCTACAGACAAATGTTACATCCTGCAGACAAATGTTACATCCACAAATGTTACATCCTACAGACAAATGTTACATCCTACAGACAAATGTGACTGTGATGCTATGGACCAGGGTTACATTTGCATTACATCCTACAGACAAATGTTACATCCTACAGACAAATGTAACTGTGATGCTGTCGATCAGTGTTACAGTTCCATCACATCCTACAGACAAATGTTACATCCTACAGATAAATGTTACATCCTACAGACAAATGTTACTATGATGCTGTCGACCAGTGTTCAGTTCCATCACATCCTACAGACAAATGTTACATCCTACAGACAAATGTTACATCCTACAGACAAATGTTACTGTGATGCTGTCGACCAGTGTTCAGTTCCATCACATCCTACAGACAAATGTTACATCCTACAGACAAATGTCACTGTGATGCTGTCGACCAGTGTTACAGTTCCAACACATCCTACAGACAAATGTTACATCCTACAGACAAATGTTACTGTGATGCTATGGACCAGTGTTACAGTTCCAACACATCCTACAGACAAATGTTACATCCTACAGACAAATGTTACTGTGATGCTATGGACCAGTGTTACAGTTCCAACACATCCTACAGACAAATGTTACATCCTACAGACAAATGTTACTGTGATGCTATGGACCAGTGTTACAGTTCCATCACATCCTACAGACAAATGTTACATCCTACAGACAAATGTTACTGTGATGCTGTTGATCAGTGTCACAGTTCCATCACATCCTACTGACAAATGTTACATCCTACAGACAAATGTTACTGTGATGCTATGGACTAGTGTTACATTTGCATCACATCCTACGAACAATTCAGGATGAATGAATCGGTTCTATCAATTCCTATGAGTGGTATATTTACTAACAGATTGGTTCTGCATTTCTGTCACATCATATAAACCAGCGTTATAGTTACATCATATCTTGCAGATAAATGTTTACAGTCATTCATAGAGCTAGTGTTACAGTTTGATGGAAACAAACTGATGTTACAATGCTATTAGAAATGGACCAGCGTTACAGTTCAGTAAAAAGGGATCAGTGTTACAGTTATCCAACAAATGTAGAGTACAGTTCGAATAAATGTACCCATGTTGAGAATAATACTTTTTGGATCACTGATATAGTTTGATTGTAATGGCCCAGTGTGTGAATTATCATTGCAGGCCAGCGTTACATTTACATCATAGAACAATGTTACAGGTATTTGATGCACCAGAGTTACAGTTTTCCTGTGGACCAGTTGTGGACCAGTGTTATATTTAGATGGAAGACCTGTGTGAAAATTTGATTGAAGTGGACCAGTGTTCAAGTTATATTGTAGAACAGTATCATGATCTGATCAGAATGGACCGATGTTGCTACATGGACCACGGTTTGAGTGTGATTAAAGTGGACCTGCGTTGAATCATATCTTGGATCAGAGTTACAGCCTGATTGAACAATTACAGACAAGTGCTGAAGTTACAACTCGAACCAGGTGTAGATTGCAGGTCAAATGGACCAGTTTTTGGGGTGCATTCATATCAACACAGACAGACACAAGCAGACACAGATAACTGTCATAGGAGGAGAATGTTCATATCTGCTGGTGGTATAAAAAGGCGGACACAAGTAGATTTTTTTTTTTCACAAACGCATATGCAGGGACTGAACTTTCCAGGTGGTGTGAAAGTGCATCACTTTTACTTGAGAAGCATGAAGATGTCGACAACAAGTACACTTGAGTTAGTAGACCGGCTCAGACTGTGTCTCATGTCTGTGACAGACAGACAAAACCATTTCAGTGGTGACACGATTGTTACCGCTTGGCAGAACAGTGCCAAGGAATTCTGTGGACTTTATCGATTATTTCCTGACACAGTGACCACTCGGTTCATACGTCTGCATGGGAAACGACCGTCAGCAATACCCCACCTCTGCTTATTTTGTCAGCTGTCTTTTTGTTTTCTTAACCTAGTTGATGCATGTCTTTTTTCAGTCATAATTTGGTGATGGTTGCAATTGCTTCTGTAATGTTTTATATTCTCTTTACAATTGTTATAAATGCAAAATGCTTTGAGCTCTGACTGGCAAAAAAAAAAGTACCCCCATAATTTTCCCTCCCTCCTTCTGTGTTAGTTTGAATGCAACCACGGGCTTGGATGGCCAGGAGAACATGCATGTCCTTCCATCCTTGCGTGCATGAACGCACCTTGAAAGCTAGATCAGAGACCAGTTTTTGAAGCGGTCACTGACGTGGATCCTGTTCAGTTACTGTGCAGACCGATGTTCCAGTTTGACTACATCCTGTGGACCGGGGACCTGCCGGCTCACAACGTCTGGAACCAGAGCCAGGAAGATCAGCTGGGGTTGCTGTACAGCCTGACAGATCTGATGAACCAGTACTTCCCAGACACGCCCATCGTCCCCGCCGTCGGGAACCACGAGAGCTTCCCCGTCAACAGGTGACTGGCAGTTGGAAAGGAGGAAGAAGAGTAGGGAAAGTATGGGAGTGGGGGGAGGGGAGGTGTGGGAGGGGAGATAAGTTTTGGTTAGACAGGCTTGGTTGGTTTGATGGAGGAACGGTTGGGGGGGGGGGGGGGGGGGTTGAATGTTTGGGTGGGTTTTGGGAAGAGGAAGATCGACATGAGGCCTGGTCAGTCCAAGCAGGTGACACAATAATCAACAGGACTACTGATTACCCACGTTTCTGTGAAAATTGCACTATTTTTTGTCTTCACAAATTTTTATGGATTCACACACACACACACACACACACACACACACATACACATGCACATGCACACGCCACATGCATGTATTTGCATGCACACGCACATGAGCATGCACACACACACACACACACACACACACACACACACACACACACACACACACACACACACACACACACACACTTATGTCCTCCTCCCTGCTCCCCTGAAAAAAAAAAAAGCATTGACAGTTTTATGATCAGTTTTGTTCAACAAACTTTTCATTTGGTTAAGAAAAAAAAAAAAAAGCAGTCTTTGGAATCTTTCATGAATTTCATGTCTGTAGAAAGTCAAAGATTGCTAGGAAAATAAATGAGTGTGGATGGGAAGTTTGCCTGCTAAGATGTTGTTGAACAGGTGTAGTAAAAGAAAATCCGTACTGTTGGAAAAGGGATTTCAGGTTGATTTGTGAGTGCTTTTTGCATAGATGTGGGTATGGATAAGCAGTAAGACAAACTTGAATAACAAATGTTCATACTTTTCATGTGCTGGAAGATTACACTCACTTGATCATGTGACACTGAACTCACTCGAGTAGTTCTTCAGTATTGTGAGCCCTTTGTCAGGTTTTACTTTGAGCTTCAGGAAAGATGTCAAAGCACCATTCTGCTCTACCATCTTCAGGGTCGGGAATAATTCAGCGCTGTTTGTCTTAGCAATGCTGAATAATATCTCCTGCAGCTGTGATAATGACGAGAAGCAGACGTGTCACATGGATGACAATTGCCATGCCTCATTTGCTCCGAAAACATGGTCTGCTCATTTGTGAAGATTGGTCTAGACTGCTGACGTTCAGCGTTGAGGTTAACTAAGGGCAGAGAGAGAGAGAGAGAGAGAGAACGAAGGAGAGAGAGAGAGAGAGGGAGAGAGAGAATGAATAAATGTGTCGATGAATAGTTTATTGAGGTAAGCTCACAAAGCCAACTCTCAGAGAGAGAGAGAGAGAGCATGCAATTCCCAGCCTACCACCAACATTGAAGCTTCGTGCCCTGACCCACTGACTCGCTCTGACACCCTGTTGCTTGACCTCTTCCTTCTAAACCCCACCCCTTTGTCATCGAGGAGGTTTCTAGATCTGTTCCCTTTTCTTTTTTGTCTAACACATCTGCCGTGAAGCGGCATTGCACTCTTCTCCTGCTAGTTCTGGCTCCCCCATAACTCGGTGACAGCAAAGCCCATCCTGTCACAGTCCCGACACCAGCGCTTTTACATGGAACAGTCAACACCGGCGCTTTACATGGAACAGTCAGCACCAGCACTTTACATGGAACAGTCAGCACCAGCGCTTTACATGGAACAGTCAACACCAGCGCTTTACACCAGCGCTTTACATGGAACAGTCAACACCAGCGCTTTACATACAACAGTCAACACCAGCGCTTTACATGGAACAGTCAACACCAGCGCTTTAAATGGAACAGTCAACACCAGCGCTTTACATGGAACAGTCAACACCAGCGCTTTACATGGAACAGTCAACACCAGCGCTTTACATGGAACAGTCAACACCAGCGCTATACATGCAACAGTCAACACCAGCGCTATACATGCAACAGTCAACACCAGCGCTTTACATGCAACAGTCAACACCAGCGCTTTACATGCAACAGTCAACACCAGCGCTTTACATGGAACAGTCAGCACCAGCGCTTTACATGGAACAGTCAACACCAGCGCTTTACATGGAACAGTCAACACCAGCGCTTTACATACAACAGTCAACACCAGCTCTTTACATGGAACAGTAAGCACCAGCTCTTTACATGGAACAGTCAACACCAGCGCTTTACATGGAACAGTCAACACCAGCGCTTTACATACAACAGTCAACACCAGCGCTTTACATGGAACAGTCAACACCAGCGCTTTACATACAACAGTCAACACCAGCGCTTTACATGCAACGGTCAACACCAGCTCTTTACATGGAAAAGTAAGCACCAGCACTTTACATGGAACAGTCAACACCAGCGCTTTACATACAACAGTCAACACCAGCGCTTTACATGGAACAGTCAACACCAGCGCTTTACATACAACAGTCAACACCAGCGCTTTACATGGAACAGTCAACACCAGCGCTTTACATGGAACAGTCAACACCAGTGCTTTACATGGAACAGTCAACACCAGCACTTTACATACAACAGTCAACACCAGCGCTTTACATGGAACAGTCAACACCAGCGCTTTACATACAACAGTCAACACCAGCGCTTTACATACAACAGTCAACACCGGCGCTTTACATACAACAGTCAACACCAGCGCTTTACATGGAACAGTCAACACCAGCGCTTTACATGCAACAGTCAACACCAGCGCTTACATGGAACAGTCGGCACCAGTGCTTTACATGGAACAGTCAACACCAGTGCTTTACATGGAACAGTCAGCACCAGCGCTTTACATACAACAGTCAGCACCAGCACTTTACATGGAACAGTCAACACCAGTGCTTTACATGGAACAGTCAACACCAGCGCTTTACATGCAACAGTCAACACACCAGTGCTTTACATGAAACAGTCAGCACCAGCGCTTTACATACAACAGTCAACACCAGCGCTTTACATGGAACAGTCAGCACCAGCGCTTTACATACAACAGTCAACACCAGCACTTTACATGGAACAGTCGGCACCAGTGCTTTACATGGAGCAGTCAACACCAGCTCTTTACATGGAACAGGAAGCACCAGCTCTTTACATGGAACAGGAAGCACCAGCTCTTTACATGGAACAGTGAGCACCAGCACTTTACATGGAACAGTCCCGACACCAGTGCTTTACATGGAACAGTGAGCACCAGCACTTTACATGGAACAGTCAG
Organism: Conus ventricosus; assembly: GCA_018398815.1. Taxonomy (NCBI): domain Eukaryota; kingdom Metazoa; phylum Mollusca; class Gastropoda; order Neogastropoda; family Conidae; genus Conus; species Conus ventricosus. The sequence continues at coordinate 5,262,474 of CM031629.1, read as the reverse complement.
CACCAGTGCTTTACATGGAGCAGTCAACACCAGCGCTTTACATGGAGCAGTCAACACCAGCGCTTTACATGGAACAGTCAAAACCAGCACTTTACATGGGACAGTCAACACCAGCATTTGTACATGGAACAGTCAGCACCAGCGCTTTACATGCAACAGTCAGCACCAGCGCTTTACATGCAACAGTCAGCACCAGCGCTTTACATGCAACAGTCAGCACCAGCGCTTTACATGGAACAGTCAGCACCAGCGCTTTACATGGAACAGTCAACACCAGCGCTTTACATGGAACAGTCAACACCAGTGCTTTACATGGAACAGTCGGCACCAGTGCTTTACATGGAACAGTCAAC
>CM031629.1:5197121-5257121 GCA_018398815.1 Conus ventricosus | reverse complement strand
CAAATAGTGATGGACGCAGCTAGAATGTGGCCGTCAAGGGCAGATACTATGGCGTGGACCTAGATCAAGGTGCAGATACGGGATACTTTTGACAAGCTTATGCAAGCGTAAAACATAAGCGTAAAAACGAGCATATTACACCTTTTTTTGCGTGAACTCCACTGGCTTCCCATCAATATCGATGGCAGTTCAAAATTGCAGTCTTTGCCTATCGTTACTTTGATGGGACACTCCACAGTATCTTCCTGCTTCTCTGTCCACTATCAAATTCTCAGTCTCTTCGATCATCTTCTCAAAAACTTCTGAAAATCCTAGGCGCTCGTTGAAGACAGTCGGTGAGAGAGCATTTAGCTTTAGTGCGCCAACTCTTTGGAATTCTCTTCCTGACAGCTTACGTGACCTGTCTACATTATCTAAATTCAAGTCAGAGTTAAAAACACTTCTTTAGGAAAGCCTTCTTCAACCATAAAATCTAAATGCTGTGTCTATTATTCTGACCTGACTTTATATGTACTGCATGCAAAACTGTATTGTTTACGCTTGAACCGATGAACTTGATAAGTGCGCCTGTGTCGGTAGGTGTGTGTGTGTGCGTGTGTGTGTGTGTGTGTGTGTGTGTGTGTGTGTGTTTTGTGTGTGTGTGTGTGAACACATGTTAGTGCGAGTGTTTGAGTGTGTGTTGAGCGCAATGAGTTTGATCCCAAGAATTGCGCTATATAAAAAACTATACATTATTATTATTATTATTATGCAAGAACGACTGCATCGATTTTTACTGAAACTCGGTGGAAAGATGGAAATGTGGCCCAAAGGCGAATGTGTCAGATTTTTTAGTAGAGATCCATAGGCAGATGTGGCAACATTCATGAAAACCTACTGAACGGATTTTGATGAAGCTTGGTCGAGGAAACGGAACGCGGGTCAAATACGAATTCGTTAAACTTGTGGTGCAGATCTGGTTCGACAGGCGGATTCAGAATCTGTCTGATGTTGGGGGAGGTCGGCACTGTCCTGAGTACCCTTCAAGATTTTGGGCCCTCCCCCCCCCCCTCCTCCCCCCCTCCCTCTTTTGTTTGTTTGTTTGTTTGTTTTCTGGGGGGGGGGGGGGGGGGGGGGATGGAGAAGGTGGAGAGATGGGTTCTTATGCATAGCTGCCAACCCTCCCAAATTTTTTCTGGAATTTTTTCCGAAATCCAGAAATCAGAGGAAAAAATTCCAGAATTTTATTATTTGTCAAGAAATGTTAAGTTTAAGAGGTCAGTTTTTTTTTTTTTTTTTAGTATGGATGATAACGTAGTGCCGAATACAGCCGAAAATATGTATGGATGTTGACAGTTACATGAATGGAAAATGCATTGTCTTTTAAACGCTCCATGTTCAGCTGAAACATAAAGGAATTAGAAACGCTTTCGGTCAAAGGCGGAACTGCCTCCATTTCAGCCCTTTTGCACCCCTTCATCCCCTTCTTCCCCTGTTTCCCACACTTTGACTCCAGAGGGTTGGCAACTACGCTTGGGTCAAGAACTTTGTAAAGCATACTCTAAATGTATCTTGGGAGGTTGGTGAGAGAGGCATGAGCGATTCGCTGTGATTTTGTTCAGCGTGTGTGTGTGTTCCTGCGTTCTTCTCAGCTTGTGCCTTGACATGAGGAAAGAGAGAACCGACAAGACTAAAGAGAGTGAATCTATGCTCAAACTGAATTTAAAGAACAGACAATTTTAACTGTGTTCAGGGGAGGTTACTACACCATCAGGCCTTACCCAGGTTTTAGGATTGTCTCCCTCAACACCAATGTCTGCCATGAGTGGAACTGGTAAGTTGCTTTTTTTTTTTCTTTTTTTTTTTTCTTCTTCTTTTTTTTCAAACGAAGCCATCTTTCTTTCAGTTGCATTTCTGTCGTGCTGCTGATTATCGTTCACCTACATAAAAGCCACACTGAAGTTCATGTGTTTTACAGTTTCAATTCAAACGACCCGCCCGCGGTGTTACTTCTGTACAGTGCTAGGAGGAGGTTGATGGAGCTGTTTATGATGATGCAGTGATGCAAGCTTCCTGACTTGAGTGTGTGTGTGTGTGTGCGTGGGGTGCGTGCATGCGTGTGTGCGTGCGTGGGGGTGCGTGCGTGCGTGTGGTGTGTGTTCGTGCGTGCTGTGTGTGTTTGTGTTTCTGTGTGTGTGTACGCTTGTGTGTGCTTGTGCATGGTGTGTCTGTTCTCAAGTCAATCTGAAACCACTCAGGAAATCTTGAACCCATTTCTAGGGAGGGGTTTGTGGGGGTTTCAGGGATTGATTTTCATTCCGATTCTATGGGAGGGGTTTGTAGGTCAGTATGTCTAAGATAGGTTTTCATCCTTTTACAATTGGGTTTCTAGAGTCGGTATGTACAATATGATCGTTCATTCCTTTTTACAGAGTTTGGTTTTTTTGGTTCAGTATGTAGGATCGATATCTCATTCCTTTTTACAGGGTGGTTTTGTTGGTTCAGTATGTAAGCGATCGATCTTCATTCCTTTTAACAGGGTGGTTTTGTTGGTTCAGTATGTACAAGCAATCGATCTTCATTGCTTTTTACAGGGTGGTTTTGTTTGGTTCAGTATGTACAAGCGATCGATCTTCATTCCTTTTTTACAGGGTGGTTTTGTAAGGTGGATATATACAGACAGTCGGATTTATGTACCATTACATGGTGGATTCTGGGGTCAGTATCTACAAGTGATCAGATCTTCGTTCTGTTTTGACTTTTTCTCCATAACCGTTCCTACAGTGAATTCAACTCGCACAACTTTTCATTTCTCTGTGGAGGCTGGTAGCACCTCTGAACAGGGACGCTCGCTAATGCAGGCTGTGCGGCTTGGCACGCTTTGTCATCGTTGGGGAGCGTAGTAGGTGGTATCTTTCCTATGCTGTGCGCTTGGCATGCTTTGTCATCGTTGGGGAGCGTAGTAGGTGGTATCTTTCCTATGCTTGCGGCTTGGCACGCTTTGTCATCGTTGGGGAGTGGTATTTAGGTGGGTTATCTTTCCTTATGTAGTGGCGGCTTGGCTTGGCACGCTTTGTCATCAGTTGGGGAACGTAGTAGGGGGTATCTTTCCTATGCTGTGGCGGCTTGGCACGCTTTGTCATCATTGGGGAAACATAGTAGGTGGTATCTTTCCTATGCTGGAGTTGCAGCGTCAGTTGACCAGTGAAGCACAGGAAGTGACCTCGGCAGAGTACCCCCGGTGTCACCTCTGGTACGTTGTCTCATGATGACTTGATACTAGTTGCTTCCTGCAGAATGCAGTGCTGGGCTGCGGCAAGACTGTGTGTTAGGGGTACCACAATGGATGACATAGAAGTAGTGTTACCAGAAGGAAATAGAAGTTGAGACGGGGAAAAAAAGCAAACAAAAGCAAACAAAAAAAGTATCATATAAGGACATAAAAATCACAGCTCTGCGTTCGGCTTGGCAGGTCGAAAAGTAATTTGGTCTGAAAAGAAACTGTGGAATTTACCTAGAGAGGCGACATACATAGTCGTGCGCCCCAGCATACAGGATTTATGCCCCTTTTATCAGATCGTTTTAATTCTGTATCTTGTTTAACACGTGAGTGAAGCAAGTTAAAATTTCAGTGCTGCAGATGTTCCATGTTGTTTTTCTCTGGGTTTGTTGTTTTAAAGCCCAGCTGACTACGCAGATCCCTTTCAGGACTGTCACTACACAGGAAAGAAGACTTGCACAGTCCAGTCATGAGCAGAAAACCTCCACAAACAAACAACAACAACAAAACAAGCACACCTTTGTACTCAGAATGTACAGCAGTTCGTAACTGAGTGGCTTTAACTGTTGGGAGTCCTGAAAATGAGGAGAGCACGAAAGCCAAGGTCAAGGTGTTCGACATTCGGGAATCCCTGTTTTTCATGCTAAGATACAAAGTGGTTGTATTTTTTTTAATTGAAAAACACGCTTACTGCCGGAACTGGAAGTAGAAGGATATTTTAAAAAAAAACATAACCAGTGACCGTTTCATCTGCCCAGCTGGGTTCTCGGGACAGTGTGGTCAGCTTGTCACCTGACAGGTAAGCAGAAGGGAGAAATTGAACTGAACTGCAATTGGGATAGGATGAAAACATTCAGCTTTCAGTTATATACTGGTCTGCTTTAGCTGTAGTGCAGAGGCAAGAAGCACACACTGTGGAGGTTGATGTGTGTTCTGCAGTAACATGGCCGGGTGAGGGGGGGGGGGGGGAGGTAGGCTCATAATGGTGTGTCAGTGGTGACAACAAATGGCAGCTGTTTGGATCAGAAAATTCTGTTTGTAATTGTTTTTTTGGTGTTTTTTTGGGTTTTTTTTTTTTTTTGGGGGGGGGGGGGGGGTAATTTTAATTTTTTTTAATTTTTGTTATTTTTTAAGGTGGCTATTCCTGAACACCACCGACCCTGATGGGCAGTTGGCCTGGCTCATAGACACACTGCAGATGGCTGAAAATAACAAGGAAAAGGTGTGTAACTGTTGTTGTTTTTGCCTTGTTTTTGTTTTTGTTTTTCTTTCCAGTGCTGTTACAGACAGAGAGACACAAACGCACACTCAGATTCACACACATACATGCTCACACATGCACGTACGTATGCACGCACGCACCCCACAGCACGCACGCACATCATGCATCACAAGCATGTACAAACATACGCTAACATGCATACACACACAAGCATGCACATACACACTGCATGCGCACACACACACCACCACACAACACACAACAACACCACACACACACACCAACACACCAACACACACACAAACACACACACAACACACCACACACACACACACACCACACACACACAACATTTCAGACACACACACACCACACACACACGCACACGCACACACGCATGCACCGTCAGCCACACCACAACACACACACACACAACTTCACACTTCCACACACACACACACACACACCACACACACACACACACACACACAACACACACAACACACATTCATACACACACACACACTTCAACACACACACACACAACCACACACCACACACACACTTCACACCACACACGCATGCACACATTGCGACCATACACACACACACACACACACTTCAGCACCAAATACACACACGCATTCAACACACACACACAACACACACACACACACCGCACGCACACACACACACACACACACACACACACACACACACACACACCACACACACACACACACACTTCACACACACACACACACACACACACACACACACACACACACTTCATACACACACATACACAGGCTCTTCACACACACACACAACATACACACACACACCACACACACACACACACACACACACACACACACACACACACACTTCACACACACACACACACACACACACACACACACACACTTTACACACACACACAACACACACACACACACACACACACACACACACCACACACACACACACACACTTTACACACACACACACCACACACACACAGAAGCTCCAATGCATGTAGATGGAAGATAGTATTAACGAATTGCTGCTTATGCTTTCCAGGTTCACATCATTGGTCACATTCCACCTGGAATCAAAAACTGTCTGAAGTACTGGAGCTACAACTACTACCTTATTGTAGATCGGTTGGTCTGTGTGTGCGTGTGGGGGAAGGGGAGGGGAGGAGGAGGGGGAAGGTTGCTGGGGGTAGCCTGGAATCAAAAACTGTCTGAAGCACTGGAGCTACAACTACTACCTCATTGTAGATAGGTTGGTCTGTGTGTTTATGTGGGGGAAGGGGGGGGGGGGAGGAGGGGGAAGGTTGCTGGGGGTAGATGGGTATATGTGTTTGTGTGTGTGTGTGTGGTTTGTACGATCAGTGGTATGAGAGAGTGTTATTGTATGTGTATGGATTTTAAGGTGCGAGTGTTTGGTTGTGTGGGGGATGTTTAAGAAAAAATGCATGTGTCTGAGAGAGTGTTCCAGTGGGATAATTTGTTTCGTAATGGGCCACTGCCCCACATGAAGAAATGTGTGAACATTGTAAGCAATCAGTCATTAAAAAAAATGAGCAAGAATGAAAAAGAGAAATATCTTATCAAGTACCAGTACCCATATAGAGAAACAAAATAAAATGAATGAAGTACATATCCAGTAGATGCTGCTAGTTATCTAAACCCAAATCCCTTGGAACGGAATTATGTTTAAAAAAAAAAGAAAATCACACATTGTGAGACTTAAGAGAGACATGCTGAGTTTAGATGAGGAAGTGTGTGTGTGTATGTGTGTGTGAGAGAGAGAGAGAGAGAGGGTTTGTGAGGGTTTTAAGTTGAGTCTGTTTGTGGGATGTGTATGCAGATGTTGCACTTTGGTGTATAATGAAATGTGAGAAATGGAAAGAATGAAGGAAGTAAGGAAAAATGAGTGATCGATATTGAACGATGTTGACTGGATGACACGGGGAAACGACTGAATGAAGCGCCAGCTGGCAGCTCTTCAGTCGGCACTACCCAGGTAGGCAGCCCGTTGTGTAAATGAGTGTTGAATGTATAGCGCTTAGAGCTTGGCCTCTAGCCGAGAATAGGCGCTATATAAGTATTCATTTTTATTATTATTATTATTATAATGGGTTCATAGACAGACAAACATGTCCAGCATGCATGTGTCTGTATCTGGATGTGTGTGTGAAATATGTAAATGTGTCTGGGTGTATTCACAAATGTAGCCATATGTATGTACAAATAAATGTGAATGTGGGAATCTGTGTGCATATGTTTACATAATTGTGTAGTTGTCTGTGAAACGATGAAAATAACGTGCGTTTTTTTCAGTTAAGTGAGATGGTTGTTTCTTTTTTTGTGTGTGCGTGCGTGTATGCGTGCGTACGTGTGTGCATGCGCAGATATGAGAGCACTATCACCGGTCAGTTTTTTGGCCACACCCACTTTGACCACTTTGAAGTGTTTTACGATGTGGCGACCTTGACCCGACCAACGAATGTGGCATACATCTCCCTAGTGTCACCCCTACTCACACCTGAACATGGGCTACCGTGTCTTCACCTTGGATGGAAATTATTCCGCCAGCTCTTGGGTAGGTTGTTGATGTTGATCCTAGATCTGTGTCTATATTGATCCTGGGTAGGTTGTTGATGTTGATCCTAGATCTGTGTCTATGTTGATCCTGGGTAGGTGTTGATGTTGATCCTAGATCTGTGTCTATGTTGATCTGGGTAGGTGTTGATGTTGATCTGTGTCTATGTTGATCCTGGGTAGGTGTTGATGTTGATCCTAGTTCTGTGTCTATGTTGATCCTGGGTAGGTGTTGATGTTGATCCTAGATCTGTGTCTATGTTGATCCTGGGTAGGTGTTGATGTTGATCCTAGATCTGTGTCTATGTTGATCCTGGGTAGGTGTTGATGTTGATCCTAGATCTATGTCTATGTTGATCCTGGGTAGGTGTTGATGTTGATCCTAGATCTGTGTCTATGTTGATCCTGGGTAGGTGTTGATGTTGATCCTAGATCTGTGTCTATGTTGATCCTGGGTAGGTGTTGATGTTGGTCCTAGATCTATGTCTATGTTGATCCTGGGTAGGTGTTGATGTTGATCCTAGATCTGTGTCTATGTTGATCCTGGGTAGGTGTTGATGTTGGTCCTAGATCTATGTCTATGTTGATCCTGGGTAGGTGTTGATGTTGATCCTAGATCTGTGTCTATGTTGATCCTGGGTAGGTTGTTGATGTTGATCCTAGATCTGCGTCTATGTTGATCCTGGGTAGGTGTTGATGTTGATCCTAGATCTATGTCTATGTTGATCCTGGGTAGGTGTTGATGTTGATCCTAGATCTGTGTCTATGTTGATCTGGGTAGGTGTTGATGTTGATCTTAGGTATGTGTACATACTTATTCAGAGTATTTTTCATGGGTGAACATGAGAATGTGTCGATGTTTCTTCTGATATTCATCCTAGGTAGGTGTTTATGTTTATCCCGGGTATCTTTTTATGTTGATGGTAAGTGTGTGTTGATGTTGATCCCAGCATACTTTGTACAAATTTGTGTTCTCTTGCTGGCTTTATCAATGTTTGAGGGCATGTCGTCAAAGAAGCAGACAGCCTGATGTGATTTCATGAGCAGAAGTTAGCAAGACTTGGTGCTTCTTAGCCAAGCCTCTTGCCATGGTCATTCTCCACAAGTGCAATTACTGCTCAAGAAATTTGTCTTTAGATATTTTTTCAACCTTTTTTTTTTTTTTTAGTTCGTCACATTCATCTTAGTTTTGCCAAGCATATGCAAAATATGGTGAAAACTGTATGGATAAGCAGGTCTACAGCTGATTCTTTCTTTCTTTCTTTCTGCGTACGCAGGCTCATACTCCTGCGGACACTGCCTGTATAGACAGGCAGTGGAGTTTTGTGTGTATGACGGTTTTTCATCCTGCCATTAAGGCAGCCGTACTCCATCTTCGGGAAGTTGCATGCTATGTGTAACGTGTCATCCATACCAACGGCCAAATGGCCTTCTCTTCGAAAGTTGGTGATGGGATTTTACGTTGTGTGCAAGATGTTGTGCGTATGCGTTCACACACGGAACCTCGGTTTATAGTCTCATTCGAAGGACTGTATGGGAAAAGGAGTCAGAACCAAAGTTAACTCCAAGGAAAAATCCCCTGTGCCGAAATTCGAACCCGCAACCCAGGATCACGAGTCCGGTGCTCTACAACTGAGCTATTCCGGCCCTACAGCTGATTCAAAATTGTTCGGAGTTCAGGGTTAAACGATCTTGGTTGTGTTGTGCACCAGCGCGCAGTATTTTGCTGTACGTGTACCCCTGAGGAAAGATAGTTCCACTTCTATCCAGAATCAGTCCGTAGTTTACTGTAACTCTGTGATCTCTGAGAAGGAGATGGATCGTGAAGTTCAGTTAACAGAGAAACCATGCGTTCTCAGTCGTTCACAAACTAGGTGCACAAACTGTTCGTGTGACTATGAATGGCGTTGGGTGTCTTGTCACGACTTTCTAACAGCTTGATGTCAAGGAACGATGATGATGATGATGAGTTATGAACTAGAAAAAATATCGACATTATAACATACCTCTTTTTGTGTTCTTTTTTGTGTGTGTGTGCGTGAGTGTGCGTGGTGCAGTGTGCGTGATGTGCGATGAGTGTACGTGCGTGCATGTGTGCGTGAGTGTGCATGCGTGCATGTGTGCGTGGTGCGTACGTGTGTGCGTGACATATGCAGGACACCACCTACTAAGCTCGGGGTTTGTCCTGTGATCTTACAATTGTTGCCATTTCATTTTCTGGTGTACAGGCAGTTCTGGATCATGAGACCTACATTCTGAACCTGACGGCCGCCAATTCTCAGCAGCAGCCCCTGTGTGGGAATTGGAGTACACCGCCAAGGTCAGTTCCCCTTGAGGGCGGGATGTACATAGAAGAATAGAAGAAAGCACACAAGGCACAGTTCTCCCGGGATGATGTCTCAAGACTTCAGCTCTTCCTTGTTGGTTGGTTTGTATGTGCTGCCCACATGGCGCTCAGCTGCGGAGACAACTCCTGGTGGTGTGTTTTCACTGGTGGGGTTTGTTTGTGTTGCTGGCGCCCGTCCAGCAAGTATTGCTGTGTGCATTTTCACGTGTGTTATTTGCGATGTCTCGAGAAGACGTATGCTTGTTAGACATCAACTTTTCTGTTTCATCTTGTGTATTGAATGAGGTATTTTGTTCACCTTGCTTTGTACGTTCTGCCTCCTTTTTTTCTTTTGGTCTGGTTGATTTATTACTCCCACAGTTATGGAAACACGCACAAACCGGATTTGGAAAGAAACACGGCGAGAATGAAACTGAATTTCTAGTTCAAATATGTTTAAAGTGGGCCTTCTATATATGTATGTACAAAGTGTTTCTCATGAGAGCCAGCCTACCCAGAAACATATCAGCAGTATATCCTCTGTCTCTCTTTCCCCATCACCTTTTCTTTCGTCTCCCAATGATATTTGAGACGGGGAGTGGCACTGCCTTAAGTCGTTGCTAGGACCAGTTACCCCTTCAGGGGAAGACAACCTGCTGATATCTTCTGTGTCTCCGGGCTTCACATGTGGGACTTCAAGGTTTGTTGTGGGTTTTTTGGTTGCTAATATATATATTTTTTCTACTTCTTCTTGTGCGTACGCAGACTGACACTCCTGCGGACACTCCCTGTATAAACAGGCAAGGATTAATCACATCTACCCAACAAAGGGAGTGAAGTTTTGTGTGTATGACCGTTTTTTTTATCCCGCCATTGAGGCAGCCGTACTCCAACTTCGGGGAATTTTTTTTTCTACTGATTCTTTTCATTTCCATTATTATCATTGCTTTTCTGCTGCGGTTCTGAATTCAGTATGTGTCTGTTGTGTTCAAATGTATGAGCAGTGGATATTTTAAAGAATCTGTGCTGGTCGGGAGAATGAACTACTGATTCCCTGTGTAAGAAATGATCTTTCTTGTTTGATGTATGAAGGATCGTGACGTTCTGATCATCGACAGGCAGCACTGGGCATGGGCTCGCTCTTCCCCGAAGACTGGGAGCTGCTTATAGCGCGTGCTGAGGAGGACAACGCCCTTGTGCAAAAGTTGTACAGGTGAGAACGCCCTGCCAATATTGTTCAGTGAAGAAGGCCAACTTGCAAAGGTTTTAGAGGAAAGTTCTCCATGTAGGTGAGAACGCCCTGCCAATATTGTTCAGTGAAGAAGGCCAACTTGCAAAGGTTTTAGAGGAAAGTTCTCCATGTAGGTGAGAACGCCCTGCCAATATTGTTCAGTGAAGAAGGCCAACTTGCAAAGGTTTTAGAGGAAAGTTCTCCATGTAGGTGAGAACGCCCTGCCAATATTGTTCAGTGAAGAAGGCCAGTTTGCAAAGGTTTTAGAGGGAAGTTCTCCATGTAGGTGAGCAGGCATGGGAATTGGCCGCGTATTCGCGGATTTCAGCTGGAAAAAAAAATCTGTCTGCTGAAAAAAAAATCTGTCCGCGGAAAAAAAAAATCCGCCGAGTAAGTTTTTCGTGCGGGGGGGAAAAATCCTGTGCACCGTCTCGCGCATGCCCGGAGGCGACTGGAACATTGTGTGTTCAGCTTACTCTGCTTTCCACTTCCGCTCGAGAAGAGAGAATAATGGCGACGCGTATCATTGAACGAGGCAATAAATTCGACGACTCTTCGTGTGCGAACGCCTGGAGGTGGGAGTGGGTGGCAGTTGTGCATGAAGTACAATGGAAAGGAGAGTTAAGGAAAGAACGTGTCGGCACACGATTCCGTAAAGTGGACTTGCCAGGCGAGGCACGATGCGCCACTTGCAACAAGCATGTCCAGTATGGAAGTCGTGGATTGGTAGCGCTGACGGACCATCTGGGCCGGCAAACGACACTTGGAGAAGAGTGCTACTCTTGCAAACAACCAACGCTTACCAGGTAATTTTGACAATAGACAGATGGAAATTATGGGAAATTATTGTGAAATGAAGTGTTCAATTGCAACCTGCAGCAAAAAAAAGAAAAAAAAAAAAAAAAAGAAAATAGGGCCTATATAAATATATATATATTTTCTGGTGCTTTATCTTTTTTCAACATGTAGTGTATACATTTATGAGTTTTTTTGTTTGCATGTTGTTGTTTTTTTGTTTGTTTTTTTGCTGTTTTTTTTTTTTTTTTAAACGGGCCTCAGTTGCTTGCAGTTCATTGAACAATGTTTTCGGTTTCTTCTTTTTATTTTTTCTTCTTTTTTTCCCAGCGCCTCATCATGACTGACTTTTTTTACTGGCAAAAAAATTTAAAAAATAACAAAAACTTTGCTATATTCTTTTTTTATTATTTATTTTTTTTAGATATATACATTTATAAGTTAATTATTGTCAAGGAATGTTCATATTTTGGTGATGTTTACAGATCTTGCAAAATCAGCTGATAACTGGCTGAAGAAAAAGTCACTATTGCTGTGTCAGGCCTTCAGCAGTTGAAATTGAAGGGAATGGTTAGCATTAGGTGGGTCGGAGGGGTTAAGGATGTAGATGTTAAATTGGTTACAGAAATGATTGTTTTAATCAAGAGCAGTAAAAAAAAGATTTTTTCATGACTATGAATAGAAATGCAGACATGTTAATTGTAAATTTAAAAAGCCAACAAGAAACACCAGACTAGAGAGGGGGATGTTTCACACAGCAGGAGTATGCTGTTTGGGTTAATACAATAGTGGCACTGGGGCAGCCAGGTATGCACTATGGGAACAATACAGTTAAGTGAGGCCATGTTGTTAGTATTATTCATGCTGTTAAAATGGGGGTTGGGGATGGGGGTAGTAGGATTATGATTATGGATAAGATTTAAAGAAGATTGGGGCTGATTAATGTAAGGTAATGGGTAATGAATTTGAATATAAAGTGAAAGTATAACTTGAATATTTATGATATTGGGAGACTTCTCATTGTAACAGAAAACAGAGTTCTAATCAACCAGCATCAGTGTTTTCTTTTTTATTACGAATAGTACAGGTAAGTTGGTTTTAAAGAAAAGACAAAATTTGAATATTTATCTTGTGTGTGTGTGTGTTAGGAGCTGAACCATGTGACGCTGCATATGGAATTGATCCAGCACTCAAGCTTACCTCTGCACAGCCCAAAGACAAGCCCTTAACATTAACATCTGTGAAAGACAGAGTCAGCAACCTTCAAGCTATTACAGTTGCCTTTGCTGCAGAGAAGGGTTTATCGCTCAGTATTGTTCCTGATCTTATTGAGTACACCAAGGTATGTCATTCAACTTATTATTAGAGATTGCTTCATTTTTTCTTCTTTTTTTTCTTTTTTTTTCTGTTTGTTTTTATATCTCTTTCTCACTTTCTGTTGTGTTTATGTAAATTGTCTTTGCATATTCTTAGAGCTGTATGTGCTTATGAAGTGCTTGTGTGTGTGTGAGGGGAGATGGGGGGTGATGGGTTAAGGAAGGCAGTGCACATTGGAATGCTTTTGATCTCTATCTGGCTCTTTATATACATGTCTCTGTCAGTCTGTCACAAATGCAGAGAAGCTGATCTCTCTCTCTCTCTCTCTCTTAGGTACATAGACACACCCAGCCCACCTTAAACCTAAAGAATAGTCTCTCTCTGTGTTTGTACATCACACACACACACACACACACACACACACACACATCTCATACACTTGGCAGAATGTAACAGGCAGGCATCCATTTAAGTGTGAAAGGCCAGCATGGGAGTGTAAAATGTGATACTCATAAGTTTCTAAGCAATGTTCTGTAAGCAGGGGTTGGGGTGGGAGATCTGGAGAGGGGGGGGGGGGGGGGGGGGGGGGGGGGTCTGAAGACAAGACAAAGAAAAGAGTATTTGGGAAAGATATAAAACAAAAATAAAGAAACAAAACCAAGGAAGAGATAGAATTATGAGGGTCAGGTCTAAAAAAAAGTCTTTTATTCAGTTGTGAAAAAGAAGGTATGGCAAGTCAAGGAAACTGTTTAATGGCTGTCCTGTATACCTTTCCTCTTGTAAACAGTGAATTAAGGAAACAGTGTTTTAATGGCAAGTTTTCCATTTTACAAGTGAAATGTGTGCGAGAGTGCGTCTGTTATGCTGCTTGTATACATGTATGTATGGCTGCATTTGCATTAAACTGTTGATACAGACCATTGTGTAAGGTAAGCATGTATGCAGTCACCACCTTATGTCTGCAATTTTCCAGTTTTCAGTTTGCGCCTGCTTTCTGTTTTCAGGCAGCAAGTCTTGACAAAGCTGCACTTCAGGAGCTGCAAATGGACAGGACAACTGCTTCATACAAACTCCGTGAGGGTCTTGCCCCCTACCTGCAGGAGACCCTCCTTGATGAACTGAGGTCATCTTCATTCAGCCTCAACATAGATGAGGCAACCAGCAAGACCAACCAGAAAGTTCTGGCTGTACTTGTCTCTCATTTTTCACCTTCAGTGAACAAAGTTCTTGTAAATCACCTTGGTGCTATCACTGTGACCACCACCACTGCTCAGGCACTTTTCATTGAGCTTGATGAACTGTTCACAAGACTTGAGCTGAGCTGGAACAGTGTGGTTTCAGTACTCACGGACTCATGTGCTGTTATGCGGGGAGCCAAAAATGGTCGTGAAAAGCTCATCAGAGACAAGGTGCCTACCTCACTGGACATCGATGGTGACACCTGCCTCGCTGGACATCGATGGTGACACCTGCCTCACTGGACATCGATGGTGACACCTACCTTACTGGACATCGATGGTGACACGTGTCATCATGCCCACATTGCAGCCAAGTAGTTTTGTCAGCCCTTTGACGGTCACATCGAAGCATTCATGAGAGATCTGCACACTGACCTCAAGTGGAGCCAAGAACTGAAAGATGTTTTCTTTGACATGTATCGCATTCTGGGGATCAAACCCACAACCCCCGAGAGATATGTGCCCCACAGGTGGTTGTCAGTGTTGGATGTCTGTGTGGACACGCTGCGTCTCCTTGATGCGTACACTGTTTTTTTATTGCAGCTTTCTGAGAGGAGAAGACAAGGGTCTGTATGCAGATTTTGTGGCTGAGATTTTGAAGAAAAGGGAGGTTTCAGACACTGGTAAGAAAGTAGTCAAAGAGTTGCAGGGGTACTTGAGACAAAAGTTCTCCTCTTTCACAAAGGATGGGAAAGATAGAAAAGCAAGGCTGACAGAGAAATGTTTCCAGTTGCGAATCGACTCTCTCTGCACTTTGCACATCTGTATATCAGTTCTTACCACCCTGAAGAAGTATGTTCTCTTCTTTCAGAAGAAAGAGCCATCAATGCACCGGCTCCATGACCAGCAGCATGAGCGTTTCAACGAGTTCTGTGCCCGTTTTCTGAAACCAGAAGCTCTGACAAAGATGCCCCATAAAGTCTGCATTGAGGATGCCCAGAATCAGAAGTCTGAGAAAGCCATGTTCTTTCCCAGTAAAGCTGCAGAGTTATTGGCAACAAGGGAAGGCGTCGGTGGCATGAAGAAATTAATGCACAAGTTGAAAGAAGCTTATATTGCCTGTGCCTTGAGCCTCCAGAGAAAAATGCCAGTCAACAATGCAGTTTTGAAAGGCTGTGCTGCCCTGGACTGGACTGTTAGGACTACTTCTACTGCCCAGAGCTATCTGAAGGCTCTTGTAAAGGTGACTGGACTGCTAGGACTACTTCTACTGCCCAGAGCTATCTGAAGGCTCTTGCAAAGGTGACTGGACTGTTAGGACTACTTCTACTGCCCAGAGCTATCTGAAGGCTCTTGTAAAGGTGACTGGACTGCTAGGACTACTTCTACTGCCCAGAGCTATCTGAAGGCTCTTGTAAAGGTGACTGGACTGTTAGGACTACTTCTACTGCCCAGAGCTATCTGAAGGCTCTTGTAAAGGTGACTGGACTGTTAGGACTACTTCTACTGCCCAGAGCTATCTGAAGGCTCTTGTAAAGGTGACTGGACTGTTAGGACTACTTCTACTGCCCAGAGCTATCTGAAGGCTCTTGCAAAGGTGACTGGACTGTTAGGACTACTTCTACTGCCCAGAGCTATCTGAAGGCTCTTGCAAAGGTGACTGTGACTGTTCACAAGAAGACAACTAAAGAAAAATCACTTCATGTTCTTGTTGCTCCAGATGACTCGGATGCCTTTGAGCAAGAGGTGGATTCTTATACTACCTCACCAAGCATCGATACACCAGCTCCTGGAACATCTATTGATCAGTTTTGGGCAAAGATGGACTGTAAAAGATATCCACTGCTGACAGCTGTCGCCAAGAAATTGCTGAGTGCGTTCCATGGCCCAGCTGTTGAAGCCTCATTCAGCAGCATGGGTGAGATTCTCCATGCTGGTTGTAGCAGGATGGACATTGCCACGTGAGATTCTCCATGCTGGTTGTAGCAGGATGGACATTGCCACATACTCTGCAATACAAGGGGTCAGATATTTCTTGGCAGCCAACAACACCACAGCAGTCAGCTTGTTCTCCAAAAAGGATCCTGTGTCTGAGCCTGTGCCAAAAAAAGCTGGTGGAGAAGATGAACAAGTCATGGATTGTTAACAATGACAGAAAAGAAAGCAATAGACAAGCAGAGATGGAGAGAAGGATAGTTCTTGGTGCTCCTGTGTCAAGTAAATCTGCAACTAAGACAGCAGAAAAGAAAGAATCATGGAAGAGGGACAGGTCAACAGAGAGGAAGACCCAACATCTGACGAGGCAAACACTGAAGGAAAAGAGAAAGAATCATGGAAGAGGGACAGGTCAACAGAGAGGAAGACCTAACATCTGACAAGGCAAACACTGAAGGAAAAGAGAAAGAATCATGGAAGAGGGACAGGTCAACAGAGAGGAAGACCCAACATCTGATGAGGCAAACACTGAAGGAAAAGAGAAAGAAAGTGCCAAGAAGAGAACTGACAAGAAAGGAGGCAAGCACTCGGACATCAGAAGCATGTTTGTTGGTCGCAGCAGCATGGAAAAAGGTGCCACAGACCATGAGGAACTGCAAAGCAGCTCAAGCTCAAGGAAAAGACCTGGTTCCCCTGCTAGAAGCAATGAACCCATGAAAAAGAAACCGGCACGAGCTGACTGATATGAACACTGGAGGTTCTGAAACGGAACAGAGTGCTGTCAAGAAGACTCAAAAGACTGTAACATTTTTTTTTTCAAAAGAACATAGTTTCTAAGTACCTACTGCTTTTACCTGTAGGTCAGCTAGGGCTGGGTAGGCTTTTGAACAGTGATCGAATAGCTTGATTGTGTTTTGGATAGGTCTATGTGTGACTCCAAGGATTAATCACTACATTAAACAGTATTTTCAGTTTTTATTGTGTGGACTGCCAAAACTGTTTCCCCACCCCACCCCAAGCATTGTTTCCTGCAGACTGCATTGAAATTGAATTCCCAGTTTTTGATATGTGGACTGCCCAAAGTGGTGTTTTTAGTGTTTTTTCCCCCTTATCAAACAAAGGAGTATTTGCTGCAGACTACCTTGAGCAAAACACTAAACTCAATTTTCAGAGTGTGGACTGTCAGTACTACATGAAGACTTCAAAAACTTGTGTTTACCAGGTGTATGTGTGTGTGTTTGGTTTGTTTTTTTTATCTGCTTTTTTCACCAAGGATACTGTTGCAAACTTGTCAGGCAACACTTTCCACAAGTGCTTATTGAATTCAACAGATGAAGGTAAAAAAAAAATTGCTTGCATGAAGATATTAATTGTCATTATTATTTTAAATTAATAACAGGGTATGACAGTCTATTACAGAGAGAATGAACATGAAGAAAGAATGAATACTTTTGTAATCCCTGTTTTTAGTCCAGAAAATACACATTTTTGCCGTTTAAAATTAAAGGAATTATGTGCACAGAATGCACAGACTTTACCATAAATTTCAATTTTTTTCCAGGGGTGCATGCCCCCGGACCCCCCTACTTCCAGCTGATTTTCAAATTTCCAATTCCCATGCCTGGTGAGGACGACCTGCCAATACTGTGCAGTTAAGAAGGCCAATTTGCAAAGGTTTTAGAGGGAAGAAGTTCCCTTTGCAGATGTACAGGTAGAATGCCCTTTTGTAAGTGTTGCACAGATAATCCTGGGTGTCCTGCACCCCTTCCCCTTTTTTTGAACCCAGGCTGAGGTTCTGTTTTACTATACTTTGTTGTTGTTGTTGTTTTCCCATCTTCTGTGCCACCTCAGCGGCAGTGCACCCACGCCGCTCATTCTGACACCCTGTCCACAGCCACAGCCTGGTCGGCCCCGCCGCAGCCCCGGCACCGGCAATCCAAAGGGAGCAGTCAATGTCAAGTCGTCAAGAGACAACCCAGCGGAGGAGACACAGCACTACTTTCGAATCACTTCGGTGGTGTTCAGTGGCGCCTGTTCTGATCCAACATACGCAGGACACCACCAGTTAATCCCCTACTGACGACAATAATTGCTTAATCGTGGAGCCGGCGTGAGTGAGCTCTCCCTCCGGCGGGCGCCACCATATTCATCCAACAATAGCCCCCCATGGACTCACCGATACCGGTGACCTGGACAGAACCAAACCAAGGCCACAGACGTGGAGAAGACATCGAAACTGAGGTCACCATGAGAACAGGGCATGAAGGGCCACAGAATTTGAGACCTTTTTTTATGCTGATCGATAAGAATTAGAATGATGAAGATGATGCTAGGGATTTCCATTCTGATCTGAGACTGTATGACAGGGCTGTACTCTATGCTTCCTTTCATAATGTATCCCGGCGTCAACCAGGCTGGCGATGAGGCTCTAATGAGGTAGCCCACAAGCGTAAACATTGCAGTGCTGCTGAGTCACTTTGGTAGCGTTTGGTGGCTCCTGTTCTGGGCCAACATTTGCAGGACACCACTTGAAAAGCCCCCTACAGACCATGATATGTGCCCCTGCAGACTATGATATGTGCCCCTGCAGACTATGATATGTGCCCCTGCAGACCGTGATATTTGCCCCTGCAGACTATGATATGTGCCCCCTACAGACCATGATATGTGCCCCCTGCAGACTATGATATGTGCCCCCTGCAGACTATGATATGTGCCCCCTGCAGACTATGATATGTGCCCCCTGCAGACTATGATATGTGCCCCCTGCAGACTATGATATGTACCCCTGCAGACCATGATATCTGCCCCTGCAGACTATGATATCTGCCCCCTGCAGACCATGATATGTGCCTCCTGCAGACCATGATATTTGCCCCTGCAGACTATGATATTTACCCCTGCAGACTATGGTATGTGCCCCCTGCAGACCATGATATTTGCCCCTGCAGACCATGATATTTACCCCTGCAGACCATGATATGTGCCCCCTGCAGACCATGATATGTGCCCCCTGCAGACTATGATACGTGCCCCCTGCAGACCATGATATTTACCCCTGCAGGCTATGATATTTACCCCTGCAGACCATGATATTTACCCCTGCAGACCATGATATTTACCCCCTGCAGATCATATTTACCCCTGCAGACCATGATATTTACCCCTGCAGATCATGATATTTACCCCTGCAGATCATATTTACCCCTGCAGACCATGATATTTGCCCCTGCAGACTATGATGTGTGCCCCCTGCAGACCATGATATTTACCCCTGCAGACCATGATATTTGCCCCTGCAGACTATGATGTGTGCCCCCTGCAGACCATGATATTTACCCCTGCAGACCATGATATTTGCCCCTGCAGACCATGATATTTACCCCTGCAGACCATGATATTTACCATTGTAGACCATGATATTTACCCCAGCAGACCATGATATTTACCCTACAGACCATGATATTTACCATTGTAGACCATGATATTTACCCCAGCAGACCATGATATTTACCCCTGCAGACCATGATATTTACCCCAGCAGACCATGATATTTACCCCTGCAGACCATGATATTTACCATTGTAGACCATGATATTTACCCCAGCAGACCATGATATTTACCCTACAGACCATGATATTTACCATTGTAGACCATGATATTTACCCCAGCAGACCATGATATTTACCCCTGCAGACCATATTTACCCCAGCAGACCATTTTCTAGGGTTTGTTGCACTGGTTTAGCAGGTTAATAACCTCTTTCATCACCTCCGTTGTTGAATGTCGAAATGGGAAACAACGACAGAGGTGGGGGAGTGGGTGTGGGGAGGGGGATGGAAAGAGGGCAGGACAAAGAAGGCATGTGGGGGGAGGGTCTGTTCTTTGAAGGAAGACAAGCGGACGAGAGAAAGTGAAAAATCATAGTTTTTACATTCAGTGCATAATTTGAACATTGGTTGGTGTAAATATTTTTATGTGTATTGTAGATATGTTGTGTGTTTCGTTTTTTTTTCCGCCCTTGTTTTTATGATTTGTGCCCACCCACTCCCGTTCCACTTAATCTGGCTCCCCCCCCCCCCCCATGCACAGGCCCAGTTAAGTTTGTCGCAGCCACAGCGTGTCCGTCTGGAAGGAGGCGCTGTCCTGCTGCTGAAGGATGTTCAGTGTTGCCTGTTCTGATCCAGCGAATGCAGGATGGCATCTGCCAAGTCTCCTGTTGATGACTCTGACCGCTCTGTCAAGAAGCCAGTGCAAGTATGTGTTCCTCCCTGGGGGACGCCGTGATCACATCCATCGAACAAGAGTCCTGATGAGCTTGCCAGTTCCGGTGGTTTTGACACGGACTCGCTTCAGGCATGGCGGTTAGGAGGACATCAAAACTGAGGTCACCAGGAGGACGGGGCAGGAAGGGCTGCAGAACTGAGACCCTTTTTTTTTTCTTTCGAATGTCAGCGAGGATGGACATGGTACTCTGGAGTTGTTCCATTTTGTTCTGAGACTACATGACAGGTCTGCTCTGTATGCTTCCTTTCATATGATTCCTGTTAAAGCCCCTAGCACACTCAGCTCTGGGTGTGAACCTGCCACGGCCAAGAAATCCCCACGAACAAATGCCTGTGATGGAAATCAAACCCATGACCTTCTGTCTGTAATGCTGACCACTACTACGCCATGGGGGCGGGTCATGGTACGAGTGTCCTTTGAGCGATGAATGTCTAAAAATGTGACCATCCAAAGAACTCTGATTAGTATGTAGCAGGTCAGATATCGGTAACATTTCTACTGCCAACTGTTTGTTCACCACCGACAGGTTTTACTACAAGTCCAACACCAATGCCCCCTGCGACCGACTGTGCGGCCAGGTGTTGCTGTGTGCCATGCGGTCAGCCAGATCCTACAGTACTGCCGACTTCTGCCCACACCTGTCTCCTTCACACTTCGCAGATCACCCCATTTTCGCAGAAATGTGTTAACACACTGTGCACGAGCCGTTTGAACCTGAAGGTTGAGAAAGAGGTTCAGTCCAGACATCAGTCCGACCTGTTTGCCACAGGACGTGGCCCACCCTGATGAGCTAATAGTAGACTGAGAACAGCCGTTTGGACTCCGTGAAGCTGTCACTGGGAAGTTCTGGAGGGTTCCATGGAAAATCAGAGATGTTAAACTTTTTCTCCTCTCGCTGAACATTCCACAAGAGTCGCATCGTAGAAAAGTTTGTCAGAGTTGTTTTGGGAGCTGGCTGTGGTCTTTTTTTTTTTTTTTTTTGGAAGTCCACAAGTTGTCTGAAACTGGTTCTCAGTGGCAGGCGGTCATCCAAATGGAATATGTCAGATTGAGTTTGGGACAGACATGTCAAAATGGGACACTCTCTGGCGTTTCAAATATATTGCTAGATGATAGTCTGCTGCTGAAGTGCTTACAGGTTGGAACGGCTCCTGTCGGGGGATCTTGGTGTATGTTCATGTGTGCTACTGTAGAAAAGGAATTTTTTACCTTTGAAAAACCTTTACAAGAAAGAAGACTCTTTATGATAGAGTGGATCTAGTGTAGAAAATATATGACTGCATCATAAAGTGTCTTTAGTGAAGAAAATCCTTTCTGTTGAAATCTGGTGACCACGGATTGAAGGGGAAGTCATGATCTTCAAAGAACATCTTTACCGCAGAAAATTATTTATCATTGAGAACAAATTGTTTACTGAAGAGAGGAAAGCCTGTTCTGTAAAAGAAAGTCTTTGCCTTAGAAAAGAAAGTTTTATTATAAAGCAGTTGTGCTGGGAAGAAAAAGCTGTTCTCAGGTTAACATGATTCCTACTTCAGCAAGGAAGGTTACGTCTTCACCCTTACCTGTGTTTTCGTTGTTCCTGTGTGCCATTCCATTCCATCCATACCCTCTTTCAAAGTTTGCTTTTGTTCATTTTTCTTTTTTTCTGAAAATTGCTGTCTTTGGATCACTCGCCCCCCCCCAACAACAATGTCCAGAATGCATCTCATGTGATCTGCATACCTACCTTCTAGATGACGGAATTTCCATCAGAATTTGTCCAGCCACTGTCGCTGTCGTATTCAGAATCCATTTCTGCGGCAGTCAGGTCTGTATTATAAATAGAATAGACAAAAAAAAAAAGGTTGCACGAATGTCGGACGTAATAGAAAAGGTTAGCAAGGTCCTGCAGCCGTGTCTTAGATCTGTGCTGCAACAGTCGTCGCTGCCCGACCGCCTCTCCAGCTTTTGCAGAGAATTCTCATTTGGCAGCAGAGCGTACTGTGGTTTTGTTTGTGTGTGTGTGTCTACACTTTTTAAAGCAGGGAATCCACATTGGTGTCACAAAGTGAAAAGGGATTATTGTTATTTGCTTGTGTGTGTTTGTGCATGGTGGTGGTGTGTGTGCTAGTGTGTGTGTGTGTGGTTTTGTTTCACCTGTAATGCTTGGTTCTTTTGTCATTCCAATTTATTGTGAATTCACTCTAAATGTTACACACGTCTCTCGCTCCTGTGGGTTGCATTAGAAACAAATAATTAACTATATGCTTCAGTATTGCAATGGTGGTGCAAGTCTACCTGGAGTTTCTGCTCAAAATGGAATTATGGTTCCATAATACCCATGCATTCTTAGGAAAATGAGGAAGCCCAGATCCATGGTTTGAATCCCTCGTAGGCTAAATGGATTTTTTTCTGTCTCTCTCATCTATCTCTGGTGAAGTAAGTCTTTCCCATTTGATGGAGAGTCAAGTCATACATTATATGTCACATGCAAAAAAGTCTTTGATACTGAATCATTGTTCTCTTCCAGTCCTTTAAACTGGTTCCCAATCTCTTTACTCGTTGCTTTCAGAACTGCCCAGCTGAAAACTCGATGACCAGAATCGTGTGCAAGTCCATTTACAGCAATTCCCCTTTGCGTTATCCTCATAATTGCCCAGGGGAAGAGTCTGTGACATGAACCATTGGCAGATCTATCTACAGCAGATGCTTTCTCCCTTCACTTTGCCCTAAGACGTATCCAGGGGAAGAGTCTATGACTTGAATCATTTGCAAGTCGGTTTAGAATGGTTCCCCTCTCTCTTCATTTTGCCCTCAAAGCTGCCCAGGGGAAAGCTCTGTGATCTGAACCTTCGGCAAGTCTACCTGCAACGATCCATGCTGTCTTTACTTCACCCTCAGAAATGCATAGAGGAAACTTCGACAATCTATAAGGTTGGAAGGTGTAGTTACAGAAGATCCCCACTTCCACATCCCAAGGTGTCGCCCTATTTCTAGCTAGCATCTGTAGTCAGCACCGACTATTTGTTTCACTGTGGATTATAATGACATGCTGTCTCCTGTTAGAATGTCACAAAGAGGTCTTGTTGACGTACCTTGTGCAGCATAATACAGCTGTAGCCAGCTGAAATTGAGCATCAGCATAGGGATGCGATATCTATGAATACAGGTCTCTCATCATTTTGTGATACGTTTTTTATCCAGTTGCATTAGCAACTTTGGTCGTCTCTTGTTTTATGTTATACTGAACAAATGTGTTTAATGTCGGATATACCATTATTGTTTTCAGATATGCATCACTTGTGAACGTTTATCCAGCAATTTTTTTCCCCTGTCACTTAAACACTTTGCTTACAATTAATTAATGGGCTTTGTGTGCATCTCTTGAAGCAATGCCCTCCTTTCATAAGTCACGTCAGTCTTTGATTCGATGAAATCATGCCAGATGATGTTCGCCTCAGGAATATGTATATTTTCATTGATCTTGTCCGAGAGTATGTTGCCATTGGTAATTCTGATGCAATGTTTCATTGGTCAGCTCTGAAGCTTCTGACACGTGTTTGTTTTCAAAGCAGTTTATTTGTTTGATTGAATTTGGCGAGATCAGTACACTGGAAATGATGCAATTCCAACAACTTTAACCTGTATATAAATCTTTTTTTTTTTTTTTGACCAGCAAGTCGATGCTCAAGCAGTGTACATACAGACTTCCTGTCCAAAATTAACAGACTTTTCGCATCTTATCATACTGGTTGAAAGAAAGTGTAAAAATTACCCAAAAAAAAGTGTACGAGTTGGCAGCTTTGTAAATCTGTTAATCTAAGTGCCTGTTGACATCGGATTCAAACACTTTTCAAAGACACCGGCCTTTTTCTTTGATTTTCAGAGACTTTCACATACTTGAAAATGTGCCCCTGGATTAAAAAATTTCACAAATCTTCAAAGACCCGAGTTAAATCTGAATTAAACAGGATTGTGGAAAATAGGTGAGGGCTTGTTGAAAACAGGGAGTGGTATTGTTGAAAAAAAAGGTGAGGGATTGTTGAAAAAAAATTGTGGGATTGTTGGAAACAGGAGTGGGATTGTTGAAAACGGTGTGGGATTGTTGAAAAAAATTGTGCGAGATTGTCGAAAATACGGAGTGGGATTGTTGAACACAGGGAGTGGGATTGTTCGACAGAGGGGATGGGATTGTTGAGAAAAAAAAACACACAGTGGGATTGTTGAGAACAGGGAGTGGGATTCTTGAAAGAAAGAGTGTGGGATTGTTGAAAACAGCGAGTGGGGTTGTTGAAAAAAAAAAGTATGTGGGATTTTTGAAAAAAAGATTGTGGGACTGATGAAAACAGGGAATGGGACTGTTGAAAAAAAAAAAAAGAGCGTGGGATTGTTGAAAACAGGGTGTAGACTAACTTGCTACGTTCTACCACTGAGCTATTCCGGCCCCATAATAATGAAGACTTTCAGTAAGAAATAGAAAGAAAGAAAGAAAGAAAGAACAGCTTTGTTTTTATACCAAGTCAACGAATGCATACTCCAGCGGCAAACTATGTGTTAAGTCAGGGAGGAGACACATGCTTTGCTTCTCTCAAACAGTGGACAAAATGTTGAATTTTGTAAGCCTCCATTTGTATGTTTTCTGCGGCAGGTTACCCAAACAGATGTTGCTGACACTTGCACATCTTCCAAACTTTACAGAGAAGATAGAGCTTTTCGAAATTTGAGATATTTATAATTTTCCATGTATGTGATATATTACAGATCTGCGCACCTGAAGTGTATTAGATCAAAAGCATGATGATTTACTGGTGTACCTTGGAAACCTCTATGCTTTCAACTGATTCTTCACAGAAAGATGAAGACTTTCTATCCATCAAAAAAAATTTACCTTTTGCTATGTTTAGAATGAACTGCCGGTCAGTGCAATTTTCAGCAGGAAAAAAAAAAAAGGTAACTGTCAGTCTCGCAGATCTCATCAGACGATACTGTGGAAATGCAAATCTTTCGCCCCAAAACAACAACAAGGTGTCCATCAGTTTCCAAACGAAACCTGAGAGATGATGAATTTTCTGACAAAGCATAATTTCTGATATGTTGCCATTTACATGTGCGAATGTTTGTATATTGATTTGCTTTTCAATGTGAGGTCACTTATCTTTTACAGGAATTCCATTATTATCATTTTAGTATCCACACAAGCTTGGGTGCATTCTTTGAATCAAGGAGTTTGTCTTTCTGATGTTTTTGTCAGCACGTTTATGTGTGTGTGAAACATGATATTTTCCTTCTTATTAGCACTTTTGTTCTTTTTAACATTCTGGATGAATATATACTCGAGACAAATCACATATTTTTTAACATTAAAGCAATACTTCTGTGAAAAAAAAAAGTACATTGTGGTGCGACAGACAGTGAGAGAAAGAGTGAAATATTCATCGTTCAACGCAGCTTGAAAGAACACAAATGCACATATGTGAAGAAAGGAGCATCTTGTATAATTTGTTATTTCAACTGAATTCACAAGTTTATAACAGACGATTTACTCGGACATGTCTCTTACCTTAATTCAGTCTGAATGCTCATGTTTCACAAAGTCAAAAATAAACAACAACAAAAAAAGTAAGGTGCAAAGTAACATTCACTTGACACAGTATAGAATAGATAAGTAAATTTTTAACACGTAATTATGTCCTCTTAAGATGTTACAGACA
Organism: Conus ventricosus; assembly: GCA_018398815.1. Lineage (NCBI taxonomy): Eukaryota > Metazoa > Mollusca > Gastropoda > Neogastropoda > Conidae > Conus > Conus ventricosus. Next base: position 5,231,268 of record CM031629.1, on the reverse strand, counting down.
ACAGACATCAAAAGTGCTCATGACATATTCCCATGATCTTAGCCAGTATTCTCATGAGTGTTGTTTGTGACATCTAAAGAAGACATTTTTGTAGAAAACGTACTTGTCTGTACTCATGTCCTTGTGTATTCAACAAGCGTTAATCTCAACCTCGTTTCCATGTTTTTTATTTGTTTTCTGCAACACCGTAATGTGTTTCCGTCTCATGTTTTACTCATCAGACTTGATGGTTTAATTAAACAAACCGATATATTATCACAGGTCATTGTCCTTTTACCCTATGTCCTGGAGAATGAAGCTACGTGCATTATTATCGCTGATACTTATACTGCTTTTCTTTTTCTCTTGAAAGAGGACACAGACAGCGAGAGAGACGGGGGGAAAAAAAGATGAGCGAGGGGGGGTTGGATGAGAGAAAAAAAGGACGGGGGGGGGGGGGGGGGGGGGGGGGGGGGGGGGGGGGGGGGGGGGGGGGGGGGGGGGGGGGGGGGGAAGAGGAGGGGGGAGAGATTGAGAAGAGACGAGAATGACAGAAGAGTGAAAAAAAAAAAGGAGCAAAAGCAAGAACAACTAAGCTGTTACCCTGACACCAGTATATTCAGGAGACCCCCCCCCCCCCCCCCCCCACACACACACACACACACACACACACCAAAAAAAAAAAGGGAAAAAAAAAAAGAAGAAAAGAGACGGACAAAATTTCAGATTCCAACAGCTGCGACTGCCAAACCCGAAACACATGCGGACATGCAGGATTTCATGATAAAAGACCGTAATATTCGCCATCATGCAAGCACATTCTTCATCAGTTTTCACTGCTGCCCCCCCTCCCTCCCTCCCTCCCCTTTTTAATCATTTCTTTTATTTGTTTATTTATTCATTCATTTTTGCTGTCCTATCTTAAGTGCCACTTCCGTAGCACTTCTTCCACATCGCCCATTCTCCAGCTTAATACTATCCAGCCGAGAGCGGCACGACGGCACGATTCCCTGCTGCCGCACGCTCGCATTCCCTGCCGACGCACAGATTTGGCCACTTTTTAATTTATTTTTACGGTAGCTCTACAAACAACTGACGGTCTTGTGTTAGGTGTCACAGGAAAGAACAAACACTCAACTCCCCTCATCACCAGATCCACTTTGTAATACGATTTCAAGCGCTTCATTGAGCGAGAAATTGCTACCACCCCTTTGCCTGACCGACATTTTTTCTGGCACAGGAATACTGCCGCGCGCCGCGTGGTGGTGCCGCCAGTTTCTTTGTTTCAAAGCTCCTGGGGTCAGCCAAGTTCACAATAGGCCACTGAAAGTATGGTCGACAACTCGTTCCAACATCCCCAAGACTAGTTACAGAGCTTATTTCCCTTGGACCATTTCATGGAAAGTGTAGGAATTTTTTATGTTCCCGTCGTCCGATTGTGGACGACACGGCAGAATGTACTGCTGTCTTTCCATCATCCGGACTTGGACGACTCGCCTCAAGGGAGAGAAATCCTGTCGTCAACTTAGGACGACTCGGCTGGTAAACGTTAAACCATCCTTGAGCAGCAGTAGCCACCGTGTATACAACATGGAAAAAGAGAAAAAAAAGAAAAAAAAAGAAAAAAAAAAGAAAGAAAAATGCCTCCACCAGCAAACAAGACGACGGAACGCAAACCCTCATCCTGAATCCTGGGTGGTGGAGTTCAGTTTTTCCACAATTTTCACACAGAAACTTTGTCCTCCAAAGGAAGTCTTTCTTTTTTTTTAACCTCTTAAGATTTTGCCAGTGCTATTTTCCGTCCCAAACGGGTATCTAAAACAATGCCGCTACGGAGCCGACGGTTGAGCTAAAACCCACCTACAGGGTGGAAGAGGGGGGTGGGGGTGGGGGTGAGGTGACATGGTTAAGAGCCTTGGCCTGCAAAAGTGACGGCCCGGAGCTTGATCCACGCAAGGGTATTTTTTTTTTCTGCTTGGAAACCCTCTTCGTCCACTCGTAGTAAAAAGGTACCTGATTCGGTTCGGGTAAGTTAAAAGCGGCAGAAGGAGAGGGAAGGACTCCACCTTCAATCACAGACACAGTGAACCTCTGACAGTTCATTTCTCCTACAACCAATAGGCAATGGCAACTCGAACCTTTTTTTTTAGCCACCTAAGGGGTCAGACTTTAACAGCTTGAAAACCTCTGGTCCACCAAACTGTAAATCAAATACCTCGTTCAGTTCAGGGAAGTTTAAGGCAGGTGAAGGAGAGAGGTGGGGGGCTTCACCTCCCATAACGTCATGCTTTCGACATGGCGAACGTTGAACAGTCCACTGTCTTGAGGGACTTGGTTATGGAGGGAGGAGGGGATGGGGGTGAAAGGAGGTGAGAAAACTAGAACCATTTATCTTTAACCTTGCTCGCTAACCCAAAAGGAGGGAACGTTTCAAAGATTTCTTTTCAAATGGATTCACGATTCCAACATCCATGTCAAAAATGCAGAACACTGAACGAATGCCTGGGAGCCGGGTCCGAGGATTCGGTGTCGACACACGGTATCTTTTCGCTGTCCAGCCGTCTGTTTTACATGGCAAGCAGAAATGCACCTTACAGTGAACATCTAAATCCGTGTTCAGACTCCTTGGCTTGTTTCCAGCAAGATGGAAGTCTGTTGCTGCCTTCCGTGTTCATTGACATTTGAAATTGCACATACACAAACGATCAACGTTATTTGTTTAAGCTGGGTCATTATTTTTCTCATCTATTTCCTAACAATGATATATATGGGGGGAAAAAATGGATACATTGTAAAACTGTCCCTACAAACAAAAATGAAGAAAAATCGGAATTGGGGAGGGAAGCAGGGGAGGGGGGGTAGCCCTCCAAATTCAATTAAACTGATCCGGAAGGAGGGGGGAGAGGATCATTTCCAGAATGAGAAAACGGGCAGAAAAGTACGGAGACAAAAACCAAGACGGAGGAAGAGGAACATTTGATCTTTCCCAATACAACGTTATGTTACAAATATTATGCGCAGAAACACCATAGGTCATCCTGAAAACGACCATAAAACATCAAATGAGACTGAATCTGTTTAAAGTATAGATTACTTCAGATTACAACTCTTTCAATATGGAAGCAAGAACAAATTGTCAACAACAGTTCATGGGAATAAATGTCTTTATCTTGCCCGTTAAACAACACATGTACTTTTCACCTATACATGAAAAGAAACAAAGGTTTTACAAATGTACACAATCAGAAACATAATAATATGAAAGAATCAGTCAAATGGATCATCTAAAATAAACTGAATAATTGACAAAGTACTTTTATCACATTGCATTTAATGTAAAACCAGACCAACAAACAATCGCAAAACAAAGACACATTTAACAATCATGGGGGGGGGGGGGGGGGGGGGGGGAATTCAATCACGAGCTACATGATGAATTTGTTTCTAGACATAAGTAAGAAAAAGAAAAGTTTAAATAAAAAAATGAAACCACAATAACGAATGCTAATTCAAGAAAAAGACTGGAATGTCATCACAAAGATGTATACTTTTTATCAAAGCACACAGTGGTGAAAAAGTCATACACATGTCATTTACCACCATCACATGCAGAAGCCCATCCCGGTTGATGCACATCCACACACACGACCCAGTAGAGGCATGCGCATGCAGGCCCCTCTTCCCCCTTTTCTTTTGTACACAAAAAATATCCATACGCAACAAAATGGCTTTCAAGATCGTACTTTGTTTCCGTTCACTCCACACCGTCTTATTTTGCGGCTGCACAATCGTGCATCTCACCGTTTTGTCATCACCAAGAGAGACCTGCAGTATGGTCATACTGCTGGGTCATGGTTGGTACCTGTGACGACCAGTCAACACAAAAGGTACAGCAAGTCAACCTGGACAAATCAAACATGACCGAGAACTTCAGAAAATTCTGAAACGACGAGAAAAACATGACTGTGGGTTACTTCACAACGAAGTGAAGGCCTTTCAAGATTTTGTTGATGGGTGGCCGGCCACTGTGAAAACCAAGGCTTGAAGATGAGCCCAAAATACACTCAGAACATCCTTAGCAGCCTTTTTTTTAAAAGTTCATCTTTAAAGGTTTATGAAGTCAAAAAGGAATTTTCCCATTAAATGTTTTAGAAATACTTACCTGTCCAGACAAGTACAAGAGCTATCATCCAACCTGGCATGAACATGCCCTTATTAAATTTGGAAGTCAAAAAACCCATGCACACACAAAATGAAGGAGGAGTTAATTCAAATCCAGGCTCTTTCTGACCCTCTTTACTCCTTCATCCTACTGTGTGTGCTGGCCTGATAAGCCGAGAGTCTTGTGAATGATTTTCCTCGGTCTGAGCACCTTGCTCTTGACACATGATCGATGTGGCACTTTTCAGTGAATACACAAAATGGGTGTGATTCTGGAAAAACTGGCCAGTAATGTTTCTGAGGATGTTGTGAAAAGTCATCTCTTCACATCATCACAGGGCACACTAAGGTTGATTCTAGATCAATTCCATATATTTGCTATGAGCAGATGAGAAACATGCTTCGTAAGCAGGCACCAACACTCGCAGTCACATGGATGTCCGCTTCCCTCACTCACTTCACCAACACCAGAACCTCCCAAAATGGAAATCAGGTCATTCTTTTCTTATCCGTGCAATGCAAGCAAATATATACCCCAATTCACATACCTAGACACGCAAAGACACAAACACGATTACTCTGTTTGATCTTTTTCTTAGGGCAATGGTACATACCATGGCTATAAACATGCACGTGCACTTAATCATCGTAACTACAATTATAAGCATGCAAATGCACTTAAGCATCTTGAAATAGAGACTATTGTCAATGCAAAACAAGCTCTCTCTCTCTACCACCTCCCTTCCATATACATTCGTCAGCCCTACCTTAAAAAAAACACACCATCTGTCCCCCTCAAACAAAAAGACACAAAGTCACAACACACACACATGCACACACACGCATAAGAACATGCACACCCATGCACGAACTTGAAAATAAAACCAAAAACATATTTCAGCAGCTGCAACTAACGCAGAAGCCAAACAAAAACCACATTCTCTTCTTCATGTACATAACATTTTGCAATTATCTTGTACATATGTTTGGCGAAAATACGAGTATAATAAACTAACAAATTTTTTTTTTTATAAAAGGGATAAAATCTGCAGATGATGTTCATGAGTGATAATTGCAGTTGCTAAGTCTAACCATGGTGGTGTATCGTCGTGCTTTGGCTCAAGAATGACAACTCTGCTAACTCTCATGTGCAAAATCACATCCGGCCATGTCTGCATCTTTGACGACACACAGATGCATAGGAACCCATAGCGGCAACTACAGGCCCTGAAATACTGAGGGGAAAAAATAGTGCGAAGGCTTGAACTTGTGCCAAAGAATACTGGTGAATCAGTCTGCGAGCGATCTTTGATTGAAGAACCTGTTTCAACTGTAGCTGCTCCAAGATCAGGTTTCCTTCTACTCCCTGATGGCAGATGATCTCTCCATTCACCCCATCCCCTCTTATTTAAAAAAAAATTTCAAAAATGGACCACCACCATCACCACACACACACACACAAACTTTTACAAAAATTTGGAAGCCAATCTGTACACATCTTACACCAATAGCAACTTCAGGTTTAACAGGTCTGGTGTCTGCACGTGCACGCACACACACGCACACACATGTTGAACACCATTGCCAAGGCGCTATAAACAGAAATAAAACATTCACTATTTTCTACCCAATGTGTGCCAAACATCGACATTTCTAAACCAACAGAAATAAAACATTCACTATTTTCTACCCAATGTGTGCCAAACATCGACATTTCTAAACCACAAATCCCTGCTCTCACCTTCTGAACGTTCTACCGTACCCATTCTTTATTCGCTGCTCAAAAACGGGTCCCAGGAAGCTGACGAAACCCCCAAGACTGAAATGGATGATTCAAATGTAGTTGGAACAGACTAAGGGAGGAAAGGGAAGAGTGGGAGAAACCAAGGTGACAAAGAAACATACGTTGTTTCAGCAGTGCTTTATGGCTCATAAAACTGACATGAAATTTTTAACATCCCACAATCTGCCTTTACTTTGATTTCACTCACAAGGAAAAAAAAGTCTTCAAAAATGCATTCCACTTATCTTTCATAAAGATCACTCTCATGGCACTAGCTTTGTTTCTGTCTCCCACCCCCCCCCCCCCCCCCCCCCCCCCCTCCCAAATCAAAGAAGAAAAAGTGCTGGCAACTACAACTAGGACATTACATTTAATGCAGTTGATATGTGTGTGTGCAAGTGTGTGTGTGTGTGTGTATGTGTGTGTGTGTGTATGTGTGTGTGTCCACAGATATGCAGTGCGCATATGTGTTTTACTGCTTACGCAATGGACGCCATGCAACAAATTCTTCCCCTTGTGTATTTTTCATTTTCTACCTCTTTCTACAAACATAAATGCCTAGTATTCTGTACCAATGGAAAGGGTAAAACATGAACTCTGCTCTTAGTATGTCATACATGCCTTTTAGGTAAAACCTAGTTGCTTTTGTAGCATAATAAAGCATGAAGATTTGACTGCCTGACATGAAAATGTCCATTCCTAGTTCTACGCTCTTTGCCTCAAATGTTTCACCTCTACTATAAAAAACATTTTCCATTAGCTAGTACCTAAAACTAAGAATAGCACATGACTACATCCATTAGATGGTGGAAGGAAAAAAGAGAGAATTTTTTTTAGACTGCTGTCACATGCACGCTGCATGACCAAAGTCAACAGCTGCCTTGCCGTCACCATTAGATAGCATGTCGCGAAACAGATAAGCAAGTGTGTGTGTGTGTGTGTGTGTGTGTGTGTGTGTGAACATGGATATATGCATGTGCACACACCAGCAAGCCTGTACATGTGTGTGTGTGTGTGTGTGTGTGTGTGTGTGTGTGTGTGTGTGAGTGTGTGTGTGTGTGGAGTGTGTGTGTGAGGGGGGGGGGGGGGTTCCATCATGTGTACATGCACAACAACTTTGATGCCTCCCTTGAAAGTCTCGCTTTTGATCCACTGCCTCTGACTTTCCAAACAACAATTTTTCAAACGATACCAACAGTTCTGATAGCAAGAGAAGAGATCTACACCGACGCCTTAGAACGTCAACATGCCAAGGCGGTCAGTGAAAAATACCAGTTTTTATGTTAGGAGTCTGTGACTAAAGCTTTCTCAATGTCCGGTCACTTTTGAGCTATTTGAGCATGTGATACTACACTGTAACCTCTAGGCAGATGATTATCCCCCAATTCTTATACACTGGTCTCGATAAGGAGTCTTCACTAGAAAATCTGATGTAGCCCAATGAGAAAATAGTTCCAGAAAGAAAAAAAAAAACACCCAAGACTTTTCATAAAGGGAGGGGATCTTTATGGGGAGATAAATCCAGTATAGACCAAGAAAACAAAATTTCTGGAAGTTTCAAGTTTTCTCATTACTGCCCAGCTGACCTTACAGATCCTTTTCTTGGCTGTTAAACCCCCTCTTCTCCCCCCCCCCCCCCCCCCCCCCCCCCCCCCCCCCCCCCCCCCCCCCCCCCCCCCCCCCCCAAAAAAAAAAGTTGCAATATAAAACAAGTCAGACTATCTAACCAAAAAAAAAAAAGGCTTACATTAAAAGAAAAAACACACACTTATGAATTTTTTTTTTTTAGGTTTTTTTTTTAATATTTTATATGAAGTCAGGCACTGCGTCACATCATATGAAATTTCAATATATCAATACTCTACATTCTACAATATCCACATACGATACTTTGAATATTTCTTCAACATAGTTTTTGGATACGAGAGTTTTAATGAAATGTCCCTTCCGTGCAAACAGAAAAGTTGGAACTGGCTCGGCAGAAGAGGGCTGCCCAGGTTGTAAACTCAGAAGGAAAGACAGGGTTCCTATGGAAACAGATTGTGTTGGGTAAATCTACTACAGACTGGGACGAATAGCTTCCACAAAATTTTTTTTTTAATAGAAAGAGAGTCTGTTCTTGTGAAAACTAAGACTAGACAAAGAGAAATAGATTCAAGAAAAAGACGCCAATGCTTGACAGGGTGCAGCCTTTACTGGGAACTTTTTCTGTGGACAAACATACATATCTTTCAGGGGGAAAAATGCCAGTAAGCACTCTTTATCTAGAAAATCTGGTATAGATAGAGAAATACAATCCACACACACACACACACACACAAAAAAAAAACCTGAAAGGGAGGGAGCTTTATCGGAAAGCAAATACAGATGACAGAAGTGTTCCACGCAAGAAAAGAGAAAACCTATTCAAAGGAAGAAAAAAAAAATCTTTAAAGGGAGGGCATCTCTGTTAGATGGTTTACATGCGAGTAAGACAGAGAGAAAAGTGTTGCAATAAAAACAAGTCTAAAAACAAAGGAACCTTTGTTCAGCAGGGGTACTGTCAGGGGTCTCACTGATGTAACGGAAGCTGACCAGGCCTACGCTCCGGAAAAGGTGGACAACCGGTCAACACTGAGTTGTTCATTCAAGGTGGACAACCGGTCAACACTGAGTTGTTCATTCAAGTGCTACCCCCTTGGTCAACCTGACCGCCTCTTTTTCACCGATTCATTGTACAACACATACCAGCCGTACGATGTGAGGGACCGATTGGTTTGGGGAAAGGGAATGGCATTCCGCTGGTTGGAAAGATCTACACCTGCCCCGGCACACTCATCATTTGAACCAAAAATTCAAACTACCCAGACCTCCAAACCAATGGTCATTTTGAAACAAAACAAAAAATACTAATAATACAGGGGGGGGGGGGGACCCTTTCCTGAGTAAAAAGGACAAGCCAAAGCCATCAACTACATGGTCTTTAACAAAACATGCATGCATTACCCAAAAAAAAAAAAAAAAAAAAAAATATAAGAAGAAGGAAAAAAAGATGAAGGAAAGACCTTTCCGTAATAATCCCCCCAATTCTTCGAAAGGAGGGACAATCTTTGCTAGGAGGCGATTACAGGTTTACAGTTTCTGCTATTATACCCAAACTGACCCTGCAGGGTCGATTAAGCATCATCAAACTCATGCCAGAAAAAGATCACATCCTGAAATGGTTGGATACTGAAATGGCTCACATCCCGAAAAAGAAACAAACAACCAAAACAACCTCTGACATGGCTGCTGAAGTCATGATATCCTTATGGTGGATATACTTGGCTGAGACGGAAGAACCTTCCATTCCGCTTCATTGTAGAAAATTGCAACAAATGAATGATAAGTATTCAAAAGCAAAAAAAAAAAAAAAAAAAAGAAAATTCCTCAAACAAAACACAAAAAATCCATTTGGACAGACACTACACAAGCTACTGTCAACCCTGGACAGTGTGTAGAATTTACACTAGCTTGTCGCCACCGGACAACAACAACAACAAAAATCTGGCACATTGTAAATTGCGACCAGAGTTAATTAAGTATGAAAGAGATAAGATAAGATAATGTTGCTTATAGCCCAGCCGACCGCAAAGGGCCACATCAGGGCTGTAATTAAGTATGAAAGAATATACAGTAAAAAGACATATCCAGTAAAAAGACAAAGTGCTTGGTCCACAAAATACAGGAAAACAGGTCTGGACACACAAGGAGAAAAAAGAAAAAAAAAAAGTTACAGAAAAACGAGCTTTAAAAGTCTTTCAAGCTTTCACCTGCTCTAATTACCGACGCTCCTTCAGAGACTGACCTGATTTTTTTCCCCAAAAAAAGACATCCCAATCCCTTCCCAAACCCCTTTACAAAAAAAAGAAATCGTGTCCAGCTATATATTTCAAACGCTAGTTTACAGACATCGTACAATGTTTCAGCAACAGGAGTGGAGATTCACACGCACACTTCTGTAGAGTTCCATGCACACTGCAATGTCTTCCTCCCCCCCCCCCCCCCCCCCCCCCCCCCCCCCCCCCCCCCCCCCTTGGTGACTGCGTGTGCAGTGTAGTTTGCCAGGCGATGTCCAGGACTAGGACGCCTTGCCCAGCTCAATCTTCTTCTGAATGGCGTTAGAGGAGTGGTAAATCATGGCGTCGACAAGTCCTGCCACTGAGAGAGGAGCAGAAAGAGATGTGACACGTGAGGGATGCACAAGAAGATGCAGCTGTGTGTGAACGTGTGCGGTGTGAACATGCAGGCACAGGCACATGAAGTCCGGATATGTAATGCAAGCGTGGCGTCCATGCATTGACTGTGGGTATGTGCCACAGTGATTGTTCACAGTGTACGAGTGCATTTGTCTGTATTAGTACGAGTGTGTCTGTACACATGTGACCGACGCGCACAAGCGTATAAATGCATGAGTGAAAAGAAATGCCTACAAAACACGCATTACAGCACACTCACACAAAATCATAAATACACAAATACAAAGCTTGTTTCACACACACACAGAAACCATAAAATATAATTATAAAGCCTGTATTCTACCACTCACATAAATCACAGCATCCAATGAGAATACACAGGGTTGTTTTTTGTTTTTTTTTGTGCTGTCCCAACCTCTGCGCCAACTCAGAGGCAGTGCACCCACGCCGCTCATTCCAACACCCCGTCCACAGCCACAGCCCGATCGGCTCTGCCGCAGCCCCAGCACTCCACAGGGAGCAGTCAATGTCAAGTCGTCAAGAGGCAACCCACCAGAGGAGACACTGCACTGCTGCCGAGTCACTTCGGTGGTGTTCAGTGGCGCCTGTTCTGATCTAACATATGCAGGACACCACCTACTAAGCCCCCTACTGACGACAATAATTGCTTAGTCGCAGAGCCGGCGTGAGTGAGCTCTCCCTCCGGAGGGCGCCACCACATCCGTCCAACGACAGCCCCATAGACTCGCCAATACCGGTGACCCGACGGAACCAAACCAAGGCCACAGACATGGAGAGGACATCGAAACTGAGGTCACCATGAGAGCAGGGCATGAAGGGCCACAGAATTTGAGACCTTTTTTAATGCTGATCGATGAGAATGAGGATGATTAAGATGATGCTACGGATTTCCATTTCGGTCTGAGACTACATGACAGGGCTGTACTCTACGCTTCCTTTCATAATATATCCCGGCCTCAACCAGGCCCGAGAGATACAGGCACCTGCAGTGTTGGTCAGGAAATTTGAGCAACTCTCAGAAACGCATCCATTAAGTGGATGAAACTCGACTGTGTGGTCCCAGTCTTCCCAACTGAGTCCACAGCAAACCCAACTCTGGGTAGGAGCCGGTCGGGGCAGAAAAACCCACATGACTCTTATGAGATTCGAACCCACGACCTCCCAGCCGGGAGTCCGCGACGCTAACAACTTCGCCAAGGCGGCTGGTCATGAGAATACACAGTAATAAAGCCGATATTTTACCACTCACACAAATCACAGCATACGATGATAAAACAAGCGTTAAAACAAACACTGAAAAAAAACATCCTCAACACACAAATATGAAACACACACATTCAAACACACAAACAAAATGGAAATGAGAGCAAACATGCTCAAAGTACGAACCAGTAAAAATGCCTCCCACAATGGCACACAACCGGTCAGGAAATGCATGAAGGACCTGCACAGACGATGACACAGAAATTAGCCGAAGCATAAACAGGCTTAAACGGACACTCTTCAATTCAATAAAAAAAAGAAGAAGAAAGGTGTGTACAGGGAGATGCTGACCAACACCACCTGGCCGAATCTCCCTTGACCAACACCACCTGGCCGAATCTCCCTTGACCAACACCACCTGGCCGAATCTCCCTTGACCAACACCACCTGGCCGAATCTCCCTTGTACATGTTTTCACTAGGCTTCACGTGTCCATCGCGTAGCTTTCTTTTATCTCACACACACACACACAAACACACAGACACATACACACACACACACACAGAGACACACACACAGAGACACACACACAGAGACACACACACACACACACACACACACACACACACACACACACACACACACACACACGTCTATGTCCAACAGCAAGAGGATGAGGACTGAAGAGATGATGATGGCGATAATTATAGTAAATCATTCTCTCCACCAAAAAAGGTTATGTGCTCCCCTGTATCTGTTGATTGACTGGTTCGTCTGTCCGTCTATCAGCATAACAAAAACAAACAAACAACCCTACAGAACCGATTTTAACCAAACTTTGTGGGAAAATAGAATATGGCCCAAGGACGATATCAATAAAGTTTAGTGTCAATCTGAGATGTGGATCCGGATCACAGGGCAGATCCAGGATCCGTTCCACCTTGGCAGAGGTCTGCGCTCTCCCTTATGCCCTTCTGGTTCTTCCTTGCTCATCCAGCTGCCTCATCTTCTGTGCCCCCCTCTGTGGCAGCATTCCCACACTGTTCATTCCCCTGCACCTGCATAGAGCCACACCCAGCTCCGTCTGGCTGAAGTCCCGGCACAGCAGTTGATACGGAGCAGTCCGTTTCAGAGGGTTACGAGGCAACCCAGCGCAGGAGACACAGCAGGTCACTTTGGTGGTGTTCAGTGGTGCCTGGTATGACCCACAATATGCTGGACACCATCAAGCAGCCCTTCTACTGATGACTATAGTAGCCAAGTCGTGGAGTCAGCATGACTAAGCATCTCTTACCCCCATCACCAGAGGGTGCCAACAACTCTAGAACATGATGATGATGATGAGATGGTGATTGTCATATACATGGAACAGATTTTCAAGTAACTTGGAGGAAAGCTGGAACATGGTCTCTACAAAGAACCTTCCAAATCAAAGTTAGATCTAGATCAATGGCTGGCTTTAGACTTTGGCAGGTGTCTACGCTCTTCTAGGTGTCCTTTAAGTTTACAATCTATTTTGTACAAGTTCCATATCCAGTCACAGAGAACTAGTAAAGACTTGCAACAAAACACACACACACACACACACACACACACACACACACACACAACACACAATTGTGAGATGCAGAATCCTTGGGTTTCAAGCAATGTGCACACAGAAATGTTTTCCTGAAGAAATTCTGGCACAAAAATTTGATTTGGACTGGATCTATCTTGAACTGAGGAACCAAACATGGAAAAAAAAAAAAAGAGAAAAAAAAGTCTGCCACATGCAACGTCTACATACAAACTCTCACTGGTTTTCTGAGTTGGTAATGTCTTCTTTCTGTTCGATATTTATAAAGAATTTAATTTAAAAAAAAAAAAAAATTATCTAGAATGCTTGATAAAATGCAAAGAAAGAAGAGAGTCGATACATTTCAGCTAAAATGACATTTACATGAAAAGGGGAGGAAATCCTGATCAAAGTAGGGAGGCGTTAATAGTAAATGAATTGGAAAGTCACTTCTGCTAAACAAAGTGAAGCCATGACATGCCCACAACATTTAACTAATCCTGTTGCCAGAGCTAACTAACACAGCACAGAAGCAGGTGCCGACTTACTACGGACAGGAAGCTTCCAGCACCTGGTTCTCTGAACATCAAAACACTGATCCACACGCACCCCTCGCGATATCAACACCACTCATTTCAAATGAGTGTTTAAGCCAGAATAAGAACAATCAGTCTGGTTGAAATGATACAAAGTAAAAAACATCCTTAAGTTCAGGTTTCACGTACCTTTGCTTCTCAGTATACTTGACCATCATGGGAGATAACTCGTAGATGAAGAACACTCCGGTAATCCCCCCTCACCCATTTTACCGCCAGCATGCTGGGAATGCTTTGTCACTGAGAACTGGTTGGTATAGAGAGTCTGCGAATAAAAAGCAGGTTGGTATAGAGAGTCTGCGAATAAAAAGCAAAGGATGAATATCATTAGCATGTAAATACTACGTAGGTTTTTTTTTTTTTTTTTTTTCATGCTTTAGCAAGTTAATTTTCTGAGTGCATGCATGTGTGTGCATCTGTGTATGTATTTGTTTAAAAACATACAATACTAATCTTTCAATTAGTTTCAATGATTACGATAATGTAATGAAGTTGTCATGAAGCTACTTTATCACAAATGTATGAGGATCAATTTCAGAGGGGGAACAAAAATACTAGTATCAATAAGCCACAGGAAACATTCTGCTCTCATACAAGGATGCTCACCAGTATTGAATATGAGACTGAGGCAATTCCATGCACTGCACATATAACAGCTACCAATACGAGACAGAAAACATATCTATGTGTTGTACTTATACCATGGGAAATGCTAAATGGCTATCAATTGAGGAGAACTTTCAACACACACTTTGAGCCAATGAGACAGACACCCTCTTCCCACTGCAGTTCCAACTACAGATCAAAACCATATAATAAACACTCAGGTACTTCTAATGATGACGATCTAACCCTATGGTATAAACACTCAGGTACTTCTAATGATGACGATCTAACCCTATGGTAAACACTCAGGTACTTCTAATGATGACGATCTAACCCTATGGTATAAACACTCAGGTACTTCTAATGATGACGATCTAACCCTATGGTATAAACACTCAGGTACTTCTAATGATGACGATCTAACTGTAAGGTAAACACTCAAGTACTTCTTATGATGACGATCTAATTGTAAGGTAAACACTCAAGTACTTCTTATGATGACGATCTAACTGTATGGTAAACACTCAGGTACTTCTAATGATGATGACCTAACCCTATGGTAAACACTCAGGTACTTCTAATGATGACGATCTAACCCTATGGTAAACACTCTGGTACTTCTAATGATGACGATCTAACCCTATGGTAAACACTCAGGTACTTCTAATGATGACAATCTAACCACATGGTAAACATCAGGTACTTCTAATGATGACGATCTAACCACATGGTAAACACTCTGGTACTTCTAATGATGACGATCTAACCACATGGTAAACACTCAGGTACTTCTAATGATGACGATCTAACCACATGGTAAACACTCAGGTACTTCTAATGATGACGATCTAACCACATGGTAAACACTCAGGTACTTCTAATGATGACGATCTAACCACATGGTAAACACTCAGGTACTTCTAATGATGGCGATCTAACTGTAAGGTAAACACTCAGGTACTTCTAATGATGACGATCTAACTGTATGGTAAACACTCAGGTACTTCTAATGATGACGACCTAACCCTATGGTAAACACTCAGGTACTTCTAATGATGACGACCTAACCCTATGGTAAACACTCAGGTACTTCTAATGATGACTACCTAACCCTATGGTAAACACTCAGGTACTTCTAATGATGACGACCTAACCCTATGGTAAACACTCTGGTACTTCTAATGATGACAACCTAACCATATGGTTAACACTCAGGTACTTCTAATGATGACGACCTAACCATATGGTTAACACTCAGGTACTTCTAATGATGACGACCTAACCATATGGTAAACATTCAGGTACTTCTAATGATGACGATCTAACCACATGGTAAACACTCAGGTACTTCTAATGATGACGACCTAACCATATGGTTAACACTCAGGTACTTCTAATGATGACGACCTAACCATATGGTAAACATTCAGGTACTTCTAATGATGACAACCTAACCATATGGTAAACACTCAGGTACTTCTAATGATGACGATCTAACCATATGGTTAACACTCAGGTACTTCTATTGATGACGATCTAACCACATGGTAAACACTCAGGTACTTCTAATGATGACAACCTAACCATATGGTTAACACTCAGGTACTTTTAATGATAATGATCTAACCATATGGTAAACACTCAGGTACTTCTAATGATGACGATCAAACCACATGGTAAACACTCAGATTAATGACAGTCTTTGTGAAAACTGCAAAGCATTCAAACAATTAACACCATGAACAACAGCAGCAATCACACACACACACACACACACACACACACACCGCACACGCACAGACATGCACACGCACACACACACACGCACACACACACACATGCACACGCACACACCACACACATCTACACTTGTTCACATACTACAACTATACACACATACAAGCACACATCAACAAATGCATACAAGTATTCACACACACACACACACACACACACACACACACACACACACACACGCAAATACACACACAACACAAACAGAAACACATCTACACTGGCTCACATAATTATGACACCTATGCACACTCATACAAACACACATCAACACATGCACACACGTCTACACTTGTTCACATACGACACTTATGCACACTCATACTGGCACACATCAATACACACACACACACACAAACATACACACACACACGCACACCACACACACACAACACACACACACACACACACACACACACACACACACACGCAAATACACACACAACACAAACAGAAACACATCTACACTGGTTCACATAATTATGACACCTATGCACACTCATACAAACACACATCAACACATGCACACACGTCTACACTTGTTCACATACGACACTTATGCACACTCATACTGGCACACATCAATACACACACACACACACACAAACATACACACACACACGCACACCACACACACACACACACACACACACACACACACACCACACACACACACACACACGCACCACACACAAACATACACCCCAGAAATAAAAACACCAACCTCATGTGCAATACTGGTGTATGTTGTGGGAACAATCTTCACAAAATACTTGTACATCAACTGCACTGAAAACAGAAAAAGAACAATCACAATAACAGTAATAACAATCATAACAGTAGTAGTAGTATCAATGATGCTACTTTATCATCGTCATGAAAACAACAACAGTAATAATAACAGCAGTAATATCAATAATGCTACTTCATCATCGTCATAAAAACAATAGCAATAAGAATAACTGGTAGTTTCAATGATGCTACTTCATAATCGTCATGGAAACAACAATAGTAACAAGTGTAACATCTGTTTTCAACTGACCGCATGAGCTTTTCAAAGGAGAAAAATCTGTCTGCTAAAACAGCAACAATGGTAAACACAATACGATCATTTACAAATAACATAATTGTGTTCTTTTGGACATTTTAGACTTAAGTTTTAATAACTGTCTGCAGTTATTTTGAGCAATCAACAGTGATGACTTTCAAATTGTGGTCCGAGGTCGGAGATGTCTAACCTAGATCAATTCATGGAATTTGCCCAACCACTGTTTTTGTATCGAATACCATTGCAAGTTAAAATGATAAGGCAAGTAACCTTCGAAAATCTACTTTAGACATGAATTTTGTACGATTCGAGAGTCTATAAGTTTATAAATTGTGTTGTTTGATGCAAATGGCAAAACTTAAATGGCAGCATCACCGATAGACCCATTTCTGTGCCAAAATAATGCTGATCAAATTCACTTGTGTATGGGGCCTGAAAAGCACCTGGCTTTCAGATTAGAATACCTACATGTCTTCTTTGATGTCTTCCCCATCAGGCCAAGACAAGAATTTTTTTTTTATTTGATTTTTTAATTTTTTTTTTTTTTTAAAGAAAATTCATTCAATTCCAGAAGAAACCATTTCTACTTACAGTTTGAGGGCATACTTTACTGAACTGTATCATCACCATTCGGAATAATTTCTCCAATGAAATCATTAGAGCACCATCTGTGAACTCTTTCAGTTTCAAACGCCAATTAGATCACCACGGGCAAAATCTGTCTACACTGTCACCAAGCAGCTTGAGGGTAAAAGTGTGTATGTCCAGCACACAGGTAATAACAGGCTGTTCAAGTCATGACTGAACTATTTCCCCCTCAGTCTAAAACTTGTAAACATTTTTCATTGATTTTATAGCATGATTGTTTTGTTGCTGTTAAAAAAAAAAAATCTTTTTCCTGAAGTTGATTTTCCATTCACATAAAATTTGTAGGGGCAAAAAAAAAAAAAAGAAAAAAAAAAAAAAAAGGGGCCAAGCCGGGATTCGAACCCGGGACCTCTCGCACCCGAAGCGAGAATCATACCCCTAGACCACTTGGCCTTCGGCTTTGAACGCAAGATTTTCAGGATATCTAGGTGTGATGAGCTTCTAGCTTTCCTAAGCTTCTCACCAATTAATATTTACGCAAGAATTCCCCTCCCACCACCCCCCGACATTTACAGATATTCATTAGTTTTAAGAAACTAACAAAATGCTGCCCACATCAAGATCATTTAAGATCAACCGGAAAAGATCAACTAATTTGCATGCTGGGAACAGAATGGTCGTCCGCTAGACAAGAGACGTCTCTGGCTAGATTCACCACTGCACACACAGGCCTATCTAAACACACATTTCTCGTGAAATCCGTCACTTCTCTTTCTTTTGGTAAGCATTATTACATTATGAGACAGTTACAAACAGGCTACTCTTTCAGATCGAACACTGCACAATAGAACTGCGCGCTGGTGACCTACTCGTTTTTGAGTGAACCAGTGTTTTAGGAAGAAGAGATGGGGACACGAACTGAACTTGCGAAGAGAAAGTATGTCGGTGACGTTTACGGTGGCTGTGACGAGCAAGTTGCAGAAACTTTAATAACAGTTGCAACTTTGGCAAAACCAGAGACCCGTTGTCTTCGACTCGCGCTCGACTTCAAACTCCTGACTTTCGAGAAACATATAATGACTAGCAATCGCAGCCCTGATGTCGGTTATTATGTCTCATGGACGCGTTTCAAACGTCAACTGACGATTGATTCTCCCCAGTTTCAGTTTCATCCGTTCAGTCACTGCCTTTGCCGCTCTCTCGGTCTAGAAATATTGCATCTCAGCTTCTCCTGTTTTCCCTTCCTGCGGGAATGAGTGGGAGTTGAACAGTGAACCAGCCACATGTTCATGACGTTGGTGTAGAACGTAAGACGTACTTGCTGTTGAAACATCAACTGTTTATAGTATAGCATTAAGACTAAGAGCGATTGAGGCTCTGCTTTTAAAATGCCTATTCGTCTATCTAACTTTGATTTTTAGCATTGCGTGCAAGCTCAGTTTTTCATAAGTTATTCTTGGCATGTAGGGTTATACAAAGATGGTAGTAGATTCTTCCAATGTTCATCAAGTCGTCTCTTGAAAGCCTCCAGAAACCACTGACTCTGGGAGATTGTTCCAAGTATTATTGATCCTGTTAGAGAAAAAATTTGCTCTAACTGCTAATTTGCTTCTACTCTTTTTCAGCTTCATTGAATTTCCTCGCAACTGGCTTTTCACGTCCTTTTCAAACATAGGTTTCTGGGCGTCGTACGTTTCATTGAGGTACCTATAGGTTTCAATCATATCACCCGAAGACGGCGGTGCTCAAGACACGGAAGCTTCAGAATCTTCAATCTCTCGGGGCACCGTTTGTCTTTGAGATGGCTCAGTTTTTTCGTTGCACGACGTTGCACATCCTCAATGTCGCTACATAAAGCTTTGGAATGCGGTTGCCAAACACTGTGACCATATTCCAACAGTGGCCTGACCATGCTCTTGAACAAAAGTACAAAAGTTCTTTCGGACAGATAATCAAAGGATCAGCGTATAAGTCCAACTGTTGGCCTTGGATATAGTCTGAGCAACCTGCTCTTTAAACGAGAATTTATTATCCACTACGACACCTAAATCTTTTTCCTTTTCAGTTTCTTTTAGTCTCACTCTTGTTTTGTTGCCATCTGACTCTTTCCTCATGTAATACTCATTTTCATTACTCCGACCAAGCTTCAAAACAGAACATTTGTCTGGGTGAAAACGCAGTAACCATTTGTCGGACCATTTGTAAGCTGTTCAAGTCGTCTTGGAGATCTGTCGGACCGTTCTCAGTATCGCTTCTCACATAAAGTTTTGTATCATCTGCAAACATCTTAGCAGTAGTCTTCAACCTCCAGGCAAGTCATTTATGTAGATTACAAACAGCAGCGGCCCAAGCACAGATCCTTGCGGAATGCCACGTGTCACACTGCCTTCTGATGAACTGGCTCCGTTGATGACGACTTTTTGTCTCCTGTTACTGAGAAAATCTGTTACCCAGTCTAGCACTTTACCTTTAACTCCACTTGCAGACAGTTTCTGTACAAGCCTCCTGTGTGGGACAGAGTCAAAGGCCTTCTGATAGTCCATATAAATCACATCAATTGAGCTTCCCTCTTCCAATGTACTTGTCCATGAACCTAGGGCTTCAAGCAGTTGCGTGGTACAGGAGCGTCCCGGCACAAATCCATGTTGATGCTCTGATATCAGCTTGTTGCTAATCAGGTGGTCCAAAATTTGCCATCTCACCAGTTCCTCCATAACCTTGCACACCACACAAGTCAAACTCACAGGGCAGTAATTGTTCGCTGCAGCCTTGCTTCCCTTCTTAAATATTGGGGACACAAACGCCATTTTCCATTCCTTCGGGAGCTGACCTGTATCAAGTGACTTCCTGAACAGCATGGTTACTGGCTTTATCCCAACCGTTGTCGCTTTTTGCACTAGTGAGCCATGGTATAGTATGTTAGATTAAACGTAATTTTTTAAAGGAAAATTTCCTTTTGAAGGTTTCCACCCCTGATTTATGTGCGCGCACACATAAGCAGTTATGCACAAACATACAAAATGTTAAAGTACTTAAACTCAAAGTGCATTTCTTGGCACAAAAAGTAAAAGCACAGTCTAGGCCTCCCCTCTCCCTGGACATTCAACCAACCATTCAATATTGATATCCCACAAAAGAAGTTGTGCTTACACAAATCACTGAAAGATTAAAAATCATATTTGGTTAATGATATTCATATGTCACTGACAGATCGGGGGAAAAAATGGGATGCCAACAGTCCCATTTTCTCTGTGGTTTCCATTTTTCCTTCTTGGATTTTGATGGATGAAAGCTTTGTGCCTTTTTCAAAAGCTACAAAAGAATGTACAGCTTTGTTTCCACTTACTGACTTGGTCCAAAACACTTTAAATGGTTGTATTCTTGATAAAAAAATCAGTGAAAGAGAGAGAAGCACAAGTTTAGACAACCAGACAAGAAGCATCACACAAAATATCCCCTTCCTCTCAAAGCCGTCTTCAACAATAATTTTGCATGAACGGTAAGCCAGTCCTCGCCCCATCCCACTCCCATCTTAACTGTCGTTGCATGACGTGCTCATGCTGATGGGCAGTCTTCTCTGTTGGTTTTGTCTGGTTGGTGTTTTGCGTTTCTTTTCATTGCTAGTACCACTAAAACGCACTGTTACATTGTGCTTTTCATTTTGTATATGGTGAATTTGATTTTTTCCCACCAACCCTCACAAAATGGACAGGATATATGAAGCCCGGGGAGAGAAATGGCAGTATGATGTCCAGTGGGATTATGGGGAACAATTGACCCAAGTCGAACTTCAGTTGCCTCTTTCATCTCTATTACTAAACCATCTTGCTTACCTGTCTTGATCCTTATTACTCCACTAACACTCATTTGGTCTCTTGGATCCTCTCAAACATACGTTTTCAAGAAACCCATTCTCATGAGCTTAAAATCATAGAAACATACAGCACTGCACACACACACACACACACACACACACACACACACGCACAATGTATTCATACATCAAGTCAACATACAAATCTGTATGATAACTGCTTATTTACTCTACATGCCCCCCCCCCCCCCCCCTATCTTATCCTACCTACTCTACATGCCCCCCCCCCCCCCCCCCCCCCCCACCGACCACACAGCACAAATATGGTTCAAGCCTTTGCCTTTTTGTTGTTTATTTATTCAATTATTAATTTCTTACTCCTAATCTCCTAAACTCATACCCACTGACACAGATGATTCTAAAAAAAAAGTTGAAATGTGTGCAGTAATACAATGTGCACCTCTACAGCCACACACACACACACACACATTCCATTTCCAATGCATGTGATAAAACGCAGACGAAAGCAGGGAAAACATCTCTTACATCAGTCTACCTCCCAAAGTCCTGTATGTTGTTAATATACACAGCACAAATCCATGAATGTTTCGACAGGCCAGAACCAGCAGTGAAATGGATGAAAGGAAGAAAGGGATGGATTCTTTGGACATGCCATGTGCACACTGTTCTGGTCTTTCTGTACAGCATTCCAAGGAACAAGCACAAAAGTTCGGCCGGAGTCTTGCCATCATTTTAGTGCTCTGAACAGCCTGAAATAGAGCGTGCTCTGCGGAGGTTTGCCCATTCACAGGATAACGACTCCAAACTAATCAGTAACGAGCAGGGTGTACGGAGGCCAGTCAGCATAAAATGGTTCTTTGTACAGACATCCACAAGTCATTTTAATTTTCATGTGGCCTGATGCAATAGTGACAGAATGCTGAAGGAAAGGCGAGTGCCAAGCAACAACAATGTCTGGAAGGGGCACTTCATTTCTGTGTATGGGTGGGATGGCCTAGGCTGGCAAGTTTGTAACTCCTCACACTGAAGCCAAGGCACCCCAGAAACCATAACCACATGATATCTCTGGTTTTCAGGTGGCAGCGCAGCGACATCCCAGCATGCCCGCCCCTCCTCCGAGCGGCTACACAATGGGGCAGGGCCCCAGTTGTTTCGACAAAATAAAAATTGGCTTCATGATGGGCTTCTGTGTCGGCATGGCATCTGGGGCCCTCTTTGGGGGATTCTCCGCTCTCAGGTATTCATAGTAATCCATTTGTCATAAGGTAAGGTCATGTTGCCTATAGCCCAGCCAACCGCAAAGGGCAATATAAGGGCTGTCACCGCACTGAAGTCAACTCACAAGTTGCTTTAAAAAAAAATTTTTTTTAAACCATTCACACAACCCTTTAAAATACTTCTTCTGAAAACACACAGGAAATTTTGTTTAAAAAAATCTTTCTTCCGTAAATTTTTAGGTAAGATGAAAAATGTTGATAGCTTTCAGATATTCAAGATCACATCAGGTGGAATATCTCTGAAAAAGGTGTTCATGGAGTCTGCTGTAAAATATTCATGTCTCGCATCGTGCAAGTCCCAAAATATGTCATAAAATCTGGGTGTGGAGAAGGGGGATGAATTGCAGCAGTGGGGAATTGGTATCGCTGTCTCATGTTTCATCTGTCGGGGTATCACTAACGTTTCGCTTGTCTGGATCTCCCTGTGTAAGGCCACATCCGGATTATCAGGCCACAGCAGCCGTCTACAGAGCGCAATTAATTCAGACTGTCACGAGGCAACCCACGAGAAGTACACCGCGCTGCTGTCGGGTCACTCTGGTTGTGGCCACTGGTGCCTGTTCTGATTCACGACACGCAGAACACCAATCCTCTCCACCTCCCTTCTAATGACGTCAGTCACTACTTATTTGCAGAGCCAGAAAGAGCACCCCCCTTCAGAGGGCAAAAGCCTCGTCCCTATGAAGTTTCCAATATGAACACTTTGTGTTATGATATATCAACCGCCCTGTGTCTGGCGAAGCACCGGGGTGCAAGGAGTTGTGTTTGATCCTCGCTCCTCCCTAAGCCTGTCTGCTCAGCGTGTTCAAAACAGATGGGTCAGATCTTCATCCAATGTGACAGATGCTTGAAGGGACGTTTGCGCTTCGTTTGGTTGTACGTTACAGCTACCAGCACAGGTTGTGCCTGCTGAGATTCCAACCACTTGCTTTTCTGAAATGTTTCTGTTTTCGTTTCTGTTCTGTTTACCGTTATTATTTGCTGGGGTTTTCACTTTCACTGCAGGTGCTTTTAAGTTTGTGGATCTGACCGGAGAGTGCACAGTTTTGTAGGTCATTGGATTTGGTTTGAAGTCCTCATATTTTGCAAACTGGTCCTTGTACAGTAGTGAAAAAAGCTTCCAGGTGCTTATCTGTGAGGGAAAGGGAAGAGGAGGAAGAAGAATTTGAGTTGTTACATGTCAATGAAAAGACAAGACTGGATAATTCAGCAGGCAGAATCAATGGAAGGTTTGTGATGTAAAGAATACAAGAACAATTTCTTATCATTTAAAAACTGCTTATGGAATGAAATAAAAAATTTTAAAATGTGTGTCATAATATCATGCATTGGCTTGAATGCTACGCCAGAAAAGTCCTTGTGAAATCTTAAGATTTCAGTACTGAAAGTGTTTAGCAATCATGTCACAGGTGTGTGTGTGTGTGTGTGTGTGTGTGTGTGTGTGTGTGTGTGTGTGTGTGTGTGTGCATGTGTGCGTATATGCACTGTACAGGTACGGTCTGCGGGGCAGAGAGCTGCTGCAGACAGTTGGAAAAACCATGGTGCAGGGAGGCGGCACTTTCGGAGTCTTCATGGGTATTGGAACAGGCATCCGGTGTTAACCCCCGCCTGCCCATAAACTGACTGTGTGTTTCTAACTATCACATCAACAAGAGTCTCCAGTGTATGACAATGTCCCCGCCTGCCCCAAAACAGACTGTGTTTTTAAATATCATCTTGATAAAGAGTCTTCAGTGTATCACAATGGCTGAAACACTGACAAAACACAGGAACAGATGGTATAGAGGTAAGTGCAGGAGGATGGGGGGGGATGGGAGGGAGGGGGGTAGCACAAACTGTTTTGGTAAGATTTTAGTTTAAGCTGATAGATATCCAGGAAATCACTGAAGACCAAGTCAAAATGTGACTGACAAATAAATAAGACAGTGTAGGGCTGCTTGGTCTTGATCAGCTCGTTGATCATCAGATTAAGACTTGATCAGAAATCACCCATACAGTTTCCACTGTTTTCTAATTTGGTTGATTTTGCTTTGCAAGTCACCTTAGGTTAAACTTGGCATGATAGGGTGGAAATTAACTGAATACACTGATCAAGGTTTCTCTCTATCCCCATCTCTTCTGCCATTACCGGGTAATGGACCAGCAGAAAACTGAAACCATCCAAGGTGGTGTAACGGGCGAACTCACAACATGGTGCAACAGGTACCACAAGATGAAGTGTGCAAGGCATGGCAAAGTGAATCTGACAGGTGCATGGGTTTTGTGAAGTTTGGGTGAATAAATGAACATGAGTGATATATACGTGCATGTACAAAATGTAAATTTTTTTTTTTTCAAAAACAAGAAGTAATCAGTGCCAATTATAAACCTCATCAGATAAAAGAGTCTGTATGAGAGAGAGAGAGAGAGAGAGAGAGAGAGAGAAAGAATGTGTGTGTTGGAGCTTATGGAAGGAGATGAACATCGCTCTGGACTGGATGGAAATAAAATGTGCGATTCATACAGTATGAGTTTGTTATGCTTCTGAACTAGTATTCCGATCGTTTGTGTGTATGTGTATCTGTTCTACTTACAAGTGTAGTGAACAGAACTGCATAATCACACACCAGACAGGGAGGAGGGGGGGGCAGTGAATCTTTTCATTTAAAACAATACCGCTACCTTTTGAAAAAAATGTGTGACAGAAAAGTCCCTGCTTTTGTCACTCTCGTTTACACCTTTTCGTTTTCCCTTTGATTTCTGTTGCCATCTTCATGGCTATTCACCTGTGCTAGTTTTCCCACCAAGTTTCAGTTTTCCTGAGATCCACTCTACCTTAACTGCCGGTTGCCTGTTCTGCAGCAACGTTTGCTCTAAGAGATACCTTTTTTCCCTTTTTTTTTTTTTCTAGGTGTTTCTTTCTTGGACTGTTCTTCAAATTTTTGTAATCTGGAAAAGAGAAACTCAGCACAGTGGCTCGCACCACTGCCTGGACTTGTCTGTCTGATGGGTTTAGTGATGCCGGTTTGTCACACCCGCCCCCCCCCCTTCCCCCCCACCCACCCCCCCCTTCCAGCTGCCTGTTTATCTGCTGATTCTTGAGAATTAGAGCGCTTTGTGTCTTATGTTTCCTGTTGTTTCTTTCTTCTCAAGAGATCCATCTTCCACTCCCTCCCACCACCCCCTCCCTGTGCCTGAGATTTTCAAAACAAGAAGTTACATTGGTCCAACGGGTGGAAATCAGACAATCCTACATGTCCACTCTGTCATGGCAAACAAACACTGGAACACATCCTGAATTCATGCAAACCAGCGCTGACCGGGGAAGCACAAGTGCTGAAGGAGATCGCACATGTGGTTGGCACTGCAACAAAGTTCTACACGGCAGGAGGCCACAAATCATGGTCTGAAACAGCTGTGATATCAACAGCATGAAAGCAGTGTTTACTGGAAGGAGTAGATGACTAGGAATGCACAGCAGACCTTCCAGAATGGGAGAACCATCCAGAGATCATCAGGAAGAATGGCGCGAGACAGGATATTGTTCTCCGCTCAGGTTCATCAAAACAAATTGTTCTGACTCGCTGTGCCATACGAAAGCAGAATGGAGCAACCTCACATATACAAGACAGAGAAGTATGCCGGTCTAGCCAGCAGCTTGAGGAATCCAGTTTCCAGGCCCGGGTTTTCTCACCATAGAGGTTGGAACAAGGGGATTTGTAGGCTCGTCAGCCTGTGATCTCGTGAAACAGCTTGGGATTTCAGGTAAGAAGAGGACCAGAACCCTGAAGGCAATGGCAGAGGCAGGTGGAAAGAGTTCCAGTTGGATCTGGTCGAGGAAGACCAAAAGTGAACTTCATAAGGTTTATATTTCCCCACTTCACAGGTGTCTGTGAGCAGTAGGGTAAGATGCCCACCCATCGAAAGTTGTGGGTTCAAATCCTGGCAGTGCCTGGGGAGAAAAAGTTGGCAGGTAGAAAAGCACCTGGGAGCCATGACAGGGGGGTGTTCTTCTCTGGAAACCTTCTGTCAAGCTGTCCTCCAAGGTGGTGAACAAATTCCGCAGAATGGTGCAGAGCCAAGAATTTGCATTTTAGGCGAGTTGGCATTGAAAGGGTGTACTATCTGAATAATGGAGACTTGCGCTTAATTTTGCCACTCATATTTTGGAAGACAGAAGGAATAGGAAAACTTAAGTCAACATTTTAATCCCTCTCCTTTTGCTTTGACTTCTTTGATTTGAGACAAAGCTAACAATATACCAGACTGGAAGAGAAGAAAGTTCATAATTTCAGTCACAAGTCACAAAATACAGAAATCATGAAGTTGGCGATGCCATAAATCCCTAAAACTTGACAAACAGAAGTTAATTGTTTAAATGATTAAAAGCTTTCATCTGCAAAAGATCACGTAATCGAAATTTCTCTAGCGTTATGTTAAATGAATATTTGAACCAAATCACCTAACAGAAACTTGACTTTTATCCTGAACAACATTTAATGGTTGCTACGAAAAAATGATCTCTCAGAAGTCTTTTCTCGTTTTCCTGTTGTCTGCTGTTTCTTCAATTCAAACCTTCAAGTATGGCTTTCACTCATCTAGTTATGATTACACTGCAGCTAATTCTGCATGCATTTCTTTTTAATTTTGAGTCATGCACATGACGGGAGTACAGGATGATTAAATACACTTTATACATTTGAACTTGAACACGCACGCAGGCATGCATGCACACACACACACACAGACATGCAGGCAGGCACAAAGACACACACTGGCAGGCTCACACACATACACACTCACTAACTCACTCATGCACACACACACACGGACACACACACACACACACACAACATACACACACGCGAATGAAACTGAACGCACAGAAACAACACAAACACAGACAAGCAAAACACCCCCAATACCAAGCAAGATCGAGAAAGAGGGAAACAACACAAACACAAACAAAAAACCATACACTTGTTCCCACACAGATGAATTCAAACCACTCACATTGTTCAGCTGGCTCATGCATTCCATCCAGGGGGTTGACTATTCCAGGGTAATCATGTCCAAAAGACAGGTGGTTTATATGGTGACTGATGTTAAACTGAAACAAAACCAGCCCATCGTCAGGTCCACCCCTCCCTCTGTCTCTCTCTCTTTCTGTAATTCTAAAACAAGAGCAGTCACGGAGTCAACCTATACCCAAACGAAGGACTTTACAAATTGAGGTTATTCGCAGCAAGTAAAATTTGTGATCAGAAAGTAGACCAGTTAGGGGTCATTATTAGTTTTTCACTTTGAGATCGAAACATAATTGCAGTATATAATTAGGAAAGATTTCATCTGTGACCCTCTATTCTTTATCAATTATTATCTCTTTTGCATCAAAGAAAATACGGATAATAAGGCGAAACAAGCTGAATCCGAATCTGGATTGCTGAAACTTTTGTCATCTCTTTTTATATATATAATACTAGCTGTCTGGCCTCCTCCCCTTCTCCCTTCTCTCTCTCATTCACCTCTCCCTTCAACACACATCCCCCCCCCCCCCTCCCCTTCCCCATACCGGCCTCACCTCCCTTTTCCCTTTCATTCATCCTGTAACATCTCTTTCTCCTCACACCCTTCCGATCCCATCAATCGCTTCAGTTCACCATGCTGTCACACTAGATATATGACTAATAACGCAACTATCTAGCAAAGAAGTGATTCACTCTACATCTGCCCTGTATGCCGATGAGTCACCTTGCCAAATTTGGAAAAGGGCAGGTGAAAATGGTGGATTTGTGTATGACACAAGACGATGGACACATGGTGCATGCTTCATAACGTGTATAATCATAATTCATGTGAAGGCTGACCCCCTACTCCAATTACTACCCTGGACTTCCATGCAACACTGTTAGTATGAATCAACAGATCTGCTCATCTTCCGACATACCTAACCCCAATCCACAGTCAGTCAGTTTGGGAGGAACTTGACTTGTTGATCTTCATGGTCTTTCTTGTCGAACACAATTATCCCAAGATCAGGAGATAGCTTACGGCGAGTCACTGTTCTGGTGGATGAAGGGAAAAGATGGGAGGATATACGCAGACCTGTTTACCCTTACAATTTTGCCATCATTTTTACGGAAAAAAATCCAAATTACGGGAATTACTAAACCGCCCCCCCCAAAAATCACTGGAAAAAAATGAAAGAAAGAAAACTGTTAAACATGAAGTTTCGCATGCTACCATTTTGGTCAAAAGCAGTAAGAAGACATTTCCCAGCATGCCTTGCATCTTTTACCTTGTCAAAGATGCCGAAGAAGTGGTCTTAACGCGCCAAGGGCCGGTTCTTCCAAATCTTCAAGAGTTGTGAAAGTATTGCCGATTATGAAGATTACAGGGTTTTTTTTTCAAATGACAGGTTTTTGTCTTGAGATATTACAGGTATATGAATTTAGGGTAAACAGGTCTGATTTACGTATGGTGACTGATGTAGAACTGAAACGAACCTAGCCCGTCGCAAGTCTTAATCTTTCTAGCCCATCAGAAGTCCTTTCTCTCACTTTCTTTCACTCTTTCTCTTTCTGATACGAAACGGAAACAAACCTAGCTTATTATTAATCCATATGTATTTAGACCGTCATAGGTCCTCTCCCTCTCTCTCTTTCTCTGTCTTCCTGCCATAAATCCCAAACCCTGTATTTTCCAATTCTCATAGCAACATTTTTGTTCTTATACAAGGTTCTTCAAGTTCCTAAGAGCCAGCAGTCCGTAATCGGTGTCGGGTCACTGTAAGCCTACCCACAAAATGAGACCCAACACGTACAATTAGTCTGCAATGTGAATCAGGTCACTGTAAAAAAAAAAGAAAAAAAAAAGACCCTACACACTCAAGAGTCTCAACAATCACACAAGGGTCACTGTTAGGCCACTGACAAAAGGAGACGCTACTCACACAAGCTGTCTGCAAGCTCTATCGGATCATTGTGAGGCGACACACACAAGGAGATCTTGCACGCTAAAAAAAGACTGCAGTCTGTATCAGGTCACTCTGGGAATACCCACTGAAGACGACCTCACAAACAGCAATCCACAATTGGTCACTCTGGGAACAGCCACTAAAGAAGACCTCACAAACAGCAATCCACAACTGGTCACTCTGGGAACAGCCACTAAAGACGACCTCACAAACGGCAATCCACAACTGGTCACTCTGGGAATAGCCACTAAAGACGACCTCACAAACAGCAATCCACAATTGGTCACTCTGGGAACAGCCACTAAAGACGACCTCACAAACAGCAATCTACAACTGGTCACTCTGGGAACAGCCACTGAAGACGACCTCACAAACAGCAATCCACAACTGGTCACTCTGGGAACAGCCACTAAAGACGACCTCACAAACAGCAATCCACAATTGGTCACTCTGGGAACAGCCACTAAAGACGACCTCACAAACAGCAATCCACAATTGGTCACTCTGGGAACAGCCACTAAAGACGACCTCACAAACAGCAATCCACAATTGGTCACTCTGGGAACAGCCACTAAAGAAGACCTCACAAACAGCAATCTACAACTGGTCACTCTGGGAACAGCCACTGAAGACGTCCTCACAAACAGCAATCCACAATTGGTCACTCCAGGAATACCCACTAAAGAAGACCTCACAAACAGCAATCCACAATTGGTCACTCTGGGAACAGCCACTAAAGACGACCTCACAAACAGCAATCCACAATTGGTCACTCTGGGAACAGCCACTAAAGAAGACCTCACAAACAGCAATCCACAACTGGTCACTCTGGGAATAGCCACTAAAGACGACCTCACAAACAGCAATCCACAATTGATAACTCTGGGAATAGCCACTAAAGACGACCTCACAAACAGCAATCCACAATTGGTCACTCTGGGAATAGCCACTAAAGAAGACCTCAC
Organism: Conus ventricosus; assembly: GCA_018398815.1. NCBI lineage: Eukaryota > Metazoa > Mollusca > Gastropoda > Neogastropoda > Conidae > Conus > Conus ventricosus. Next base: position 5,200,682 of record CM031629.1, on the reverse strand, counting down.
AAACAGCAATCCACAATTGGTCACTCCGGGAATAGCCACTAAATACGACCTCACAAACAGCAATCCACAATTGGTCACTCCGGGAATAGCCACTAAAGACGACCTCACAAACAGCAATCCACAATTGGTCACTCTGGGAATAGCCACTGAAGACGACCTCACAAACAGCAATCCACAACTGGTCACTCTGGGAACACCCACTGAAGACGACCTCACAAACAGCAATCCACAATTGGCCACTCTGGGAACAGCCACTAAAGACGACCTCACAAACAGCAATCCACAACTGGTCACTCTGGGAATAGCCACTAAAGACGACCTCACAAACAGCAATCCACAATTGATCACTCTGGGAATAGCCACTAAAGACGACCTCACAAACAGCAATCCACAATTGGTCACTCTGGGAATAGCCACTAAAGAAGACCTCACAAACAGCAATCCACAATTGGTCACTCCGGGAATAGCCACTAAAGACGACCTCACAAACAGCAATCCACAATTGGTCACTCCGGGAATAGCCACTAAAGACGACCTCACAAACAGCAATCCACAACTGGTCACTCCGGGAACATCCACTGAAGACGACCTCACAAACAGCAATCCACAATTGGCCACTCTGGGAACAGCCACTAAAGACGACCTCACAAACAGCAATCCACAATTGGTCACTCTGGGAATAGCCACTAAAGACAACCTCACAAACAGCAATCCACAACTGGTCACTCTGGGAATAGCCACTAAAGACGACCTCACAAACAGCAATCCACAATTGATCACTCTGGGATAAGCCACTAAAGACGACCTCACAAACAGCAATCCACAATTGATCACTCTGGGAATAGCCACTAAAGACGACCTCACAAACAGCAATCCACAATTGGTCACTCTGGGAATAGCCACTAAAGAAGACCTCACAAACAGCAATCCACAATTGGTCACTCCGGGAATAGCCACTAAAGACGACCTCACAAACAGCAATCCACAATTGGTCACTCCGGGAATAGCCACTAAAAACGACCTCACAAACAGCAATCCACAATCGGTATCGGGTCGGTTTAAGGTTACCCACTAAAGAAGACCTCACTAACAGCAAACCACAATTGGTATCAGGTCGGTTTAAGGTTACCCACTAAAGACGACCTCACAAACAGCAATCCACAATCGACATCAGGTCAGTTTAAGGTTACCCACTAAAGACGACCTCACAAACAGCAATCCACAATCGACATCAGGTCAGTTTAAGGTTACCCACTAAAGACGACCTCACAAACAGCAATCCACAATCGACATCAGGTCAGTTTAAGGTTACCCACTAAAGAAGACCTCACAAACAGCAATCCACAATCGACATCAGGTCAGTTTAAGGTTACCCACAAAAGAAGACCCAGCTCACAAAAACAGTTCCCTGCAAATGTCTTTGTAAGGCTATGCACAAAAATAGACCCCCCCCCCCCCCCCCCCCTCACACAAAAGCAGTCCACAATTTTTTTTACAGGATCACTGCTTCAGACTGCCCACAACAGGATACTACACACGCAAGTGCTCTTAGAGTAGCCATTCTCTTTCGACATATTTACAGGTTATTCAATACACATCGAATTAATCACTTGTGGCTGAAGAACCCACTTGCTGAGCCCTGTGATGATGTCAGTGACTGTCTAATTTTGGAACCATGCTTACAAAGTGAGTGTCCACTGTGTGGTATGAAGCCTACATTCCCACTACCAAAGCTGAAACCGAAGACCACATGCTTAAAAGACAACCATCCACACACTGTACCATTGAACAAATTCCCATCACAAAAGAAAAACATGAAAAACTAAGACATCTGTTCTTCAAAGAAAAATGTTTACTTTTCACTTCAACGGCAACCAAAATACACTGTAATGCAGCAAACTTCACTCAGGAGAATGTAGTGAAATTATCATTGTTGATTTGGATGTAAATCATAGTCAAAACAAAAAAATATTTACCAAGAAGAAAAATCTGTTTTCAGTTTTGGTATATTCGCAGACATGATAACCTCTATGTGCATTCCTACGTTCTCCAACCGTTTGAATGACGCACAAACTGAGGGCCTTTACTATTTCTGGTGGATGGCAGGTGGAACAGAAGAGGGCTTATCTAACAGCAGTGTGCATAGTAAGAACAGATTTCCTTTCCGATATCTCGCCCTTGAATAAACATTACTTTGCACATTGTTTCTGTGTGTTCATTTTGTATGTTGGCTTTCTCTTGACAATATTCACATGGGTTGTGTCCAAGATACAGAGGATTTCAAATGGAAAAAAAAAAAGCTCAATCACAGACTAGATTGTTTAAAAGTTTGTCTTATCTTTCTCTCCGTTATTTCATGTACCTACACAGTATCTTTTGGGCAAAAAAATTTGCCAATTTCCGTAAACTTTCTTGTGTCTGGTAATAATTTACACAGTTCCTTTCACCTGTTGCTCCACCCAATGACCAATCGTTTGTATGCTTTCTCCCCCCCCCCCCCCCCCCCCCCAAAAAGCTACATCCCCAGTATGCAAGTGTGGGAGCTGATAATTTATGCTGTTAATGGTATTCTGCTCTTACTCAAAGAACCAATCGGTTCTGAGAAAACGCTGAGAGTAAGAAGATATGATTTGGACAAAATGCCGGGTTAAAAAAAAAAAAGCAACCTTTTCTTTGCTATGATAATCATTTTGTACTCAACCAGACTCGCAGACTGAAGTAGAGACGGAACATCACACAAACACATGCACTGTTGTCTGCACTCCATGTGACGAACATCCACACACACACACACACACACACGCATATACATGTGCACACACTGTCACCTCCCCCTCTACACAAACACATGGTGTGATAAAGATCCAGCGACACACACAGGCTGCAAAATCCTACCACACAACCCCTCCACACCTTACCTGACCAACACACGTACGTTCCATGACACACTTGCCCTAAGACCCCAACTTCACTTCCATGTCCGTCCTACTTTCCTACACACACACACTCACACACACATACACACACACACCACATACACACACACACACATCCATACCCACCTACCTCTTCCTCATGCACGCACATTCTGTAACCACCCTCGTCCACCCACCCCTCCACATACACACCAAACACAGTCACCTCCCCCCCCCCTCCACATACACACCTAACACAGTCACCCACCCCACCCCTCCACATACACACCAAACACAGTAACATACACATATAACTGACCTTTTGTCCTCCAAAAGCCTGGAGGTCATGCACTGTAAAAGAACAAAAAAAGCAACCAATACAATCAACAACAACAACAACAATGACAAAAGTGGGACCTTTCGTCCCAAAAGACAAGACCTTAACAAAACAAAACAAAAAAAAAACCACTGGAAGAAACCCAAGGGAGTACTGGGTAGCAGCAGTTCTTCAGAGAAGAAACTCTTCTTACGCAAGCATTTCAATCTTGACTCTTTTAACACTTGCACTGTGTTTGTGTGTGTGTGCGTGTGTGTGTGGTGGTGGTGGTGGTGGTGGTCTTCTCTGAAGACCTTTAGCTGTCCAGAT
>CM031629.1:5172121-5189621 GCA_018398815.1 Conus ventricosus | reverse complement strand
CTCTCCCTAGAATTTCTTCTCCGAGGTCCTCCTGCTGCCAAGCTCTCCCTAGAATTTCTTCTCCGAGGTCCTTCTGCTGCCAAGCTCTCCCTAGAATTTCTTCTCCGAGGTCCTTCTGCTGCCAAGCTCTCCCTAGAATTTCTTCTCTGAGGTCCTTCTGCTGCCAAGCTCTCCCTAGAATTTCTTCTCCGAGGTCCTTCTGCTGCCAAGCTCTCCCTAGAATTTCTTCTCTGAAGTCCTTCTGCTGCCAAGCTCTCCCTAGAATTTCTTCTCTGAGGTCCTTCTGCTGCCAAGCTCTCCCTAGAATTTCTTCTCCGAGGTCCTTCTGCTGCCAAGCTCTCCCTAGAATTTCTTCTCCGAGGTCCTTCTGCTGCCAAGCTCTCCCTAGAATTTCTTCTCCGAGGTCCTTCTGCTGCCAAGCTCTCCCTAGAATTTCTTCTCCGAGGTCCTTCTGCTGCCAAGCTCTCCCTAGAATTTCTTCTCCGAGGTCCTTCTGCTGCCAAGCTCTCCCTAGAATTTCTTCTCTGAGGTCCTTCTGCTGCCAAGCTCTCCCTAGAATTTCTTCTCTGAGGTCCTTCTGCTGCCAAGCTCTCCCTAGAATTTCTTCTCCGAGGTCCTTCTGCTGCCAAGCTCTCCCTAGAATTTCTTCTCCGAGGTCCTTCTGCTGCCAAGCTCTCCCTAGAATTTCTTCTCCGAGGTCCTTCTGCTGCCAAGCTCTCCCTAGAATTTCTTCTCCGAGGTCCTTCTGCTGCCAAGCTCTCCCTAGAATTTCTTCTCTGAGGTCCTTCTGCTGCCAAGCTCTCCCTAGAATTTCTTCTCCGAGGTCCTTCTGCTGCCAAGCTCTCCCTAGAATTTCTTCTCCGAGGTCCTTCTGCTGCCAAGCTCTCCCTAGAATTTCTTCTCCGAGGTCCTTCTGCTGCCAAGCTCTCCCTAGAATTTCTTCTCTGAGGTCCTTCTGCTGCCAAGCTCTCCCTAGAATTTCTTCTCTGAGGTCCTTCTGCTGCCAAGCTCTCCCTAGAATTTCTTCTCTGAGGTCCTTCTGCTGCCAAGCTCTCCCTAGAATTTCTTCTCTGAGGTCCTTCTGCTGCCAAGCTCCCCCTAGAGTTTCTTCTCCGAGGTCCTTCTGCTGCCAAGCTCTCCCTAGAGTTTCTTCTCTGAGGTCCTTCTGCTGCCAAGCTCTCCCTAGAATTTCTTCTCTGAGGTCCTTCTGCTGCCAAGCTCTCCCTAGAATTTCTTCTCTGAGGTCCTTCTGCTGCCAAGCTCTCCCTAGAATTTCTTCTCTGAGGTCCTTCTGCTGCCAAGCTCTCCCTAGAATTTCTTCTCTGAGGTCCTTCTGCTGCCAAGCTCTCCCTAGAATTTCTTCTCTGAGGTCCTTCTGCTGCCAAGCTCTCCCTAGAATTTCTTCTCCGAGGTCCTTCTGCTGCCAAGCTCTCCCTAGAATTTCTTCTCTGAGGTCCTTCTGCTGCCAAGCTCTCCCTAGAATTTTTGCCTACCGACACTCTCTATCGGGACAGCAGCCCAAATTTCACACAAATAAATCAAACTGCTGTTCTGACGTCAAAGTTATTCAATATACAGCATTATACCAAGGCTCACGTGCCATGAAAGCTATCTTGCAATCGTGTGATCTTCGCCGTTGTGATTCTAATCGCGAGGACTGCAGAGGCAAACTGTGCCAAGGTCTTATCAACAAACCACCACGATATCACAAAGCCTCATGTCCTAGGACTACACAGGAAGTACTTCAAGAGAAAATGACAATGCTGGAGTTTACCATGATCCAATACATACAGACAAGACACAAACGCCCACACTAGAACAATTTGTTCTGTGTGGTTTCCAGACTAACTGTGGATTGCTTTTATTTTACATGTAGTGAATACATGATTTAGCGTAAATCTAATCTCTCTCTCTCTCATAGGCATACACAGTCTCCTGGTCTCTCTAATGCAAACACTGCCACACACCCAAAACGAAACAACCACAGCACAAACAAATATGACGCGCACATCAACACACCACAAAAAGTTACAAACTACACCCTCAAGAACGCATAAGCACGGAAATGAAGCAGGTCGGAGAAATGGGAGAAGAGCAGCGACAGACAACTCACTGTTTGTCGTCAGATTCCGCTCCGTAACAGCTCTCACAGCGATTGGGGTCCAGCACCGGAGCGTCCTTGCCCTTCTCTTCCTCCTTCAGACATCATCAACAAACACATCACCACCACATCATCAACAAACACATCACCACCACATCATCAACAAACACATCACCACCACATCATCAACAAACACATCACCACCACATCATCAACAAACACATCACCGCCACATCATCAACAAACACATCACCGCCACATCATCATCGCTGTCATGGGTGCTATCATCTTCATCCTCATCAAAACTTGCCTACTATCACCAAACATTTCTCTAGTTTTTAAGCAGTCAGTTGTTTTGTGCTGAAGAAATGGATTATGTTGTTTATATAATCCGTCTCTTAGGCACAAAACAACTGACTGCTCACAAAACTCGCTGACTCTGCATGTGTGGTGCGTTTTTAGCATGTTAGCATCCTATTAGTGCATTTCTATGGTGCGTTTTCAGCATCCTGCTGCACAAACCAGAAACAGTTCGCCACATCTGTCTACAATAGATGCTCCAACTCCAAAAAACTACTGAGTGCTTCACTGTGATGGGCTGCCTTAAACCTGCAGACATGTGCAGCCTTTGTAACTTGTGAAACCACGGAGCGTGACCTTCAGTCTCCAATTCAGAGATGACAGCGTTGACCTGAAGGCCACCTTTGACATGACCAAGCCCATACTGAATAACTCGGGAAAAAAAAAAAAAAAATTTTCAAAACAAAAAAGCCACAGGTCAGCTGTGCCTTTTACCTTATACCTATAACCAAGTCCTCGATCTCAGGAGCTCAGTTTAGTTCAGTTCAGTTTTATCAGTGTAGCCCAGCTAATTATACAGTATCTTTTCAGGGCTATCATCACATAGGGAGGAAAATGCCGTCTGCATCCACACACAGTGATAAACACAATAAACCAGCGGCCGTGTGCAGTAGTCATCATCGCCAAATGCGGGCTGGGAAGGTAAGGGCTTGACCCATATCAGAGCCATTTTTTGCAGGATTTTTTTTTTTTTTTTGGGGGGGGGGAAGGGGGAAGGGTTGTGTTTTTTTTTTTTTTGGTCCTTACCAGCTCCTACCCATAGCTGAGTTAACCCTGGGCTTAGCTGGGAAGGCTGGAGCGACAAAGTCAAGTTTCATCAACTTGACCCTCTTGCATTTGCATTTTCCAGCTCAAAACTGCTCCTAGCATTCTCTCTCTTTTTATTTTATTTTATAGAAATCAATGGAATGCAGCCAGTTCACGATCCTAATCTTTTGAATGAATCATTAGTTCACGACCCTATAGTCTTTTGAATGAATCATTAGTTCACGACCCTATAGTCTTTTGAATGAATCATTAGTTCACGACCCTATAGTCTTTTGAATTAATCATTTCCCACACCCCATACTACTGCTAAGATTTCATTGGAAACCTCTCAGGGATGCCCATTCAGTTTGGCCAGCCTTGACTTCAAACAAAGATGCAGTGTGTGAGGGAAAGTAACGCGGCATGTGTGGCTGGTTGTGGCCGTAACAAACACCAGGGGAGACAAACAGAGCGGCCGGCCGGTTACGGGCAAAACAAATCCACGAGGGTTAATGGACGCATCTCTCACAGCATTGCTCAAATTTCCTGACCGACAAATTTGATGTCTTCATCTTGCTGGCTGATACTGAGCTATGTTACCTGAGTAAAGCGCAGAGTACAGTCCCTTCATGTAGTCTCTGATCGGAGTGGACCTCCATAGCATCATCTACATATTCATCCCAGCCAATCAGCATACGACCAAACATCAAATTCTGTGACCCTTCCAGCCCTGCTCTCATTAGGACCTAAATTTCAATTTCCTCTTCACATCCATTCCTGTTGAGGTCGTTGGCATCAGGAATTCTCTGTCTCACTCATGCTAGCTCTGCGACCAAGAAATTACTGTTGTCAGTATGGAGCCGATCAGGTGGTATCCTGCGCATGTTGGCTCAGAACAAGCATCACAGAACATCACCAAAGTGACTCTGCGAGTCATTCTGTCTGTGGCTGGTCTGTGCTAGGGCTGTGGTCGTTCTGTCTGTGGCTGGTCTGTGCTAGGGCTGTGGTCATTCTGTCTGTGGTTGGCCTGTGCTAGGGCTGTGGTCATTCTGTGGCCCGCCTGTGCTAGGGCTGTGGTCGTTCTGTCTGTGGCTGGTCTGTGCTAGGGCTGTGGTCGTTCTGTCTGTGGCTGGTCTGTGCTAGGGCTGTGGTCGTTCTGTCTGTGGCTGGTCTGTGCTAGGGCTGTGGTCGTTCTGTCTGTGGCTGGCCTGTGCTAGGGCTGTGGTCGTTCTGTCTGTGGCTGGTCTGTGCTAGGGTTGTGGTCATTCTGTCTGTGGCTGGCCTGTGCTAGGGCTGTGGTCGTTCTGTCTGTGGCTGGCCTGTGCTAGGGCTGTGGTCGTTCTGTCTGTGGCTGGCCTGTGCTAGGGCTGTGGTCATTCTGTCTGTGGCTGGCCTGTGCTAGGGCTGTGGTCATTCTGTCTGTGGCTGGCCTGTGCTAGGGCTGTGGTCGTTCTGTCTGTGGCTGGCCTGTGCTAGGGCTGTGGTCATTCTGTCTGTGGCTGGCCTGTGCTAGGGCTGTGGTCATTCTGTCTGTGGCTGGCCTGTGCTAGGGCTGTGGTCATTCTGTCTGTGGCTGGCCTGTGCTAGGGCTGTGGTCATTCTGTCTGTGGCTGGCCTGTGCTAGGGCTGTGGTCATTCTGTCTGTGGCTGGCCTGTGCTATGGCTGTGGTCATTCTGTCTGTGGCCCACCTGTGCTAGGGCTGTGGTCATTCTGTCTGTGGCCCACCTGTGCTAGGGCTGTGGTCATTCTGTCTGTGGCTCGCCTGTGCTAGGGCTGTGGTCATTCTGTCTGTGGCTGGCCTGTGCTAGGGCTGTGGTCATTCTGTCTGTGGCCCACCTGTGCTAGGGCTGTGGTCATTCTGTCTGTGGCCCACCTGTGCTAGGGCTGTGGTCATTCTGTCTGTGGCTCGCCTGTGGTCATTCTGTCTGTGGCTCGCCTGTGCTAGGGCTGTGGTCATTCTGTCTGTGGCTCGCCTGTGGTCATTCTGTCTGTGGCTGGCCTGTGCTAGGGCTGTGGTCATTCTGTCTGTGGCTCGCCTGTGGTCATTCTGTCTGTGGCTTGCCTGTGCTAGGGCTGTGGTCATTCTGTCTGTGGCTTGCCTGTGCTAGGGCTGTGGTCATTCTCACTAGTTTTTTTGCCCATATTAGGGGTATAACAGGACAATTCTGGGTGTCGCTGTAAACAGGGAGCCTGAATGAACGGCGGGGAGTAATGACTCTGAAGGGGCATAAAAGATGAGACATATAACGAAAGAGGAGGCAATGGGAATGCCATCAAAGAGTTGGATGAGGACGGGGGGTGGATGGTGGAGAGTGAATGGAAATGTGTCTGTGCGCATACAGCAGGCGTATCACAGTTTAAAGCATGACCAACTTTCATCACGTTCGCTTGCACTTATCAGCCCAGACAACGTCCAAATGTCCTTCATCATCTCCTGTCAATGCAGTGGCTAGATGATATGTTTTATTTTACACCTCTATTTCGCATTTTTCCCCCTGTTCATCAGTGCTGTTTAATTTTGCTCGATCCAGTCGCGATGGCCAATTCATGATACACTGGTTATTGTTTGCTAATCGTTAGAGTGAAAGTTAGTAAGGCTGCTTGATTCCCAACTTTCCAGTGACTTCATGTGCATGTTTCACCTCAACTTACTTTGCTACATCTGGCAAGATACACCTACATATATTTGCGGCCAATTTTTTGCTTCATATTCATTAAAATGTATATTAACACCTGCTCCTCTGCAGGTTAGAAACTGGGTCAAATGGTTTCATTTGATGATATGTAAGTTACTATTTCTAACAATATTTGCGTAACATACTGAGCATATTTAAAAACCAGACATATTGAGCATATTCCAAAATCAATGTATTTAACATTAACTGTAATGGGTCATGATTTGTCAAGGAAAAATCCTCTTTATAATATCGAAAACTTTGCTGAAAACACTTTCTGCAGGTTTACCATCTTTAACCCCTCAGTAACATCTTCATACATGTACAAGTCTTATCATTGTTTATCATTCTGGCCAAACTTTGTTCTGCTTGGGTTTGAATATAATTCCTGAGGAAAAGCCAATTTAAATGTCTTCTACGCTCGCACACACACACACACACACACACAACACACACCACACACACATACACATTTTTTACAAAAGCAAAGTATGAGACTCTCTCTACAAGCTTCAAACTTAAGTAAACTTAGCATGTGTTAATATTCCAATAAACGAAAAGCGGCTGCCGTGGAAAACCTGTCACACCGTCGCGGAGCCATGACAGCAGATGTCAGCTATTTCTTCCCCCTCGAGCAATCAATGCAGATTGAAAAGGGCTTGACATTCCACAGTGGCTGCAGCTTTTGAAAAGCAACAGCTGTCTTATGCCATTCAAACCATCAACACATATCAGTGCACTAAATGTGCAGAGAGCCCAGCTTACCAGTCTATTCAACTGCATCCTATGACCACATGCAATCCACACAAGTACCCAAGTATGTGGATCTGCAGGTCCTGAACTGTAGAGGTACCCTCTATATTGTTTGATTCTAAATACACCTGCATCAGTGTGTACTGTTTGATTCTAAATACACCTGCATCAGTGTGTACTGTTTGATTCTAAATATGCCTGCATCATGCGTACTGTTTTGCTTCTAAATCACCTACATCAGTGTGTACTGTGTGGTTCTAAGTACACCTGCATCATGTGCACTGTCTGATTCTAAATACACCTGCATCAGTGTGCACTGTCCGATTCTAAATACACCTGTATCAGTGTGTACGTTTGGTTCTAAATACACCTGCATCAGTGGTACTGTTTGGTTCAAATACACCTGCATCAGTGTGTACTGTGTGGTTCTAAATACACCTGCATCAGTGTGTACTGTTTGCTTCTAAATACACCTGCATCAGTGTGCACTGTTTGGTTCTAAATCACCTACATTTGTGTGCACTGTGTGGTTCTAAATACACCTGCATCAGTGTGTACTGTTTGGTTCAAAATCACCTACATTTGTGTGCACTGTGTGGTTCTAAATACACCTGCATCAGTATGCACTGTTTGGTTCTAGATCACCTACATTGTGTGCACTGTGTGGTTCTAAATACACCTGCATCAGTGTGTACTGTGTGTTCTAAATACACCTGCATCAGTGTGTACTGCTTGATTCTAAATACACCTGCATCAGTGTGTACTGTTTTGGTTCTAAATACACCTGCATCAGTGTGCACTGTTTGGTTCTAATTACACCTGCATCAGTGTGTACTGAATGTTCTAAATACACCTGCATCAGTGTGTACTGTTCATTATAAATACACCTACATTTGTGTACATCTACATTTGTGTGTACTGTTTGGTTCTAAATACACCAGTATCAGTGTGTACTGTTTGATTCTAACTACACCTGCATCAGTGTGTACTGTTTGGTTCTAAATACACCTGCATCAGTGTGTACTGTTTGGTTCTAAATACATCTGTATCAGTGTGTACCTGCGTGGTTCTAAATACACCTGCATCAGTGTGTACTGTTTGATTCTAAATACACCTGCATCAGTGTGTACTGTTTGGTTCTAAATACATCTGTATCAGTGTGTACTGCGTGGTTCTAAATACACCTGCATCAGTGTGTACTGTTTGATTCTAAATACACCTGCATCAGTGGTACGTTTGATTCTAAATACACCTGCATCAGTGTGTACTGTCTGGTTCTAAATCACCTACATTTGTGTGCACTGTGTGGTTCTAAATACACCTGCATCAGTTGTACTGTCTGGTTCTAAATCACCTACATTTGTGTGCACTGTGTGGTTCTAAATACACCTGCATCATGTGTACTGTGTGGTTCTAAATACACCTGCAATCAATGTGTACTGTTTGATTCTAAATACACCTGCATCAGTGTGTACTGTTTGGTTCTAAATACATCTGTATCAGTGTGTACTGCGTGGTTCTAAATACACCTGCATCAGTGTGTACTGTTTGATTCTAAATACACCTCATCAGTGTGTACTGTTTGATTCTAAATACACCTGCATCAGTGTGTACTGTCTGGTTCTAAACACCTACATTTGTGTGCACTGTGTGGTTCTAAATACACCTGCATCAGTGTGTACTGTCTGGTTCTAAATCACCTACATTTGTGTGCACTGTGTGGTTCTAAATACACCTGCATCATATGCACTGTTTGGTTCTAAATCACCTACATTTGTGTGCACTGTGTGGTTCTAAATACACCTGCATCAGTATGCACTGTTTGGTTCTAGATCACCTACATTTGTGTGCACTGTGTGGTTCTAATACACCTGCATCATGTGTGTACTGTGTGGTTCTAAATACACCTGCATCAGTGTGTACTGCTTGATTCTAAATACACCTGCATCAGTGTGTACTGTTTCATTTTAAATACACCTACATTTGTGGTACTGTTTGGTTCTAAATACACCAGTATCAGTGTGTACTGTTTGATTCTAAATACACCTGCATCAGTGTGTACTGTTTGGTTCTAAATACACCTGTATCAGTGTGTACTGTTTGGTTCTAAATACATCTGTATCAGTGTGTACTGTTTGATTCTAAATACACCTGCATCAGTGTGTACTGTTTGGTTCTAAATACACCTGCATCAGTGTGTACTGTTTGATTCTAAATACACCTGGATCAATGTGTACTGTTTGATTCTAAATACACCTGTATCAGTGTGTACTGTTTGGTTCTAAATACACCGCATCAGTGTGTACTGTGTGGTTCTAAATACACCTCATCAGTGTGTGCAGTTTTGATTCTAAATACACCTGCATCAGTGTGTGCTGTTTGGTTCTAAATACACCTGCATCAGTGTACTGTGTATAACCTGCATCAGTGTGCACTGTCTGGTTCTAAATCACCTACATCAGTGTGTACTGTGTAGTTCTAAATACACCTGCATCATGTGTACTGTGTGGTTCTAAATACACCTGCATCAGTGTGCACTGTCTGGTTCTAAATCACCTACATCAGTGTGTACTGTGTGGTTCTAAATACACCTGCATCAGTGTGCACTGTCTGGTTCTAAATCACCTACATTTGTGTGCACTGTGTGGTTCTAAATACACCTGCACAGTGTGTACTGTTTGGTTCTAAATACACCTGCATCAGTGTGTACTGTTTCATTTTAAATACACCTACATTTGTGTGTACTGTTTGGTTCTAAATACACCAGTATCAGTGTGTACTGTTTGATTCTAAATACACCTGCATCAGTGTGTACTGTTTGGTTCTAAATACACCTGTATCAGTGTGTACTGTTTGGTTCTAAATACATCTGTATCAGTGTGTACTGTTTGATTCTAAATACACCTGCATCAGTGTGTACTGTTTGGTTCTAATACACCTGCATCATGTGTACTGTTTGATTCTAAATACACCTGGATCAATGTGTACTGTTTGATTCTAAATACACCTGTAACAGTGTGTACTGTTTGGTTCTAAATACACCTGCATCAGTGTGTACTGTGTGGTTCTAAATACACCTGCATCATGTGTGCTGTTTGATTCTAAATACACCTGCATCATGTGTGCTGTTTGGTTCTAAATACACCTGCATCAGTGTGTACTGTGTATACCTGCATCAGTGTGCACTGTCTGGTTCTAAATCACCTACATCAGTGTGACTGTGTAGTTCTAAATACACCTGCATCAGTGTGTACGTGTGGTTCTAAATACACCTGCATCATGTGCACTGTCTGTTCTAAATCACCTACATCAGTGTGTACTGTGTGGTTCTAAATACACCTGCATCATGTGCACTGTCTGGTTCTAAATCACCTACATCAGTGTGCACTGTCTGGTTCTAAATACACCTGCATCAGTGTGTACTGTTTGGTTCTAAATCACCTACATTGTGTGCACTGTGTGGTTCTAAATACACCTGCATCAGTGTGTACTGTTTGGTTCTAAATACACCTGCATCAGTGTGTACTGTTTGGTTCTAAATACACCTGCATCATGTGTACTGTTTGGTTCTAAATACACCTGCATCAGTGTGTACTGTTTTGGTTCTAAATACACCTGCATCAGTGTGTACTGTTTGGTTCTAAATACACCTGCATCATGTGTACTGTTTGGTTCTAAATACACCTGCATCAGTGTGTACTGTTTGATTCTAAATACATCTGCATCAGTGTGTACTGCTTGATTGTAAATACAACCGCAATTTCAACTGGACACACCTCTTTACCCTGCATAAACCGAATAAAAATTTGTTGAAAAAAGTAGAGACAGAAAATTTTGCTATTAAAAAAAGAGAGAGAGAAAAAAAGGAAAAGGTAAAAACAGAAGACAAAAATGAAAAAAAAACACTATAGTTTATAAAAACAATAACAACAGTAGACAAAATCCCCACTTTACTGTTGTTTACAAAATTGAAATTGAAAAGACATATTACACAGGTCCATGTGACTATATGAAACAAACTTTTTCCAACTCAAATAACTCCAACTAAACTGCACACACACGCACACACACACACACACACACACACACACACACACACACACACACACACACACACAAAACATACCTTTGCTGGTTCAGCTGAACTAAGCTCTGAAAAAAAAAGGGCAAAAATCAAACTATAAACAAAAATCATCTAAGTGAAGAAAACAACTTACAAATTCAAAGTTTTCGAAAGCAGTTTTTTATTTGAAAATTCTCTTTATTTGCTTGTCTGTGCATGAGCTTGTGCATAGATGCATCTCTAAGTGCAAGCAACGATTCAGTTAGATAAGATAAGATAATGTTGCTTATAGCCCAGCCGACAACGATTCAGTTATTCACATCTGAAGAGAACAAAAACACAATTTGGTGCCTTTAGCTTTCTTTTGCAACAGATGCAACAGAAAACACAGTGAACTCTGAAAGTCTCACGATGGGATGGGGGGGGGGGGGGGGGGGGGGGGGATATTAACAAGCAATCACATCTTGCACAGTATGCTTCAGTTCAAAACTGAATCCTACTGCGGCAGAAATGTGCATATTGACCCTCTTCTCTCTGTTTAGAACATCTAAAAAGTATCCAGACTTGCCTTTTTAACCACACACACACAAAAAAAGCCTCCTTCCGGAATTTCGAAGAGCGTACATGCAGGCAAACGTGCAAGGCATCATCACTATCCCATGACCATAGATGAATCTTAAATGAGTACTGAAGTTAAATTCAAACTGTTTGGCCATTTCTGGCTTTCATTCCAGGATCAAAACTGGCTGCCCTCTGACTTTGCACATGCAAAGTTAACAGAAGATTTAGTGTTTTTTTAACAGAAGATTGTGTTTTGTCTTGTGGCTTGTTTGTCCACGTTCTCTGGGCGGTTCGCTAACATTTATTTAAGATTTTGTTTAACAGAAGATTGCCACAACTTGAAACAAGATGCAAAGCATATAGACATACTCCCAGTCCATTTTGAATACGTGTGTCTAAAGCGCTTATAAATCGGCCAAGTACTTTCTGAGATATTCCATAAAGAAGGAAAACCGTTTGGGGCCATAACAGCCGTTAGTAATGACTATTCTGGTAAAATAAAACATTGGGCATCATTTGTGACCCATAAGGAACATACCTACAAGTTTTCAGAAAGATCGGCCCAGAAGTTTTGTCTGGAGCGAGTGAAACATTTTGACCACGGACAGACAGACAGCATTTCTTTGTCCCCATTGTTCTATAAGAGCTGGGAGTAAAAAAAAAAAAAAATGTTTACAAAAAAAAAAAAAAAGGCTCCAACTTGCCGCAGACCTTTTTTTTTTTTTTAACGTGACGCCGAGTTCTCAGACAACATCAGGGATATGTTGCATGTGACATTTACAACAGGATGATGCATGTAAGGGAGAAAAACCAAACCAGCAATTATGGGTGTAAAAATTTAGCTTCAGCTGTGTTGGTCAATGACTGCTGTGCACGCCAGAAAGCCTTCTGAGCAGCCGTTACATCAAGATCAATTACATTCTCTTACTCAAAATCTGATCATTCACTGCAGTTTGAAATGAAAAACTGCCTACCTTGACAGTTCAAATGAAAACAGTGATACCTTTTTTTTCTTTTTGTACATAATTAAATCAACAACAGAAATGAAAGAAAAACACAGAGGCATAACTGTCAGTTTCAACTCCTACATGTGAGTCACAAAGATTAAAGAGAAGGTACAAATGCTCAAGCCAGTCGGGATGCAAAAGCAACAACTGGTAGTGAAAATTTGTTTCATTTGTAGTGTTATTGAAAACAGCCATGTTTCAACTGGATGTGTGCTACCAAATGCTGTTAAGGGGGAAAAAAAAAAAATCAAGATGTTATTGGGAAAACGTGCGCGCTTGTACACACACATACACAAACACACACAACACACACACACACACACAAACACATTCACAACACACGCAAACACATTCACAACCCACACATACACACACACATTCACAACACACACACACAAACACATTCACAACACACACACACACACACACACACACACACACACACACACACACACACACACACACACGCATGCACAACACACACACACAAACACATTCACAACACAACACACACACACACACACACACACACACACACACACACACACACACTCACACACACACATGCATGCACAACACACACACACACACACACACACACACACACACAACACACACAGAGGACCAGCTGTGACTAATTACTGCCATTTGCAGAAAATGAGGAATCTAGGTAGTGTTGAAAGACACCACCACACCCATGGCTTTAAAACATGCCGGCAAGACAAAGACACCACCACACCCATGGCTTTAAAACAAACCGGCAAGACAGAGACGACAAGTATTTTCGGAAAAAAAGAAAAGTCTATTTACTTCTACAAACATTTCTTTGCTTCAGACAATTTTCTACCCAAAGCTGTCAGCTTCCTAAGAGAAGATCTGCATATATCTGCAGGACCCAAACTTAACTGTTATTGTTGGTGTATGACAGTAAAAGACACTTTGACTAGCTA
The DNA here is from genome assembly GCA_018398815.1 of Conus ventricosus. Taxonomy (NCBI): domain Eukaryota; kingdom Metazoa; phylum Mollusca; class Gastropoda; order Neogastropoda; family Conidae; genus Conus; species Conus ventricosus. The sequence continues at coordinate 5,176,403 of CM031629.1, read as the reverse complement.
ATCCTATCCTCGTTCATCTGGTGAGTGACCGACAGGTCAGGTCTCTTGAGTGGGGAAAAAACCAAACAAACAAACAAAAACCCTTGCAATGACAAAACGGCTTTCAAACTGACCATAAATGGAATACACACCATCTTTATAATGTGTTTTGGGATAGCATGGAGTATCAAATATCAGTAAAATGGTGTACCAAGTATTCAAAAAGTGTGCACCCGCACACCTCTCTCTCTCTCTCTCTCTCTCTCTCTCTCTCTCTCTCATACACAAACGCACACATGAAGGTATCCATGCATGCGCACTACACACATGCACACACACACACTTACACCCACACCCACGCACACACACACTAAAACCTTCCAACTCACTTGTCTCCTCCTCCGCAGCATCCGAGAGTGGATTCCCTTTGGAATCCAGTCGCTGCTTCCTCAAACTGGTTGCCAGTCGATTTGATGTTCTCCGACACGTCCATGCATCGATGCTCAAGTCTGCAACAGCACATGTTACTTTCTTTCTGCTTCTCCTTACCTCCCCTTGTACAGGTAATGTTTCCACCCACATCTGTTGGTCTGTCTGTCTGGCAGCAAGACTGCACCAAAAATACTGAACTACGAAAAGATAAGATTATGTTGCTTATAGCCCAGCTGACCGCAAAGGGCCACATCAGGGCTGTCACCATGTTAAAATCAACTCACAAGTCATTCATTCACACAATTCTTTTAAAATATATCAAAAAAACCCATCTGAAAGTTTGCTAAAAATCTTTCCATTTTAAAATCTCAGATCCGATGAAAAATGTTAATCTCTTTCAAGAACTCAAAGATCGTGTCAGGTGGGACGTCTCTGAACAAGGTTTTCATGGAATCTGCTGTAAAATGTTTGTGTCTCACATCATGCAAGTCCCACCCACTCTAAAAGAACATGTTTCACTGTGAGTGGTACATGACATGGAATGCACCACGGAGCTTCTTCACTCTTTAAAACGTATAAATGGGTAAAATACGAATGGCCGGTGTGTGGCCAGTGTGCAGCCGGCACAGAACTGTTTCTTCTTTATAACCACCAGACGTAGATGAGAGGAATTTCTTAAGGTTTGGACGGATCTGAAAGAGTTTGTTGTACGTCTGTGCATTCCAGTCCTCCTGCCAGAGGTCTCTGACATAATTATTAATTTGGGGTTTCTGATCTGAGCAGGGGATAGATGTGTTTGACAGTTTCTCTGTTGTGGCATTCTTGGCCAAACGATCAACCATTTCATTCCCTCCGATGCCAACACGACCAGGAACCAAGCCAGAATAATGTTGTAACCATCCGCTTTCAACTTGGTAAAAAGTTTTTTTTTAAAGTGTAAAAGTTCGGGATGCTGAAGGTTGCAACCAGAACTGATTTGAACACAACTTTGTGAAAAGATGGAATGTGGCCCATGAAGGATCTCATTTGATTTTGCCACAGCTCAGGAACAAAAGGTCTATCCAATTTTTTGTTTTGTTTTGTTTTTTGTTTTTCTATCCAAGTTTTTGTTGTTGTTGTTGTTTGTTTGTTTTCCGTTTTGTGTGTTTTCCCATAACATCCCCATTCTTTTAAAAATCATGTGTTTTGAATTTTACACACACAAAAACACACAAAAAAACATGGATCTCATTTTTCTTTTTTAAATCAAGCTTACTAGATGTACTGATCTATCAACTTGTAAAATCTGGTGCACATCCAGAGCACCACCCAGATCCCCTGAGCAAAGGAGTTTGGGGCCTTGACGGAGGTCTGCACTCTCCCGAATGCCCCTTCAGGTTTTTCTCCGATTTACGATTTACAATTGATACACCACTGGTGTGTTTTTAAGGCAATGTGAGTAAATTGCTTTCTTATAATGCTTCCTTCTTCAGCTACATTTTAGCCCTAATGTTAAGGCGGCCGCGTTTCATCTTCCACGAGAATGTCCTACCACTGACTTTAGTGAGCATTTTTTTTGGTTACGTTTTTGAAAAAGGAAGGGGTGACAGTTGCAGAGAGGGTGGGCAGGGAGTGGGTGGGAGGGGGGGGGGGGGAATTGAAGGTGGTGGTGGGAGGGGGATAGAGGAAACCTTGTCATCCATATCACCAAGCACAAAACGGCCTACCTGTCTAGGGAGAATGACATGGAATTCAACCAGTGTGCAAATTTCTGTTGGTAGTTGTTTGGATCTGTTTCTTTTGAAAGAATCATTGCAAGTATTCACACACACGACCTCAGTTTCCAGTCTCATTCAAAGGTCTTGGAGAGGGTTCGAGTCTGCTCAATTGTTGACTCTTTAGAGAGAAAATCTCACTCTTACCTGGCTGTCTCTACTCTTTCAAGAGAAAATCTCATCCCACCTGGCCATTTCTACTGGGAGGTGAACCCAGAACTCTTGGGACCAAGATCCACCTGGCCAACAGGCCTCCACTTTCGTCTCACCTTGGCAAGGTTGGGTTCACATAAATTCATTCTGGCTTGGGTCAAGTTAAACTAAACAGGGGTAGTCTGCATTAATCTGGGGTTGTTTTCTGTTTGGTTTTGTCCGGTTCGGACCTGTGTTTAACTGGACTGGGTTTATGATTGGTTTAGTCCAGTCTGGATCTATGTCGAACTGACTTGAGTTTGTGGTTGGTTTAGTCTGGTGTGGGTCTATGTTGAATGGACTGTGTTTTGGTTTGGTTTAATCCAGTTTGAGTCTATATTAAACTGAACTGGGTTTGCGTTTGGTTTATTCCAGTCTGGATCTGTGTTCACTGGACTGGGTTTGTGTTTGGTTTAGCCCAGTCTGGGTCTGTGTTAAACTGGACTAGGGTTGTGTTTGGTTTAGTCCAGTCGGGGTCTGTGTTAAACTGGTTTAAGTCTGAATCTGGTTTAGCCCAGTCTGGGTCTGTGTTAAACTGGCTCAAGTCTGAATCTGGTTTAGCCCAGTCTGGGTCGGTGTTAAACTGGCTGAAGTCTGCATCTGGTTTAGTCCAGTCTGGGTCGGTGTTAAACTGGCTCAAGTCTGCATCTGGTTTAGTCTAGTCTAAGTCTGTGTTAAACTGGCTGAAGTCTGCATCTGGTTCAGTCTAGTCTGGGTCTGTGTTAAACTGGACTAGGGTTGTGTCTGGTTTAGTCTAGTCTGGGTCTGTGTTAAACTGGACTAGGGTTGTGTCTGGTTTAGTCTAGTATGGGTCCGTGTTAAACTGGACTAGGGTTGTGTCTGGTTTAGTCTAGTCTGGGTCTGTGTTAAACTGGACTAGGGTTGTGTCTGGTTTAGTCTAGTCTAGGTCTGTGTTAAACTGGACTAGGGTTGTGTCTGGTTTAGTCTAGTCTGGGTCTGTGTTAAACTGGACTAGGGTTGCGCCTGGTTAAGTCAGTCTGGATCTGAGTGAAACTAGCCTAGATTTGTGGTTGGTTTAGTCCAGTCGGGGTCTGTGTTAAACTGGTTTAAGTCTGAATCTGGTTTAGCCCAGTCTGGGTCGGTGTTAAACTGGCTGAAGTCTGCATCTGGTTTAGTCCAGTCTGGGTCGGTGTTAAACTGGCTGAAGTCTGCATCTGGTTTAGTCTAGTCTAAGTCTCTGTTAAACTGGCTGAAGTCTGCATCTGGTTCAGTCTAGTCTGGGTCTGTGTTAAACTGGACTAGGGTTGTGTCTGGTTTAGTCTAGTCTGGGTCTGTGTTAAACTGGACTAGGGTTGTGTCTGGTTTAGTCTAGTATGGGTCCGTGTTAAACTGGACTAGGGTTGTGTCTGGTTTAGTCCAGTCTGGGTCTGTGTTAAACTGGACTAGGGTTGTGTCTGGTTTAGTCTAGTCTAGGTCTGTGTTAAACTGGACTAGGGTTGTGTCTGGTTTAGTCTAGTCTGGGTCTGTGTTAAACTGGACTAGGGTTGCGCCTGGTTAAGTCAGTCTGGATCTGAGTGAAACTAGCCTAGATTTGTGGTTGGTTTAGTCCAGTCTGGATCTGGGTAACTAGTGAAGTTTGTGTTTGGTTTAGTCCAGTCCAGTGGGTCTGTGTTAAACTGGGCTGGATTTGCCTGTGGTTTAGTCCAGTCTGGATACTTGTGAAAATGGACTGGGTTTGTGTTTGACTTTAGTCCAGTTTGGGTCTATGAAAAGCTGGCTGGAGTTGCTTCATCTAGTTTGGGTCTGGGGGTTAGACTGGACTGAATTGTGTTTGGTTTGGGCCCAGTCTTGATCTGTGTTAGATCGGAACAGGTTTGTATCTGGTTTAGTCCTGTTTGGGTCTGTGTTAGACTGGACTGAATCTGTGTTTGGTTTGGGCCCAGTTTTGATCTGTGTTAGATCGG
>CM031629.1:5162121-5169621 GCA_018398815.1 Conus ventricosus | reverse complement strand
AACTGGGAGTACAAAAAAAACCAGGAGAAGGAGAGAGAAGAAAAAAAAAAAAAAGGAGAAGCCATCAAAAACAAGTACTGAGAAGATGAGCAGAAGAAGAAAAAAGAAGAAGAAAAGGAGATGAAGAGAGAGAAAAGGGAGAAACGGAAGCACCAGGAGAACAAGACGCAGGAGAAACGGAAGCACCAGGAGAACAAGACGCAGGAGAAATGGAAGCACCAGCAGAACAAGACGCAGGAGAAATGGAAGCACCAGGAGAACAAGACGCAGGAGAAATGGAAGCACCAGGAGAACAAGACGCAGGAGAAATGGAAGCACCAGAAGAACAAGACGCAGGAGAATCAGAGGGGAAAGGAGAACAGGAACAAAAGAAAGAGCAGAAACTGAGAAAGAGGAAAACTTGAGGAAGAAGAAAAATGAGGAGCAGAAGAAGCAGAAAAGAAAAAGGTATATCAAGTCATGGAGGAGTCATGGAGGAAAAGCATTAGAATTAAACAAAGGAGGTGGAAGAAAAACAGATGAGGAAACAGAAGCCCAAGGAGGTGCAGTGGAAAGTTTGTATCAAAAATCCTTAAAAATCCTCTCTCTTGAATGAATGATACCGAGTCTTAAAATGATTTAAATGGAAGGTAAAAGCAAGGCCCATGTATGAACTCGCAGAAAACTGCTACAGAAAAAAAAAAATCAATCTTCAAGGTGGAGTCTTGCTGACTGAGAAGGATTTTCGTTTAATGACAGGTTTCACAGTTCCACAGACTAATACTGTCAAATACAAGTAACACAATACATACAAGCGCATGGCAGATGTGCAAAAGTGATGTCCACGTTGATACGCAGTTTCTGCCCCCTGGAAGTGTCCACGAACAGTTCTGGCTGAACCTCTTTTGTCAGGTAGTAGTTCAGCTCCGACACAAACAGCGAAAACATCAGCACAGCACTCACAATGGTAACTGGGGAAAAGAAAATAGGAAAAATACACAATTATACTTTAGTAAGTCATAACCAAAATGCAATCGTTGCTGCTGTTGTTGTCGTACCCTGGCTAAAAGACTCCAGGGATCATCCGAACAGATGAAGAACTTGAATGCTATAGTACAAATGCATCAGCTAGGGATGAGAACATTACGGGTGTGATCGTTTTTGATTACCCTGCCACATAGGCAGCCACACTCCGACTTCGAGGGATTTTGGAGACTGATAGTGTTATGCTAGGAGTGTGTCATGACTGAAGACAATCCCCGCATAACTATGCTAAGCATAACAACATTTTGATGTAGCCTTGGTGTTCTAGCCAATGTCAATTGGTCTGATACAGCCTTAAACCAAGGTGTCAAAATGCAATCAAGTACATGAAGATTATTGAGGATTCAACCTAAGTAAAAAGATGGACATTTTTCTTATTAGGTTTGCACGGTTTTACTTTTAGGTTATCTGACTTTTACTAGTTTTAGGTCAGCGAAACAATGATGATGGGACTGGGAATTAATCTAATCATGAAGGCTGTTTGGAATATTAGTATGAATGGATCCCACTTTCAGACAGCCCTGATATGGCCCTTTGCGGTCGGCTGGGCTATAAGCAACATTATCTTATCTTATCCCATTTTCAGATAAATTTCATTTGACCGTATTCAACAACAGCACCAATAATCAACAACATGAGCAAATTATCAAAACAACATTTGACTAAAATGTAAACAGGAGGGTCTTGGAGTTTCACAGTTCGTGCCATTCTTTTAATCAATAGTTCACAAAAATAAACGTAGGAAAAACTGGTCTCCAACTGAATGCAACAAACAATACAGCAATGACCCTCTACTTACCAATTGGTCTTCTTCACGCTTGACAGTAAACAAACTACAAAGCTAAAATGAATAAGTAGTAGGGGAAAAACAGGTACAGGCAAAAAAAAAAGTCCACAGTCACCATCAAAATGACTTAACAAGCCAACAAATGAACAATGATTTGCACTGCAGAAGGGAGGGATACTGTGAGAGGAGGAGGGAAGAGGCGTTAAATGCAAACCCTTCACTGACAGAATATATGGGAACCCGTAGTATTTCAACGTTGTCAGGACTTTTTATGCCCGTTGCTGAAATGTGTTTTAAATCCTTTTAAAAACTGGTATCAAAACAGAGAAAAGATACATGCTCACTACAGCGCAAGCTCCATAGAATCATCTCACCATCAAACCAACAGTGAAGACAGCAATCAGCAGTGAGAGATTCTGGGGACAGCTTGACAACAATCTTCATAAAAAGAGACCCCCCTCCCCCCCCCCCCCCCCCCCCCTCACGCAAGTGTCTCAGCTCTAAAGTCCTTACACTCAAAGCTCTAAGGGAGCTGGGCTGCATCTAGATCATGACTCCCAGAGTTGCCTCTTTGTTGTCAAAACTTTTTTTTACCTGGATTTGCCTAGATTCGAACCTGTACCTACTGGATTGGTGGGCATCTCAAGGCATGCCTGTTTAGAGGGATGTCTTACCCACATCGCCATTGGATATCTGTTCTATGTAGGGAAATCTAAACCTTATACTAAGTTATAGTATACTAGCTATAGGGCTCACTTTTGTTTCTTTCCGACCTAATCTAGCTGGAACTCTTGTCAGCTCCCTCTGCCATTACCTTTGAAATTCTGGTCATCATCTTTCCAGACATTGCGAACTGTTTCATGACATCCTGGGGAAAGAGTGGGGACTGTAGGGAAAAGGATGGGGGCTGGGGGTGGGGGTTTGTGTTTGTTCTGTAAAACATTTCAATCAATTGTTTTTATACTGAAAATGTGACATGAAAGGAAACTTTGCCCCCCCCCCCCCCCCCCCCCAACCCTCCTTTGTTTTTTTTTTTCCAGGCGAGGAGCAGGAAGGGATAGGGCTGAGGAAGAGTCCTAGCACGACAGACCAACAAAAATGCAGGCATTTTAACACTGTCTGCTTGATCAAATAATTCTGTAACAAACTGTCATAGTCTGCTAACAGTCACAGGAAAATGTAACTCAAAACAAAAACAAAAAACTCTCAATCTTCAGTGTATGTGCAAAACTCGCTAGGAAAGTACACAGCATCCCATGAACTGCACTATCATAACACGGCTTAATCAATGGCAACACGTACAAAAAGACTGAAAATTACTTGCATGAGAATGAGATGCCTTACCACATTTCAACTTGAGAAATGACTGTGGTGCTGGTTATCTCCTACTTTCAACCAGTCATCCATGTATCTGATGTCTTCTGCGTGATCAACCTGTTCCATTAACCCCACTACAAACTAACGAGTACTTCGTGAGTGGCTGATCATTTCTTTATCCTAGTTCGCAGTTCCTCTGAGGGGGAGGCTCATGAGCCCTTATGTGCAGTTTGTCTTTGTATCTACAGCATCCTCTTATTATTTGGCACAGGATCTGGCAAAATGTGCAAGGATGAAAGTGAATTTAATGAGAAAACATCCAACTAACAAATTACATAATTTGACCGTTTGTGCTTCAACACTTACTCAGTTAATGGAAGAAATATCTCTGAAAGGAAAAAAAATATTCCCACAAGTGCAAGTGGGCCCCCCTCCCCCCCCCCAGTCCTGGCCTAAAAGTGGGAAATAAGTAGGGGGGGGGGGGGTTGTTTTTTAAAGCAGATAATCTAATGGAGTTTTTTTTTTTTTTTGTTTTTTTTGTTTTTGCTGTCCCAACCTCTGCGCCACCTCAGAGGCAGTGTACCCACGCCGCTCATTCCGACACCCCGTCCACAGCCACAGCCCGGTCGGCCCCGCCGCAGCCCCGGCACCAGCAATCCACAGGGAGCAGTCAATGTCAAGTCGTTAAGAGGCAACCCACCGGAGGAGACACTGCACTGCTGCCGAGTCACTTCGGTGGTGTTCAGTGGCGCCTGTTCTGATCTAACATACGCAGGACACCACCTACTAAGCCCCCTACTGACGACAATAATTGCTTAGTCGCGGAGCCGGCGTGAGTGAGCTCTCCCTCCGGGGGGCGCCACCACGTCCGTCCACCGACAGACACCATGGACTCGCCGATACCGATGACCCCGATGGAACCAAACCAAAGCCACAGACATGGAGAGGACATCGAAATTGAGGTCACCATGAGAGCAGGGCATGAAGGGCCACAGAATTTGAGACATTTTTTTTTTTAATGCTGATCAATGAGAATGAGGATGATTAAGATGATGCTACGGATTTCCATTTCGGTCTGAGACTACATGACAGGGCTGTACTCTACCTTTCATAATATATCCCGGCGTCAACCAGGCCCGAGAGATACAAGCACCTGCAGTGTTGGTCAGGGAATTTGAGCAACACTCTCAGAAACGCATCCATTAAGTGGATGAAACTCGACTGTGTGGTCCCAGTCTTCCCAACTGAGTCCGCAGCAAACTCAACTCTGGGTAGGAGCCGGTCGGGGCAAAAAAAACCCACATGACTTCTGATGGGATTCGAACCCACGACCTCCCAGCCAGGAGTCCGCGACGCTAACCACTTCGCCACGGCGGCTGGTTATCTAATGGAGTTTTAATTAGGGCAGCAGGGAGGGAGCAGGCTAAATTTACGTATCCCCAAGAAAGTACTGTTCACTCTCTTCTTCTTCTTCTTCTTCCTAAAACACTGGTTCACTCAAAAACGAGTAGGTCACTCTGCATCGGTATTAGTTCAATATTAGGTACGTTTTTGATAGTTAAGAAAAAACAAAAACAAAAAAACTGGGCTCGCTTAAGACCTGACCAAAAAACAATATACGACAATGAAGGGGCATATAAAGCTAAAAGGCTATGATGAAAATATTTCATCGCCCTATTTTGAACTTGGAACTTGAACTTGATTAGTAGCAATGCTTCATCATGAACTCATGTCCCTGCTGGTTTTCAACAGACGTCTACGCTCGGCCCACATTCATCAGGCTGAGACCTCTGCTTCTGGCTAACTAATCCGAACTGAGTTTACAGTCTGCTAATTGTTCCACTGACCGGTGTCGGTAGTTGTGTAGTGAAGCGAATCGAAAATACCTAATCGCGGCAATATTGCTACACGAAAATCGTCTGCACTTACCGATTGCGCCTCCGTAAGTTTTCACCCGAAAGTCTTCCAAAGTTTTGGGGTATGCGTCAAACTGACGCAGCCTTTCAAAGACGTCTTTAAGTTGCATTTTTCTGCCTGGAAATTCAGAGATGGTTTGTTAATTTCACACCCGTATTCGGAGAACACAAATAGGCCTAACACAGAACGCCAACCACAACACGACACCTGTGAGCCACCGCTGCAAGCTACCACTGTAATCATTCCCATATGGCAAATCGATTGTAAATATGAGAATAGTTTCGAGTACGAAAGAGGGCTAAACCGAGATTCGGTCGATAGGAGTGATGTTAGCTTGAAAACGAGGTGACGGAGGGCGGAAAATAAAGCAGATTTTAAAAAGAAAGGGTATTAGACAAAACAGATTACAGGAGGACAAAACGCAATGCATTTCGATCTCTTGTGTCTTCTTCCGGCAAAAACAAACATAAAGGACAATGAAAACGAAGAACTTGCCAACACGTCTCATATTCGGCGCAAAATCGGAGTTGTAAACAAAGCTACTCGGATGATAGGCATTATAAAAAGAACTTTTACATACCTTGATAAAAACACCTTCCTTAGATTATATAAAGCAATGGTAAGACCGTTACTCGAATACGGAAATGTAATATGGCATCCGAGATTAAAAAGGCAGTCAAAAGAAATTGAGAAAGTGCAGAGGAGGGCTACAAAGTTAATACATAACATTCATAATTATACATACGAAGAAAGGCTCAGATTCCTAAAATTACCATCCCTCAAAGCAAGAAGAATACGAGGGGATTTAATCCAAACTTATAAGATTTTCAATAACCTTGATGATATTGACCAGTCATGTTTTTTTCAGCTTGCACTAACCAATATAACACGTAATAGTTGTGATAAAATACAAATCCAGCATGCCAATACTAACATAAGGAAATATTCATTCAGTCAGAGAGTAGCACCTATTTGGAGTAAACTAACACCTGATATAAAGCGTGCACCAAATATTAATTCATTTAAAAATCTTATCGACAAACATCACACATTTACTGATATTAGGTACGTTTTTGATTGTTAAGGGAAAAAAAACTGGGCTGGCTTAAGACCTGACCAAAAAACAATATATGACAATGAACGGGCATATAAAACTGAAAGGCTATGATGAAAATATTTCATCGCCCCTATTTTGAACTTGAACTTGAACATAATTTATTTCACAGGCACAAAAATGCCCAGCCATGCTAATTACTGTGTTATACGCTTTAAAACGTCTAATGACGCGAAAACGGTAAATTCTGTTTTTAATGGTCATAAGAATAATACCATACAACATAGCCTACTAACGGATTATCAGTTGCTTAATCGTCGAAGCGTGCAAGTGGATTTGCCACAAGTGTGACAGCATAAACTACTTTCCAGAGTCTCTCCCCAAATTCATCCAGCTGCTACTCTGTTCGGGCAGATCACGATTCAAGCATCGGTTCATTTCGATCCATAAATCATTTTAGTTCACCGTGTGTGGGTGGGTGGGGTTTAAACAGAGTTTGAGAAAGATTGTGTGTGTGTGTGTGTGTGGTGTGTGTGTGTGTGTGTGTGTGTGTGTGTGTGTGTGTGTGTGTGTGTGTGTGTGTGTGTGTGTGAGAGAGAGAGAGAGAGAGAGAGAGAGAGAGAGTGTGTGTGTGTGTGTGTGTGTGTGTGTGTGAGAGAGAGAGAGAGAGAGAGTGTGTGTGTGTGTGTGTGTGTGTGTGTGTGTGTGTGTGTGTGTGTGTGTTGTTTTGTTTTACGCTTTTCCACATTACGTGATATTAGACGGGGGAAAAAATTGGGGCCGGAAAAAAACGTTAACACAACAAGTTTAAAAAAAAAAAACTTATCTGCAGCTATAACACAAAAATAGAAAATCCACTTAATCAAAGATTAAAAAAACAAAAAACAAAACAAACCAAAAAAAACATCAAACATATAACTATTCTGTCTCATCTCACCACTGACTTATCTATTATAAATATTTGCCAATTGGACTTATAGCTAAGTGCAAAAAGAAAAGATATGTTTCACTTGCTGACAGGGAAACATTTTGACTAGGATGTACAGCTGTATTTGGAATGAATTTCTTCATTAAGTTACATTAAGTGTCTGTGTGTGTGTGTGTGTGTGTGTGTGTGTGTGTGTAATCTGGTATGTATGAAAATGTGCCTTGTGAGTGATGCGTTAAGATGCTAAAGTCGGCCCTGAGAGCAGTCCGCGCATTTCAATTTGTTCTTATGTGTTAAACGATGAAAATCTGTTGCATGGTCTTCACTTTGTGTAAGCTGTGTAATCTATTTTGTAATTTGTCTTTTGTCCTTTTCATTACTTTTTTGTTTGTTTGTTTATTTACGTTTTTTTTTTTTCATTTTAAAGCGGTTTGGACTTCGGAAAGTGCGCGCGCGCGCGCATGTTGTTGGTTA
>CM031629.1:5144621-5147121 GCA_018398815.1 Conus ventricosus | reverse complement strand
AGTTTGATCGAGTTATTTTGACAGTCGTTAGTTCTCTTCCATCTTTGTCGCAGATCTTTGCGCGCACACGCTACAGTGACACACCCACACTCACGATCATTTGATGATGATATTGGCCATAGTTTTCATATGATGATCACATCCAAGACGAAGATCAGGATTAAGACAGGTCGACAGATTGAGTGACTCGCTTATTCAGTTGGAGTTATCCTGCAGTTCTGTTAGTTTTGCTTAATGCTAGAGATTTATGATGCTTGTGTCATTTGCTATAATGAGACTAAGGAAGTATGATTCTACTACTTCTAGATCGACAGGAGAGAAAAAGAAATAAGAATGTATGGATCTGTACCCAAATTAAAAAAGATAAAGCTGTTTTACATTTTGTAGCATTATTTTTTATTGATAGCCTACTGCCTGTTCACATGGATCAGAATGACCAATCCATTGAATCGTCCATGTGCATAGACTATCTGCCTTGCCTTGCTCATCTGGTGGGCTCGTCTGGTGGGCTGCTCTTGCAAGTTTGATTGGTTCATAGGCCTGTTACTACTCACTGGCTGCTCATGTCCATTTGATAGGATGATATACTAGAATCATGACCTTTCTTCCCAAATCACTTCAACAGTTCACTGGATAATATACTAGAATCATGACCTTTCTTCCCAAATCACTTCAACAGTTCACGCTTTCTTTGAGTAATTTAGCAGCAGCTGCTGATGACACATGTCAGTTGGTGAATGTTTTGTATTGAATGGTATTGAATGCGAAAGATATCATATAGATCTCTAGATAGAGATGTTGTGGGAAAGATAAATAGATAGTTTTGTTGTTGTTGTTGTTTTTAACAGTTATGAGACATTGTCTTAAGTGTTAAATACAGCATACAACCACAAGAGAGAAACTTTCAGTTTCATTGTAACAGTCAGTCTTGACTCAATTGTACATGTGCTTAGCCGGGTTGATTTTCATGCTACTCTGGTGAATTCTTTTTTTTCTTCTTTTCTTTGTGATAAAACTATTTCCGTTTGTCAACAAGAGTTGTGAAGGTGTTTTATGTCCAGTTGATGCAGAAGGCAAACATATTCCCAAAAGGTGCAATTCTATGAGTAAATCATAATTTTCTTCAGTTAGTATAGCTTTATGTAATAAATATTCTGTCAGCTTTATTTCTTGTAATATCATAACATGATAATTTGGAGAAGGCAAATACACTCACATCATCAATATTTTTCAAAAATCTACAAGCTTTGGCTCACCCTTAATTCTCCATTCTTTTAAAGTGGGTAATTGAAAATGTACTGCCTATCTCTGTATGAATAATTTTGAATCCCTTGTAGTAGTTTTGTTGTACTTCTTTGCTCCTTCTCAGTCAAAACTGACTGCTTTAGAATATGGATACAACATTTTTTTTTTCCAGGGATTTTTCTTCCCAATGCATAGCGTTCAGATTTAGAGCTGAAGAAATACAAATTCCAGATCTCTGACCTGTTAATCAGAGAATAGTAAATCTTGTAAAGTTTTATATTATTATGATTAACAGGATCTATTATATGTCTAATTACTGTTTCTTTTGTGTTGTTCTTTACTTTCCCAGTCCTGAACTTCCTTGTGAATTTTTTTTGTTGGTGAATTTTGATTTACAGAGCATCTTTGGTAGCGGCTTTGGTCATCAACCATTTGGGGGTCTCACGGTGCCGGGGCATTCTATGGTGGATGCAGTGGTAAAGGTGCTGTGGAGATCCCAGTACAGCACGAGTCAATGAGCACGGCCGGTTCCAGTCATGCCATGCACCCCTCACACTCCCAGCAGCCTCAGAAAATGCCTGAACCGCAGAGAATGCCAGGGCCGCAGAGGATGCCAGAGCCGCAGTTCCCACGGCACAGCATGCCGCCCCTCCCTTCCACCTGCACTCGCAGAAGGAAGCCTTCTTGCCACAGCATGCAGGCTCCCAGGGCCACCCCTGGGCCATGCACCACCACCATCCTCCGCAGCCGGCAAACGTGCACGGGGCCGGAGATTCCCATCCACCACGTGTCCTCCCAGTCTCACCATGTTCCTGCCGGCGGCGCCAGGCAGCAGGCTCCGCAGCCTCCGCAACACTTCGAGGCCTCTCCTGCCTCCACCATCCAAGTAAGTGCTGACCGCCGGCCTGCTGAGCCAGGCTCCTCCCAGGTGTACACTATACCTGTCAAACACGAGGCCTCCACTGCTTCCGCTCCCTCCCCGCCTCCCCCTGCTCCTTCTCCCCGGCAACGTCTTCCTCCCCACCTCAGCCGACATCCTCTGCCACTGCCGCCAGACAGCAAGTGCCCCCTGCTGGCAGTAGCAGCACTCCCCCTCCTCCCCCTCCTACTCAAGAAACAAAGCCTGAGCCACCACCCAAGCCCCAGACTCCTCAAGAACGTGCTTTCGAGATCATCAACGGGGTGATGCGGGAGGTCAGGGAGCTGGAAGAATCGGTCAACAGCTTCCAGGGTTTGAAGCGGGACAAGGAGTACA
>CM031629.1:5127121-5139621 GCA_018398815.1 Conus ventricosus | reverse complement strand
CATTTGTTACTTGTTGTAGAGGCTAGAATCATTCGTTACTCGTTGTAGAGGTTAGAATCATTTGTTACTTGTTGTCGAGGTAAGAATCATTCGTTGCTCGTAGAGGTTAGAATCATTCGTTACTTCTTATAGCGGTTGGAATTCAGTGCCTTTAGTTACCGCTGATTCTGATCGTTGTCCGCTGCTGATCTCAACTTAAATAAATCTATAAACAAGGAAATATCAATAATTAGAGGGATACAAGCTGCTGTCATTTGTCAGTCCTCCCAAGGCCACCCACGAGAGGAGATCCTGCGTTTCAGTTTGGTCATATCAATGTTCAGTTAAATACCTGTCCTTATGATGCCGTATGTTGGGAGCCGCCTTTTTTTGCTTCCTTCCCCCCCCCCCCCCCCCCCCTCCAATCTCTTCAACCCATCCCCATGGATCCTAATGATTGTATTGGCGTTTGATGTTCATAGAGTTCATACTGGGGCTTTGGAGATTTGGGAGCGGAGGTGTTTGGAGAACTGGTGGTCATGTTGTTCATATTTAGCCCATGTTGCATTTGACGAGTTACTTTCATAATAACTGTGTGCAGGGTATTGCTGTTATATCTTCTAAGTCACTGGTTTATAACTATTATTAATGATGCTGTATGTTCTACTTGGAATTTCTATTTCAGCAGGGCATTTTTTTTTTAAAAGTCCCTGTGTGGTTTTAATGAATGTTTATTGTCAGTCTGCTGCTGTGAAATATTTATCAACTGAGAGTGTCAATACAAAGGGGTTTACAGAAAAAAAAAGATTCATCGTCTGATCCTGGTCACCAGAATATACTGGAGAGGTCCGTGCACTAAGTTTGTGCAGTGGAAGGTCATGAACAAGCTGGTGTATTAACTCTCAACAGTTTTTGAGATTTTTGCATTTTGCATGACGGATGTTCTTTTTTTCGTAACATTCTGAGCATTATTGCTAAAATAATAATATATTTGTGATGAATGTGTCTATTTTGTTTTTTTTAGGCGATACATTGCTTCAGATAACAAAAATGTTGTTTTAAATACCATTAATTCGGGGAAGAAAATCGTCGATCACCTGTGATCGAAATTCAAGGGAAAGAACTGAAGAGAGTTAACAGGGAAACAAAGTATTCTGCTAAGCCTATTGAAACAATCCTCTTCACCAAAGGAATTCTAATAAGGCAATGAATTTGAGTTCAGAGATGGAGGTGAGATCGAAATGGGAATCGTAACAATAAAGCAAAATTTGCCAGGAGAATTCTTCGTGTTGTGAAAAAAGGCAAGGGACGTTTGTCTTTTGCCCTTTGAATGTGAAGACTGCAGTATGCCAAAGAAAACTGACGGCAATGTGAGATTTTGGAGTTTAATGTGTGCCAAGATCATTTTTTTTTTCAATATGTGTGTGGCTTTTTTTCATGTTAAGAAACTAATTTGTTACTATTGTGCATGTGCCAATATTTTTATATTGGTTAGATTGTTGTTTGAGGGCTTTTTTTTGGTGTCATTGCAAAGAGAAGTGTTTGAAGCAGGGAGATCAGAGACTGGTTCTCTCACTGTATTGCCATATTTTGACATCCAAGACCGCTTAAGTGGAGCAAAGTTCCACATCTTAGAATTATATCTTTCAGATTTTTTTCTTGAGGATGATATTAGGTCACAGCTATTGAGAAGCGCGGCTTTCGTCACATGGCAACATTTTCGTTAACGAATCAAACGACTGATTTTCTTCATTTATGACACCTTCCCTTGACCATAGAAATGTAGCAAGAGATTTTTTTTTTTTTCTGAAGTCATGCGCAGCTGAGAAGTTGTTGTATGCAAGACTGTCATGGCGTTTCATCGGGCATTGGGGGTTGGTTTGTAGTGCCAGCCTCTTCCCCAGGCTTTCTGACGTGCGCTATGTACGTAGTTTTCATAACCCTACAAAACCTGACCCGGACATATATCAGATCTCCGATTCTGCATGTCTGGGGCGTGTATCGAAGGCCTTGCAGCTGTCCAGGACTTCGTCGCCTGTTCTGCAGTGCGCTGCGCCTTGCGTGGAGCTATTCGGTCCAGTCCTACTTAACAGGTCTGCGCATGTGTGAACTGACCTGAAGGATCTATAGGAAAACAGCATGTAGATCCCTTCTTGACATTGAAAGGTGCTTCGGGGGTTGGAACCCTATCACTGTCCGAGATTGAGTGTAGTGGTTTAGCCACTTGGCAACCGTACTGTTTTCTTTTTTTTTCAATTGATTAATTTTTGTTATTTTGCTTTTTTTGAGGTTCTTAAGTCTCTCCATCTTTCATATGTCATAAATTGTAAATATATGATGGTGTCAGCAGTCAGAGGATTTTTTGTTTTGTTTCATAAGCTGTGATATCGACAACTCCACAGTATGTTGAATGAGGTTTGAAAGGATTGAATGGTGCATGTGTGTGTGTGTGTGTGTGTGTGTCTGTGTGTGTGTTTGTGTTTGAAAACAGTTGTTCAAATTAAAGGTTAATCAATTACCAAGTGAAACATACTTCTGAACATGCTGATTAGAAGACGAAGAAAACAAAAGAATTTGCTGCAGTTGCAAAATGGCTGAGAACATCCAGGTAATGTTCAAGTCGTCCCGCAGGTTACTTACTGAACATATTTCAATGCTTTTTAACTATATTGCACTCGCTTACCCATATGCCTCTGGACCAGATAGAGAGGGTGCACAACTAATGCAGAGCATGAGTCGAGGCATAAGTCCATTCTGGAGAAACCATGAAGCTATTGAACTGCTGTCAAGCGGGAGTATCAGTTGTTGCACTGCTCTATAAACCAGGGCCCTGGCCTACATGGATCCCGGAACTCAAAATGGCAGTCTCTTTCACACACACTGGCCATGGAATGGCAGGAGCTTTTTCAGAACAAATGTTGTCTTTGCCCTTTGGACATGTCTGTGCCATCAGATTCCTCTTTTTTTGACACTTTGATTGATTGTTTTCTCATTGCATGCATAATGTTAAAAAAAAAATTTCCATTGTCGTCCATAATTTTCCTGTCTTAGTGGCGATTTCATTCATTTGTGTTCTAGAGAATCTGTACAGTTTTCTTGCTCTTTTAGTTCCAGTTGATAGCATGCCGGGCAGTGATCTGGTACCAGGTAGTGAGAATTTGGACGCTGTCCAGGGTGGGCACAGGCTGTCCATTCAGCAATGTCTTTTTGTTTCCTATTGGCAGGGGTGCCAGGTCACCAAGGTGACCAGGCCGAAAAATTGCAGAAAACTGGTTCTCAACATTTTGCAGACCCCAAAACCAATTTTAGAAATTTTCTAGGCTGAAAAGTACATGTAGGAACATTGTTGTTGTTGAGTTTTTTTTTGTCTTTTTTTCTTTTAAATTAATCTTCCAAAGTTTGTTGTTGTTGTTGGTGGTGGTGGTGGTGGTGGGGGGGGGGGGGGGGGGGGGGGGGGGGGGAGGGGGGAGGGGAAGGGAAGGACTGGCTTTCACCAGGTGACAGTGTGCACAATCTTCTTATTTCAGATTTGTGCTTGATTCCTTCATTGTGACACTTAATGAACCAAGATAACTTCCCCATGTTTTTCACACTCGACTCGAGTGCTGAAACATCTTCACTCTCTTTTTCTACATTTCTTGACATTGTCAAAGCCTTGCCTGCCAACATACTGTCCTACAGATCGCAAAGTGGAAATTGCGAAAGGAAAGATAATCCTAATGATGACATACCTTTGACGACTCCACTGGGCGAAGACGTTTTAATGTTGTTTACGCGAAGAACTCCTTTCAACATGGAAAACAACTGTACCTTGAAAAGATCTCGTTGAAAGCAGTTTGCTGACTAACAATGACTCCACTCAAAGGCGATTGTCAGATTTATAGGCAGGATTTTTGGCCTTAGCCTGAAAAATAACACCCCTGGAGTTGGAAAAACCAGAGGAAATTTTTTTTTTTTTTTTCAGGAATAAATTGAACAGCTGTCAATGTTGCTGGGCTTGGAAGATTTTTATCAGCCAGATTTCCAGTCTGAATCTGAGAAAATCATACCCCTACATATGGCCTTCTAATGTGAGTTGTTTATGGCTTCATAGATTTCATTATTTTTGTTGTTGTCACACTTCCCTGGTAAACACATCTAGGTTTGATAAATCAGTTAGGATGACTAATATGCCCAAACACAGCTTATGTTTATATGCCTAAAGGATGTCAGTAGTTAGTATGTTTTTCGTGATGTTAAATGACGACATTTGTTAGAAATTCACTTGTTTTGTATTGGTGTATAAAGCGAGGGTTGCTTTGCACCGTCTTATGTGTTCATTTGTATTTTGGTGTGTTTTGAGCAACAGTGCACTCGTACTTCAGACTGCGTTGTACAAGTTATTATAGATGATAGTCTTTTTTTTCCATGACGGAATTTTTTTTTTTCTGATAAGATGACAGTCCTGACTGGGCCTGTGTGTTTGGCTGGACGCCAGTTTACAGGGAGACTGACCCCCTGATGACACGACGACAAGTATTCACACACACCTAGGGCAGGAGCGACTAGGATCGTTGCAGATGTGCAACTTGGATGGTGCTGTTCTGAAGATGGAAGGACTGTAACTGCTGCCTTGTTCAGTTAAACAGCGGTTGTGCTGCTGGGTGGATGTGGTGCTGAAGGGAAGGGGGAGACAAACCGTACAGAACAAACGTGACTTCGATTTTTTTTTCTTTCTATGACCTCATTTTTTTTTTTTTTTTCCCTGTAAGGATGTTTTTTTTCTTTGATTTCTCAGTGCCATGGTTTAGAGTTTACCATGAAATGAAATGAAAATGTATGTGTTTTGGGGGGGTAGGGGGTGGTGGTGGTTTTGACAGGAGTGATAATCAAATGGTGAATGTATTGACAATCACTGATCAGCATGCTTCCCAGGCCAGCTTAGTGGTTAGAGCGTCAAGTTCAGATTTTGCAGGTTGGAATCCTGGTGGATCCGACATGAAAACTGCCATTTTGCTTGCCATTTTTCGATGTGTAAATACCGATGGTTTAGGTGTAGCTTTAGACACGCCTCCGATCTTTTAATCTGAGCAAAAACCAATTTTGCTTAAGATTAGCTGAATTCAACACCCTCATGATTGCCGTAATGTGCAAATCCCTTTTAGACTTTTGAAACACAGTTCTCCGAGCCACATGAAAGGCCAAAGTGGGGTGGATTTGTTTTTCCCCGTTGCATCTTTCCTATCCCATGGACCTGTTGTGGTAGCAACAATCTTTGCCTTAATCAGTGCGTCTTCATATCCTTTACTATTGTTTATGCATTAAGTACCCATTCTGTTGCTATACATGTCAGATTTCAGTATGCACTGTACCCTAGTTAAATATGTACACCCAGTTGATGTAGTATTTTTATCCACCACAACTTTTCTTTACAGTGGTAGCATCTTGGACTTCGGACTCTCTCCAAGTAGTCTGTTATTATTTGCCATATTTAGCATATGCTTTCGACATATGTATCGAGCGTTCTGTTCAAAGGGACTTAATTTTTGTCTAAAAAAATATGCATTTCTTCCCTCTTTCCTTACCTGGCGATATTTTTGCTCTTCCAGTGATTGCAGTGTTGAATCTGACAGACAGTTAAAGCAGTGTGTGTGTGTGTGTGTGTGTGTGTTGATTAGTGCCTCCTTTTATTTAATTTTCGTTTTCCTTTTCTTTTTTTAATTTCATCCAGATGCTTCTGCTTCAGGTCATGAATGTCTGGAGGAAGACATTGACGATGTCAGGGACAAGGTGAAAAATTGGCAAAACATGAGTTTAGGGGTCCCTTCCCTCGTGTTTTTTTCTTCTCTTCTTCCCCCCCCCTTCCCCCCCCCCCCCCCCCCCCCCCCCCCCCCCTATACTGTTCAGCCTCTACCTTAATCCCTCTGTGTAAGATTACATAGCTTTGTGTAAAAATGGTTTGTAAGATTGTGATTACCTGTCGTCAACCATTACCCATTTTCCTTTGGGCGACTCCTGTTCAGTATTACAATATCTCCACGGAATTGTGTTACAACTGCAGTCAAGTTGTGTCGACTTTGGCGTTATGTTTGGCTGCGCTGTATGCATCTGACGTCGGGGGGTGGGATGGGGGGGGGGGGGGGGGGGGGGGGGGAACTATGTCACTGACAACAGAAATGACAAGAGTCAGACTGCTGCCATTCCAAGATGGTTTCACGCAAACGCAGTTAAAGATGGAGCAACCACCACATTATGAGATGAATGAAGACAAAGGTTAAATGGATCTGCAAAGCAATATCGATTCTTGAATAAGGCACTTGAAGGTACGTGAAGATACTGTTACTAAGCGACCGTGAATTTCATCGATGAATTAACTCAAGTCTTTACTGCCCATCGTTTCTTTCATTATGCTGTTTATACTGTTTTTTTAAAGGTCAGAAGAAACATCCTAAAATGAAGAATGGAAGTACATACAGCTTTCATATTTTGTGGCAACATGGAGAATGGGATGGCTGAGAAATGGCAAAGTTTCAAAGCAATCACTTTTGTTATTGACTGGTTTATCACTTTATTTACAAATGTATTTTTTTCACAAACAACAGGAAGGGGTGAGTTTTTCTATTATAATAGAAATTTTGCAAATGTGTGGCTCTTTTTTTTTCTTCTTTGTTGTAACTATAGACACTTTCAAATCATAAAAAATGGAATGAATAAATGTGAATATGCATTGGATATCCATGCTGATTTCTCGAGCTGTTGTGAGTCGCAGCATTAGCCCAGGTTTAGGGAGATGTTTTCATGTGGAATAAGCAAGAAGGCAGGTGTAGGTGATTCTGTGTTCGCACACATGATACGCAAAAGGCGTTTATAGCCGGCCTACAAGTACAGTTGCACTTGATGATGATTGTGGAACAGAACTGTAGCGCAGGATCTTTAACATGTGAGTTACATATTTTGAGACTTGACAATAACTAGAGCATTCCACAGTAACGAAGTGATCTAAGCATGAGGTACACTATAGCTAACCTTATATACAGAAAGAGTTAAAGAAGTTATTGAACAGGGAGCATAAAAATAAGGGGTCCATAAAATTGGGAATCTGGAATAAGTTGGTCCTGGTTTTCACACACACACATATATATATATATATATATATATATGTAAGCACAAAGAATGAATCATATACCAGTATAGAAGATGAACATTTGGTGTGGTGGTGTTTTGTGGGTTTTTGTGTTTGTTTTTTTTCTTCTCCATTTTGAGAATATCTAACCCTAATACAGTCATTGTGCCAGATTACTTACACATTTTGTTATGCTTACGAGTCATTGATTTTAGAGTAGATGGCATGTCTGAGTGTAATAATAGACAACGTTCTCCTTCTTTCTTGCTTGGTGATGCTTTGTGAGCAGTACAAGTTTGTTCATGTATATACATATAAAATGTGGTTGCACTCAGCAATGATGAATAAATAGAACAAATATAACTGTGTGTGAATATTTGTGTGTGTGGGTTTGTGTGCTGGGCTGTTTTTGAGTCTTGGGTGTGTGGGTTAATGGTGTTTCACAAAGAAATCTCACATCCATTTATCATCTTTAAGTATTTTCAGATTGAAAACAAGAAAACAAATCAAAGCGACAAGAGCAGCTCACAAACACTTAACACAATTCTCCACACATAATTATGAAAACATAGAGTTGACGATAGGAATTGTTTTTTTTTTCTTCTGTCATTGCAGCAGTTAGTTATACACGTAGGGATTTCAAAGTTTGTACACTTGCAGGTACTGACTGATTAACCATCTACATAAAACCCAGCTACTGTGGTTTTAGTGTTCAGCATCTCAAAGGGGAAGCGGGAAGTCATGGATTTTTTTTTTTTTTTACCCCTGACGTTGCCAGTTTCAAGCTGCACACATTCATCGCTGGATTCCAATCCAGCGATGAATGTGTGAAGGTTGAAATTGGAAGACTGGAGCCTCATGGTCAAGTTTCATCTACGTAATGGATATGTCCAATCCAGCGATGAATGTGTGTAGGTTGAAATTGGAAGACTGGAGCCTCGTGGTCAAGTTTCATCTACGTAATGGATATGTCCAATCCAGCGATGAATGTGTGTAGGTTAAAATTGGAAGACTGGAGCCTCGTGGTCAAGTTTCATCTACGCAATGGATACGTTTCATACGCAGGTGTCTAATCTCTCAGGTTGAGATTCCATCATTTTGACAGGGAGTGTGTAGCACAGCCCTGTTATGTAGTCGCAGACCAGAATGCATGGAGCTGCACATGGGAGCCGGAATAGCTCAGTGGTAGAGCGCCGGACTCGTAATCTTGGTGATCCTGGGGTTGCGGGTTGGAACCTCCGCCGGGGCGTTTCGGTACAGGGGGATTTTTCCCTCGGAGTTAACATTGGTTCTGACTCCATTTCCCATACAGTCCTTCGAATGAGACTATAAACCGAGGTTCCGTGTGTGAACGCATGCATAACATCTTGCACACACGTAAAATCCCATCACCAACATTGGTTCTGACTCCATTTCCCATACAGTCCTTCGAATGAGACTATAAACCAAGGTTCCGTATGTGAACGCACGCATAACATCTTGCACACACGAAAAATCCCATCACCAACTTTCGGAAGAGTAGGCCAGTTTGACCGTTGGTATGGATGACACGTTACACATAGCATGCACCCTGCATGAGAAATGGAAAGAATGAAGGAAGTAAGGAAAATGAGTGATCGATATTGAACGATACTGACTGGATGATATGGGAAACGACTGAATGAAGCGCCAGCTGGCAGCTCTTCAGTCGGCACTACCCAGGTAGGCAGCCCGTTGTGTAAACGAGTGTTGATTGTAAAGTGTGATGCTGTGACACGGAACCCTGATCAGACCTTTACCTGCAGCAGCTGTGCTCAGGCCTGCCTGTCCTCCATTGGCCTTAAGTCGCTGACACACGAGCCTCCCCGCCCGTACGGTTGAGACGAAACGTTTGAACCTGTGCGATCCGACCAGTCAGTGTCGAACGGACGGAGTGCTTCACGAAACGTTTGAACCTGTGCGGTCCGACCTATACGCGAGTTTTAAACCCTTCGAGTTTGATCCCACATGCTGCTTCAAAGGACTGTACAATTGAATACGAAGCTTTTTCTCGAATATTTAGATTCCTGTAATTTTTTGAGTTGACATTCCAAAGCACATGATGGCCTTGGTACGATTCAATCAAATGTTTGGTCTCCGAATCGGACAGTCTGATCGCATTGCTGGACGACGCCATTTTTCCGTTGTCATGGGTGTTCGCTCAATGCTGAGCGTTGATTGGTTGGAGGATTCTAGCTGTCCGTTTCGAATAGATCACGTTGTATCTCGAACGGTCGGGTCGAACTGGATGCCGAAGTCCGTTTGAGACGTACGTTTACTATGACAGACGCTCCGTTTGGGATCGGGTTCGACCGGTACGTCCGAAGCGTACGGGCGGGGAGGCTCGTGTGTCAGCCTCTTTAGCAGCCACGAGCATGTGTGCGTGTGCGTTGGTGTGTATGTGTATGTGTGTTCCCCTTGATTCAGGGTATGTTTGATGGTTTTAAGCGATGCATTCCATATCAACATTCTAATATTATCTTTACAGTGTGCGCTGCGCTTCAGGCTTGCGAGCGAAAAATCTTGTAGATTCCAAGTGCCTGCAGGCCCACTGTATGAAGAAGGAACATGCTTCGTGTCATGACCCCCTGGACGTCCAGTCCACTTGCTGCCTGTATGAAGAAGGAACATGCTTCGTGTCATGACCCCCTAGACGTCCAGTCCACTTGCTGCCTGCTGCATGACCCCCTGGACGTCCAGTCCACTTGCTGCCTGCTGCATGAGGAAGCTTGCTTTAAGCGTTCCCATCTGTCTGCCCCATGGCTTTTGAGTTGTCTGTGTTGCCCAAGTCCCCGACGCCATGCTGAAGTCAGGATTTCCAATTAGACAGGAAGGGACTCTTCAGCGTCCGCTACATCACTGATGAATCGCTCTGTGGGCCACACCTACACACAGCAGGGTCAAAGGTCACTGTGGCTGCTGTCAGCTGAAGGACACTGCTGCTGCCACCCCCGCTCTGTCAACGACATGAAATACACGTCATGAAGATGGACACACTGTTTGCCAGTCATCTAAAATAGGCACAGATATGATGATGATGACGATGACGATGACGACGACAATGGTGATGATGATGATGGTGGTGGTGGTGATAGTAAGTAACTAATCTAAAACCTAAACTGTTGATAATCAAAATGTAGCTGTCTGCAAGTCGTGTAGCTGCTACCGCTGTTGTTACTGTTGCTGTTGTTGCCGCTGGTGGTGGTGCTGCTGGTGCTGCTGATAACGATGGCGGTCACACTCTGTCAGTCCTTCAAACCACTGGCTGTGGATGATCTCCAGGGGCGGACAGGTTGACTTTCAGCGGTGTGTTCATGGCCCTGCTGTTCTCGTAGACAGGACCTGGGCACGGAACACATGTCCAACGAGGAAACAAGAAAAAGACATAAACACTTCCTACGTAGTTAGCTACCAGTGTAACAACACTTACACCATGTTTCCCTGTCTACTCAGACCATCATTCCATCATCTCCAATGTTTTAGATTGCTCTGGTACGTAACAAAAAAACACCACACACACACAAAAAATCAGAATTCCTGTTTACGTACATAGACTACCCTACATAACACAGACATGAGAACTCCCACTATGCTTAGATGCCAGCATAAGTAAAGCTGGAGTCTATAATGTCTATACCATTATGAATGACACACCTGTGGGAATTTCCAGTTTACTTAAGTATAAGACTGAGAATTACCTGTTGATCTCAATACGATCCTGAATGAAATACCCGAGAACTCCTAGTTTTGAGGTACCAGCATAAATGACATTACTGAGAATTCCAAATTTACACGAATACCAGCTTGCTTGCCAGGTGTGAGAATTCCCAGTTTACTTAGACACCAACATACACGATAAGCCTGGAAATTATCACTTAAGATAGATATTGGGAAGGGGAGTACGATGGTTCCCTCAGGCAGCTAGTGAAGGGTTTCTCATATTTATAATATATTCCCCCCATTTTCTTCATTTTCAATTTAAAAAAAAAAATTCAAATCTTTGCCAAGTCATTACTATAATGACTGGAGAATTGTTAGCCTGCACTTGTTTTCTCCCACTATTTAATTGTTCAGCAGTTTAAGATAGATATTGACGTAATCGATAAACTTGATAGGACTCAGTTTAGTTAGATAAACGTATTTGTAGGCAATGGCATTTGTGAGAATTTCCTGTGTGTCTAGATATCAATATTGATACCAAAATATGTAAGAATACCCAATCTGCTTCAATACCGACAGAAATCAGAATAAACATGAATACTCTCTGCCATTAATTGCCAGCATAAATGACTACACTCCTCTGGACGTTTTGATTTTATAGAGATACCAACATCAATATATTTACATACGTGTGTATACCCAATATCTAGTTATCTTAACTACAAACAGAAGCAACAAGTCATGAGAATTGCCAGTTCTTTTGCATACTGTCCTAAATAACGTAGATGCGGGTATTCCCTATTTATTTTGATGTCAGTACAAACAGCAACACATGAATATTGAATACCAACCACATACAGCCAGTGCACATTGTTCATATTCAATCCATTACTTCACCAGACGCCTTTCGTCAGTCTGTAGACAGTCCAGCCCCCCCCCCCCCCCCCCCCCCCAAAGTTTTCCTTAAGTCGACTGGGTGAGGGATGGATAATGGGGGTGGGGGGGTGGGGGGTGGGGTGGGGGGGGAGGGGGAGGATCAGCCGATCGTAAAAGGAAACTCGGGGGGGGGGGGGGGGGGGGGGGGGGGGGAGCGTCGGTGTGAAAACAACTGTTCCATCAATCTTTTTATTCATCTAGTCACTAATTCATTAATTTACTTATGTATTTACTTACTCATTTATCTATCTATTGGCTAAATCATCTATTTATTGGTTTATGCATATATTTATTCATTGTTTATTTGTTCACTAATTTATCTATTCATTTATTTAATAATCCTTAGAGATGTAACAGGTCTTATGACTATAAAAATATTCTTCAGATAAAAGTTCCGTTCAAACAACCAGTTGTGTGGTAAAACTCCCGTTGAGGCAATACTCCTGAAAAAATAAAGATTTTATACAGACAACGCGCTCCGTGGTAAAGATTCCACTGAAGCTATCATTCCTGTACTAGAGTCCACTGAGACAACCGTTACCATGGCAGAGTCCACTGTGACAACCGTTACCATGGCAGAGTCCACTGAGACAGCGGTTACCCTGGCAGAGTCCACTGTGACAGCCGTTACCATGGCAGAGTCCACTGAGACAGCGGTTACCCTGGCAGAGTCCACTGTGACAACCGTTACCATGGCAGAGTCCACTGAGACAGCGGTTACCCTGGCAGAGTCCACTGTGACAACCGTTACCATGGCAGAGTCCACTGAGACAGCGGTTACCATGGCAGAGTCCACTGTGACAGC
>CM031629.1:5107121-5117121 GCA_018398815.1 Conus ventricosus | reverse complement strand
ACGTGCGCATGAAGTAACTTCGAGGAAAAAAAGACACATTTAATATACATTTTAAATATTGAATATTTGGATAAGAAATAGGCTTTAACACTCTCATAAGTCTAAAATTTGTCAAAAACTTGTAATTAAGAAATCGCAGCAGTTTTTGTCGTGATACGATCTTGGCTCAGTGGCCATGGCTATATCGGTTTATAACCAAAATTATCCTGAAAAGAGTAACCAATATAGGGGGAACCTTTGAGTCTATGTTCTAATATCCACCCAGGGTCAAGTGAGGTCAAAAGGTATCAACAGTCAAAGGGTCAATCTACTGTGTAATGGCCAGAGCACTGTCCGTCAGATGAGTGCTGACAGCAATTGGAATGACACACAATAACCTATGACAGCACTTGGAATGACACACAACAACCTCTGACAGCACTTGGAATGACACACAACAACCTCTGACAGCACTTGGAATGACACACAACAACCTCTGACAGCA
The DNA here is from genome assembly GCA_018398815.1 of Conus ventricosus. Lineage (NCBI taxonomy): Eukaryota > Metazoa > Mollusca > Gastropoda > Neogastropoda > Conidae > Conus > Conus ventricosus. The sequence goes on along the minus strand of CM031629.1, from coordinate 5,116,637 downwards.
CTTGGAATGACACACAACAACCTCTGACAGCACTTGGAATGACACACAACAACCTCTGACAGCACTTGGAATGACACACAACAGCCTCTGACAGCACTTGGAATGACACACAAACAACCTTCACTTGGATTTCCCGAGAAAAGCAGCCTCCCAATAACTGATCAGCCAGTCATAAGCAGAACAAATAAAGTAGCAGAGAAAACCAAGTGGAAGTTAACAATTCCTCCGCCAGAGTGGTGTAGATTCTGCCACAAAAAAAAGGAAGAGAGGGGGTGAGAAAAAAAAAAAGAATACTTATATAGCGCCTATTCTCGGCTAGAGGCCAAGCTCTAAGCGCTTTACAATCAACACTCGTTTACACAACGGGCTGCCTACCTGGGTAGTGCCGACTGAAGAGCTGCCAGCTGGCGCTTCATTCAGTCGTTTCCCGTGTCATCCAGTCAGTATCGTTCAATATCGATCACTCATTTTCCTTACTTCCTTCATGCTTTCCATTTCTCACGCAGGGTGCATGCTATGTGTAACGTGTCATCCATACCAACGGCCAAACTGGCCTACTCTTCCGAAAGTTGGTGATGGGATTTTACGTGTGTGCAAGATGTTATGCATGCGTTCACATACGGAACCTCGGTTTACAGTCTCATTCGAAGGACTGTATGGGAAATGGGGTCAGAACCAATGTTAACTCCGAGGGAAAAATCCCACTGTACCGAAACGCCCCGGCGGATGTTCGAACCCGCAACCCCAGGATCACCAAGATTACGAGTCAGGTCAGGCGCTCTACCAACTACCAAGAAGAAAAAAAAAAAGGGGGGGGGGGGGTGGAGTGAAAAAGACGGTGGAAGGATATGGATGTGAGATCTTTCACTAGCGACATACGGGAACCATGCTTATCCATTTTGAAAACAGACCCATTCCTAGCACTTTCTGACTGGTTGCGCACCTGCAGATTCGGTTGCGCACCTGCAGATTCAGACACACCAATGGGACACGCCGGATAGTGTCCGTCCACCCTGACTGGCATGAAAGACACACCACCAGCGATTCTGTGGTATCCTCACCACCAAGGGTTCAGAAGAGAACACCACGGCACCCCACGGCAGCCAGTGAAGGGCAGAAACGTGAAATGAAATGAAAACCAAAACCATTATGTAAAGAGAAATGCATAGGGGGAGAAGCTTTGAAACCTATACCTCAGGATCCATGTACGGTCACAAGGGAAGTCAAGACGTGTCGACGGTCAGAGAGGTCAGCTCTACTGTTTAAGACCTCAAGCATCATCATCAGTCACACCAGTGCTACAGGTAGACCTTAAGCAGCAGCATCAATCACATCAGTGCTACAGGTAGACCTCAAGCATCATCAATCACATCAGTGCTACAGGTAGACCTCAAGCATCATCACATCGGTGCTACAGGTAGACCTCAAGCATCGTCACCTCGGTGCTACAGGGAGACCTCAAGCATCATCAGTCACGTCAGTACTACAGGTAGACCTCAAGCATCATCATCAATCACATCAGTGCTACAGGTAGACCTCAAGCATCATCAGTCACGTCAGTACTACAGGTAGAGCTCAAGCATCATCACATCGGTGCTACAGGTAAACCTCATGCATCATCAGTCACGTCAGTACTACAGGTAGACCTCAAGCATCATCAGTCACGTCAGTACTACAGGTAGACCTCAAGCATCATCAGTCACGTCAGTACTACAGGTAGACCTCAAGCATCATCAATCACATCAGTGCTACAGGTAGACCTCAAGCATCATCAGTCACGTCAGTGCTACAGGTAGACCTCAAGCATCATCTGTCACATCACTGCTACAGGTAGACCTCAAGCATCATCATCAGTCACATCAGTGCTACAGGTAGACCTCAAGCATCATCAGTCACGTCAGTACTACAGGTAGATCTCAAGCATCATCAGTCACGTCAGTACTACAGGTAGACCTCAAGCATCATCAGTCACGTCAGTACTACAGGTAGACCTCAAGCATCATCAGTCACGTCAGTACTACAGGTAGACCTCAAGCATCATCAGTCACGTCAGTACTACAGGTAGACCTCAAGCATCATCACATTAGGGATACCGGTAGACCTCAAGCATCATTAGTCACATCGGTGCTGACTGCAGGTAAGAATTGTGCAGAACAGCGTTCCCCTTGGATCTCCTGTGAGATGCAGATGTGGCGCACGATGTGCAGAAATCAGGGAAACAAACCAAACTGTCATGTCGCTGAGGTGAGGTAAGTCAGTCTCTCTGGGCACTGTCACTACGGGGCGTAAGGCAGCTGCGCTATCAGACCAGTGGAGGATCTACACTGTACAGCTGAAGTAACAGTAGCCTCCCCTTACCCTTCACCACGACCTGGAACACCAGGCTCTCTTCGCCGATCTCATTGACGGCAGTGTAAGTGTAGAAGCCTTCTGCGGAGTCATCCACCCTGTCCACACTAACGTAGCACAGGACGGCATAGACAGAATAGGAGTTGGCGCACCAGGCACTCAGCAGAATGCCGTCGGGGGGAGGCTGGCTGTTGTGGGAGCTCAGCGTGTTGCCAAGGAACTGGAAGCGGTGTCTGTCTGGCAAGGGGAAAGCCTCCAGGGAGAATGCCACAGTGACCACTCCGTCGATAAAGCTGACTTTGGGAACGACCAGTCCTGCTGAGGTAGAACGAGGCTGGCCTGTGGTAATATGTACAGCAGACATTCACATCAGCTGGCCTGTGACATTATATACAGCAGACATTCACTTCCGCTGGTCTGTGACATTATATACAGCAGACATTCACTTCAGCTGGCCGGTGACATTATATACAGCAGACATTCGCATCAGCTGGCCTGTGACAGTATATACAGCAGACGAACACTTCAGCTGGCCTGTGACATTATATACAGCCGACATTCGCATCAGCTGGCCTGTGACATTATATACAGCAGACGAACACTTCAGCTGGCCTGTGACATTATATACAGCAGACGAACACTTCAGCTGGCCTGTGACATTATATACAGCAGACATGCGCATCAGCTGGCCTGTGACATTATATACAGCAGACGAACACTTCAGCTGTCCTGTGACATTATATACAGCAGATAAACACATCAGCTGGCCTGTGACATTATATACAGCAGACGAACACATCAGCTGGCCTGTGACATTATATACAGCAGATAAACACATCAGCTGGGCCTGTGACATTATATACAGCAGACGAACACTTCAGCTGGCCTGTGACATTATATACAGCAGACGAACACATCAGCTGGCCTGTGACATTATATACAGCAGACGAACACTTCAGCTGGCCTGTGACATTATATACAGCCGACATTCACTTCAGCTGGCCTGTGACATTATATACAGCAGACGAACACTTCAGCTGGCCTGTGACATTACATACAGCAGACATTCACTTCAGCTGGCCTGTGACATTATATACAGCAGACATTCACTTCAGCTGGCCTGTGACATTATATACAGCAGACGAACACTTCAGCTGGCCTGTGACATTATATACACCAGACATTCACTTCAGCTGGCCTGTGACATTATATACAGCAGACGAACACTTCAGCTGGCCTGTGACATTATATACAGCAGACATTTACTTCAGCTGGCCTGTGACATTATATACAGCAGACGAACACATCAGCTGGCCTGTGACATTATATACAGCAGACGAACACTTCAGCTGGCCTGTGACAATATATACAGCAGACATTCACTTCAGCTGTCTTGTGACATTATATACAGCAGACGAACACTTCAGCTGGCCTGTGACATTATATACAGCAGACATTCACTTCAGCTGGCCTGTGACATTATATACAGCAGACGAACACTTCAGCTGGCCTGTGACATTATATACAGCCGACATTCACTTCAGCTGGCCTGTGACATTATATACAGCAGACATTCACTTCAGCTTGCCTGTGACATTATATACAGCAGACATTCACTTCAGCTGGCCTGTGACATTATATACAGCAGACATTCGCATCAGCTGGCCTGTGACATTATATACAGCAGACGAACACTTCAGCTGGCCTGTGACATTATATACAGCAGACATTCACTTCAGCTGGCCTGTGACATTATATACAGCAGACATTCACTTCAGCTGGCCTGTGACATTATATACAGCAGACATTCACTTCAGCTGGCCTGTGACATTATATACAGCAGACGAACACTTCAGCTGGCTTGTGACATTATATACAGCAGACATTCACTTCAGCTGGCCTGTGACATATACAGCAGACGAGCACTTCAGCTGGCCTGTGACATTATATACACCAGACGAACACTTCAGCTGGCCTCTGACATTATATACAGCCGACATTCACTTCAGCTGGCCTGTGACATTATATACAGCAGACGAACACTTCAGCTGGCCTGTGACATTATATACAGCAGACATTCACTTCAGCTGGCCTGTGACATTATATACAGCAGACATTCACTTCAGCTGGCCTGTGACATTATATACAGCCGACATTCACTTCAGTTGGCATGTGACATTATATACAGCAGACATTCACTTCAGCTGGCCTGTGACATTATATACAGCAGACATTCACTTCTGGCCTGTGACATTATATACAGCCGACATTCACTTCAGCTGGCCTGTGACATTATATACAGCAGACATGCGCATCAGCTGGCCTGTGACATTATATACAGCAGACGAACACTTCAGCTGGCCTGTGACATTATATACAGCAGACATTCACTTCAGCTGGCCTGTGACATTATATACAGCAGACGAACACTTCAGCTGGCCTGTGACATTATATACAGCAGACGAACACATCAGCTGGCCTGTGACATTATATACAGCAGACGAACACTTCAGCTGGCCTGTGACATTATATACAGCAGACATTCACTTCAGCTGGCCTGTTACATTATATACAGCAGACGAACACTTCAGCTGGCCTGTGACATTATATACAGCAGACGAAACACTTCAGCTGGCCTGTGACATTATATACAGCAGACGAACACTTCAGCTGGCCTGTGACATTATATACAGCAGACGAACACTTCAGCTGACCTGTGACATTATATACAGCAGACGAACACTTCAGGTGGCCTGTGACATTATATACAGCAGACGAACACTTCAGCTGGCCTGTGACATTATATACAGCCGACATTCACTTCAGCTGGCCTGTGATATTATATACAGCAGATGAACACTTCAGCTGGCCTGTGACATTATATACAGCAGACATTCACTTCAGCAGGCGTGTGACATTATATACAGCCGACATTCACTTCAGCTGGCCTGTGACATTATATACAGCAGACGAACACTTCAGCTGGCCTGTGACATTATATACAGCAGACATTCACTTCAGCTGGCCTGTGACATTATGTACAGCAGACGAACACTTCAGCTGGCTTGTGACATTATATACAGCAGACATTCACTTCAACTGGCCTGTGACATTATATACAGCAGACGAACACATCAGCTGGCCTGTGACATTGTATACAGGAGACGAACACATCGGCTGGACTGTGACATTATATGCAGCAGACGAACACTTCAGCTGGCCTGTGACATTATATACAGCAGACATTCACTTCAGCTGGCCTGTGACATTATATACAGCAGACGAACACTTCAGCTGGCCTGTGACATTATATACAGCAGACATTCACTTCAGCTGGCCTGTGACATTATATACAGCAGACGAACACTTCAGCTGGCCTGTGACATTATATACACCAGACATTCACTTCAGCTGGCCTGTGACATTATATACAGCAGACGAACACTTCAGCTGGCCTGTTACATTATATACAGCAGACATTCACTTCAGCTGGCCTGTGACATTATATACAGCAGACGAACACATCAGCTGGCCTGTGACATTATATACAGCAGACATTCACTTCAGCTGGCCTGTGACATTATATACAGCAGACGAACACATCAGCTGGCCTGTGACATTATATACAGCAGATATATACATCAGCTGGCCTGTGACATTATATACAGCAGACGAACACATCAGGATTCCAATGTTTGTGGAACAGATCAAAACCGGTTCAGAAATCACGGACAGAAAGCGAAACAAGATGATTGTGAATGGATGTAATGGTGAACACCGTACATGGAAAGATTATAACAGAATAAGTAAATGACCTTATGTTGTTTATGATTTCAAACAATGTGTCTGAGCACTACTGAAGACTTTTGTAGACTTCTGTCCAACAATGTGCTTATGATCCCTCCAGAGTATACTACAAAGCATTGTCATCATGGGAGGATTGTAACAACATTATTAAATGCCCCGTTTGGTTGTCAACACTGATAGACTGACAATGCGTGGGTCATTAAACAGTGGACGTTTGGTTGTCAACATTGATAGACTGACAATACATGGGTTTATTAAACAGTGGACCTAATTACCCTGAACGGTGACCTACTTTCATTTCTGTCTCATTCTCTTGGAGGTCACCAAGCACTGGTTGAGAGATTTGCCTCTTAAATTTTCTCCATTTTACAGTTTTATTTGTTTTAGGCACTTTCTTCATTCCAATGTTTTGCCCTTCACTAGCCAGTTCGGGAGGCCACTACACTGTGAGGTTGTCCGCAGTGGTCAGTACGTACAGATGGGACAGTAAGGACTGCCCTAACTGCCTACGGCAGGCAATATCGTGATGTTGTCCGTAGTGGTCACTATGTCCTTGATGGGACAGTCAGGTCCACGAAGAGGGAGCTTGTTCCAACCAACAAGTGCCCAAAGAGGGGGCTGAAACAATGAGGACAGTTGTACAGACACGAGAGTTGCTGGACCCTGTCCACAATGGACTTAATTCTGTGGGTCCATCATGACCCAGATGTTGGCCACAGACAATTCTGTGGGTCCATTGTGACCCAGACGTTGGCCACAGACAATTCTGTGGGTCCATTGTGACCCAGATGTTGGCCACAGACAATTCTGTGGGTCCATTGTGACCCAGATGTTGGCCACAGACAATTCTGTGGGTCCATTGTGACCCAGACGTTGGCCACAGACAATTCTGTGGGTCCATTGTAACCCAGATGTTGGCCACAGACAATTCTGTGGGTCCATTGTGACCCAGACGTTGGTCACAGACAATTCTGTGGGTCCATTGTGACCCAGATGTTGGCCACAGACCTTCAGTGACACAGCCACTGGATGCACATGGAGATCAGAAGGTTGGTTCTCATCACTTCACGTCTGTTCTTCAAAATCAGCTTTCTCTTACCCCCAAACACCTAGCAGTGTAAATGTGTCAGCTATCTCACTCACGGTTTTTCTGTCAAACAGTAACCACCGCCAATAGAAAGCCTTGAAACTACCATCAGAACCAAATCCTCTATATTTTGTTTGCTTTGATGCGAATGTATGTCGAGTATTTCTGTTAGAAAGGAAAGAAAGAAAGAAAGAAAAGAAAGAAAGAAAGGAATGAATGAAGGAAGGAAGGACGGAAGGAAGGAAGGAAGGAAGGAAGGAAGGAAGGAAGGAAGAAAGAAAGAAAGAAAGGAAGAAAGAAAAATCCATCCCACACTTTACCTGTGAAAAACGTCAATTCAAGCATACATGGAAACGTTGCAAATCTAGGAATAAATAAATAAGTAAATGAATAAAATAAATAAATACATAAATCTATAAAGTAAATACGTAAATAAATGAATAAGTACATACACACATATACAAATGTAAAAATAAAAATCAAGGGTCAAACAGGGGGAAAAATAATATCCGGGAAAAAGAGGGAGAGAGAGGAGAGGGTAGTTCAAGTGCATGCTGAACTCTCTTTCTTTCTTTCTTTTTTTTTTTTGGGGGGGGGGGGGTTGGGTAGACTTACAGTGGACGGTGAGTTGAACAGAGGCCTGTTGTTGGGTGCCCACACCGTTGTCAGCACGACAGGTGAAGGTCCCTGCGTTGCTACACCTGGCAGTGAAGTTGTGGGACAGACGACTCATCTCCTCTGACAGACTCAGCTGGCCGCCATCTTCCCTGGCCAATTCCCGGCCTCTCTGAAGCAGCTCGAGTCGTGGTCTGGGTCGGCCACGTGACTGACACACTAAGGTCACAGCCTCCTTCTCGTTGACAGTGACACTGACCTCATTGTTGGCCAGGAGTTCGGTCTCAGCTGGTTGATCTGGGGGTAAATGCATTTCATGTTGTTGCAATATGTTTCTTCATGTCTTTCTCTCTGGCGTTGTGACTGCTTTGGAATGACTTCTGTTCCTTTCTAATTCGGATTTTCGTTAGACATTCACCTCAGAAGTGGTTCTTTGAGAGGTGGACATCTAGAGACCTCAATCTGATGCAGCTCACCAAGTTGTGTCTGCTGAGCTTTTCTGTATTGACTGCTAGCTTTCAGGACGATTTGACAATCTCCTCTGTCAGGTTCATTGTATTCATCTGTCACTGACATTACCTGACACACTGTATATTGACTGTCTGACACACTACATATTGACTGTATGACACACCGTATATTGCCGTGTTTGTCTGACACATTGTATATGTATGGGGCTTGTTCGTTTTACAAGGCAAAACACACACGAGTGGTGCTAGGATGGCGTGTGTGTGAGCGTGCGTGCGTGCGTGCGTGCTTTTGTGTGTGTGTGTGTGTGTGTGTGTGTGTGTGTGTGTGTGTGTGTGTGTGTGTGTGTGTGTGTGTGTGTGTGTGTGTGTTTGAGCGTGCGTCCCGTGCTTGCGCGCACGCGCGCGCGCGCGCGTGTGTGTATGTGTGTGTGTGTGTGTGTGTGTGTGTGTGTGTGTGTGTGTGTGTGTGTGTGTGTGTGTGTACATTCTCCAGATTTGTTCCCTCTAATTCGCCTATCTCTCTATCCATATCTTCAGCGTCCTGTTCCAACACCTCCTGTTCTGTTCGACAACAGTCAAAGGCGTTTCTCAGTCACACAGTGTGTGGTGAGGGTGTTGGCACCGTACTTTGAATATATTGCAACAAGTGTTCGGTGTAGTCTCTATCAAAAGATGTCGTGATCTGGACTAACGTACTCACTCTGGCATATTTGAGCACAACACAAATGCACTGCCAAAAGGTACCATACTGCTTGATAGAAACAGACGAAAATGTCAGTTCTATCCGTTGAACTATGTGCAGAAAAAACTTTAACATATCTTTTTCGTCATACATCAATCAATAATTGCAAGGAATCATCTATGCTACTTTTGTTGCTGGTGATTTTCGCCACAACTTGACGGTCAGACGAAGCTTCTCAAGGTCTTTTGAAAAAAAAAAATGGCAGAGAAAAAAAAATCAAAAACGAACTGAGCAAGCAGATTGAATTTACACGCAGAGGCAAACCCATTGCGATATTTTGTGTACAATTTATAAACCAAAACATGAACACAGATACCATTCTTTCTGCCGATGATTCGGTTCGAATTCAGGCATCTTTAGTTTCGTATTACTTCCTGCGTTAACACACTCCTCTTCTTCTTCTTCTGTAATTAATGTATTCTGTATTTTATTTATCTCATTCAACG
>CM031629.1:5102121-5104621 GCA_018398815.1 Conus ventricosus | reverse complement strand
CGTTTTACTGACACTCGTACGCACCATGCCGCGGTTAACTACAGACCAGAGAAATCAAGCCATTGGCATGCTGAGGGCAGGCACTGCTCACATCTCAGGGCCGCACAACATTTCAATGTACACCCATCAACCATAACCCGTCTTGCGACTCGGCACCAAAACACTGGAAGTGTAAACGACCGTCCACGCCCAGGCGTCCAACGTGTGACGACGGCACGACAGGACCGCTACATTGTCACGCAGCACCTCCGGAATCGTTTCCAGCCAGCTGCACAAACAGCCCGCAACACTATTGGGACTAGAGAAAGACCAATCAGCAGCCGTACCGTGCGTCGGCGTCTGGCAGCAGCAGGGCTACGGGCACGTCGACCATACCAAGGTCAGATCTTAACCCATCGCCATCGACTAGCACGCCAGCGATGGGCTGCCGCAGGTGGCTTTCTGGGGAACAGGGTTTGGGGGAATGTTGTTTTTTCGGATGAATCCCGGTTCAATGTCTCTTTCCCGGATGGCCGTGATCGTGTGTATCGACGTCAGGGTGAACGTTTTGCGCAACCCTGTGTCATTGAGCGAGATCGTTATGGGGGTGGAGGGGTAATGGTCTGGGGTGCCATAAATGCTCAATTTCGATCGGAGCTTGTGTTTGTGCCAGGCAACTTGACGGCAAGGCGTTATATTGACACTGTTCTTGAGCCAGTTCTTCTTCCTCTCTGGAGACAGCATGGTGGCAACAGACTAGTGTTTCAGCAGGACAATGCTCGACCCCACACAGCCCTTCTCACACGAAATTTCCTTCGGGACAGCAATGTGGATGTCATGCAGTGGCCCTCCGTGTCCCCAGACATGAATCCCATTGAACATTTGTGGGACGAACTTGGACGACGTGTGCAAGGTCAGCAGAATCCCCCAACTACCGTTGCTGAGCTCACCCAAGCATTACAGCATCACTGGAACGTGATACCGATCCGTATCATCCGTCGTTTGTGCGCTTCAATGCCCCGACGTTTGCAAGCTTGTGTTCGTGCTCAAGGGGGACACACCAGATATTGACAGTGTATTCCTTCTGTCGCGCCTAAATGGGCTTCACTTCAGGCGAATGTGCACCTGTTATAGGCAAACTAATGTACAGTGGTCGCACTTTTGTCACACGTATTTGCTTTGATGTGTGTTTGTTTCATTTCAATAAAATTGTCAGTTGACAATGGAATTGCGTTTTCTTTGCCTCTCAGTATATATGAGCACGGGAGAAAGTTCAGTTTAAAAAATCATACCAAAAAATGGTAACAATTTAGTAATTTTCAAATGAAAGAGATAATGTTTGAAGCTTTATTTGATAGGAAAATTTATTCATCCAATACGGTAATGAATCTTTCTTTAACGTGAAAATATGATAGAAAATCAAAATCGGTTTTCTGCCTAGAACTTGCTACAGGAAATGATAACCACATTCGACTTGTTGGATCAGAAGTTGAATCAGAATCTGTAGTAATTAGCTAGCCTGCATAGACCGGTTTGAAGAAAATCACATAAAGAAATAGGAGACAGGTGCGTCATTCGAATATTTGGGCATGTTCGTTGTCTTTATTTACCCCCTTTTTTACGCACAGATAGCTTAGACCATCATAATCTCAAAGTTCCTTTGTCTTTATTTGCCTGGCTTGTCTCACAGAAAACTTAAAGCAACAAAATCTCAAAGCTGCTTTGCCTTTTTTTGCCCGGACTGTATTACAGACAGCTTTACACAACAAAATCGCGAAGCTCCTTTGTCTCGCATAGTTTAATACATCATCTCTAAGTAAAAAATACTTTGTCTCGCTTGCACCTCGATCGGGGATCTTCGGGTGCAGGCTTTGGGACTTAAAACTGGATCCCCCTCAAAACAATAGCCGGCGTAGCAAAAGAGGTGGGAGAAGAAGAAGAAAGATAGGTAGAAATATAACAAAAGCTGAAAGACTATCCAAGGAATATTTTCAGGATTTGTACTTGGAACTGCTGCAGTGCCAGAAAGATCTCAACGATTGAAAAACTAGCGTGTGATTTTGATGTTCTGGGTCTACAAGAAACTAGAAGTGCCGCCCACAGACCATTACAATTGGATGACTTCATAATCTTTCAAAAGCATGACGGACGAGGACTAGCTATGATAATAATAAAAAAAAACCCAAACAAGTTGACAAACAAACTGTCCAGGATACACTTGGCGCGCGCGCGCGCGCGCGGTGTGTGTGTGTGTGTGTGTGTGTGTGTGATCACTCACCTATAATCACACTACTGTCTGTCTTCACCGTCTGACCAGGAGAGACAGTCACCCTGTAGGTGTAGGTGCCGGAAGCAGGAGTCAACGATCTGTCAGGAAAATGGCACTGACCAGTCCTGACAGAGGTGCCACTGACAGAGGGGTCAATGGTGATTGTTGAGCTGGTGATGTCCGTGTACTGTCCACTCTGGAACATGGTGCGGTCTGCATGTCACGGTGACGTCATGGCAGAACGTCATGAAT
>CM031629.1:5092121-5097121 GCA_018398815.1 Conus ventricosus | reverse complement strand
GGGGGGGGGATGGGGGGGGGGAGGGGGGGTGGGGGGATGGGGGGGGTGGGGGTGGGGATGGCGGGTGGGGTGGGGGTGGGGGATGGGGGGGGGGGATGGGGGGTGGGGTGGGGGGGGGAGGGGGGGGTGGGGATGGGGGGGGGGGAAGGGGGGGAGGGGAGGGGGAGGGGGGATGGGGGGGTGGGGATGGGGGGTTTGGGGGGAGGGGGGGTGGGGGGGGATGGGGGAGGGGGAGGGGGGAGGGGGGGTGGCGGGGGGGGATGGGGGGGGGGGGATGGGGGGGGGGAAGGGGGAGGGGGATGGGGGAGGGGGGATGGGGGGGGGATGGGGGGTGGGGAGGGGGGGGGGAGGGGGAAAATGGGGAGGGGGGAGGGGGGGCGGGTTGGGGGGGGGGGTGGGGGGGGGGGTGGGGTGGGGGATGGGGGTGGGGTGGGGGGGGGTGGGGTGGTGGGGGGGTGGGGGATGGGGTGGGGGGTGGGGATGGGGGAGGGGGGGTGGGGATGGGGGGTGGGGTTGGGGATGGGGTTGGGGGGTGGGGAGGGGGGGGGGGATGGGGGGGGGGATGGGGGAGGGGGGGGGGAAATGGGGGGGGGGGTTGGATGGGGGTGGGGGTGGGGGGGGGTGGGGTGGGGGGGGGGGGGGGGGGGGGATGGGGGATGGGGTGGGGGGTGGGGATGGGGGAGGGGGATGGGGGGGTGGGGATGGGGGGGGAGGGGGTGGGGTGGGGAGTGGGGATGGGGATGGGGGGGGGGATGGCGGGGGGGATGGGGGGTGGGGAGGGGGGTGGGGATGGCGGGGGGGGATGGTGGGGTGGGGTGGGGGGGGGGGGATGGGGATAGGGGTGGTGTTCCGGGGGGGGAGACGAGCACTGTGTGCAGAAAAAACAGCCCCACTGTCCCCGTGAAGCCTCGGCCACTTATTGTCTGCCATGTACTGCAGCCTTAGAACGCCCCCGGCGGAACTCTGGTGAAGATTAGGGAACAAGTCACTACACATCACCTACATACACACACACACACACAAAAACACACCACAACCGCACGCACGCACGCACACACGCACGCGCGCGCACACCCCCCCCCACACAACACAACACACACCACACCCCCAAACACACACACAACACCACCACCACACACATACGCGCCAAAAACCCTTCACCACCACACACCACACACACCACCACACACCACACACACACACCACACCACACATACATACACACACATAGCACACACACACACACAAGCAGGGCAACACACGCACAAAGCAAGGACACCCACACACAAAAAGCAAGGACAACACACACCCACCAACACACACACACACCACATACAAGCAGGGCACCACACGCAGCACGCCGCCGCCCCCCACGAATAAAAAGCATGCGGGTGCACACAACCCACACACACACACCACCACACACCACACACACACACATCACACACACACACACACACACACACACACAAACACACAACAAAAAACTACATACAAACCATACGCACAACACCACACAAGCAGGGCACACACACGACAAAGAAAGGAACCACACACCAAGCAAGGACACACCACACACACAACACACACACACACACACACCACACACACACACCACATAAAAAGCACGGGCACACACACGCACGCACGCACGAGCACCCACGAATACACAAGCATGCGCGCGTGCACACACCACAAACACAAACCACAAAAACACACACCCCACACCACACACACCCCACACACACACACAGGGTACAAAAGCCCGACTTACCATCACCCCCCGTCCCCAGTTGTCACTGGTGAACGTCAGCTGTGATTCAAAATTATCGTTGAGGCAGGCCACAGAGCATTGCCAGCTCCCGTCATCATCAGCGTCAACAGTGAAGGTGTGGTGAACCATGAAGTTAGTGGAAATTGGCAGGTTCCCCAGCCACACTCACTGCTGGAGGGTGTGCACGATGAGGTGGAGACGTCGTTCAGTGTGCATCTGTCGGAATATAGAACCGGTAAAAAACCGTCTCCTGAAGGTCACGCTGTCACTAAAAAACTCTTGTACACTTGGAGGGGAAGTGCTCTCTAGGCAGGTAACACCTCAAGGTGATGTTGGAGCCAAGGGTCCATTTCTTGGGCAGGGCAGTGCATGTACTGACTCCACACAAGTCCTGGAGCACAGGAGAAATAAAATTGATGTTTAGTTTGTTGTTTCACGATATCCACAGCTACGGACGGCAGACGTGTAATTCTACATTGGGCTATTGGATGTCAGCTGAGGAATGGTTAAAGTGTGGTTCTACATGGGTTATTGGATGTCAGCTGCGGAATGGTTTTAAAGTGTGGTTCTACATGGGGTATTGGATGTCAGCTAAGGAATGGTTAAGTGTGGTTCTACATGGGCTATTGGATGTCAGCTGAGGAATGGTTAAAGTGTGGTTCTACACGAGGCATTGGATGTCAGCTACGGAATGGTTAAAGTGTGGTTTCTACATGGGTTATTGGATGTCAGCTACGGAATGGTTAAAGTGTGGTTCTACATGGGTTATTGGATGTCAGCTGCGGAATGGTTAAAGTGTGGTTCTACATGGGGTATTGGATGTCAGCTAAGGAATGGTTAAAGTGTGGTTCTACATGGGCTATTGGATGTCAGCTGAGGAATGGTTAAAGTGTGGTTCTACATGGGGTATTGGCTGTCAGCTAAGGAATGGTCAAAGTGTGGTTTACATGGGTTATTGGATGTCAGCTACGGAATGGTTAAAGTGTGGTTTACATGGGGTATTGGATGTCAGCTACGGAATGGTTAAAGTGTGGTTCTACATGGGGTATTGGATGTCAGCTAAGGATTGGTTAAAGTGTGGTTCTACATGGGGTATTGGATGTCAGCTGCGGAATGGTTAAAGTGTGGTTCTACATGGGGTATTGGATGTCAGCTAAGGAATGGTCAAAGTGTGGTTCTACATGGGTTATTGGATGTCAGCTACGGAATGGTTAAAGTGTGGTTCTACATGGGGTATTGGATGTCAGCTACGGAATGGTTAAAGTGTGGTTCTACATGGGTTATTGGATGTCAGCTACGGAATGGTTAAAGTGTGGTTCTACATGGGGTATTGGATGTCAGCTAAGGAATGGTCAAAGTGTGGTTCTACATGGGGTATAGGATGTCAGTACGGAATGGTTAAAGTGTGGTTCTACATGGGTTATTGGATGTTTAGCTACAGAATGGTTAAAGTTTGGTTCTACATGGGTTATTGGATGTCAGCTAAGGAATGGTTTTAAAGTGTGGTTCTACATGGGTTATTGGATGTCAGCTACGGAATGATTAAAGTGTGGTTCTACATGGGCTATTGGATGTCAGCTACGGAATGATTAAAGTGTGTTCTACATGGGTTATTGGATGTCAGCTACGGAATGGTTAAAGTGTGGTTCTACATGGGTTATTGGATGTCAGCTACAGAATGGTTAAAGTGTGGTTCTACATGGGTTATTGGATGTCAGCTACGGAATGGTTAAAGTGTGGTTCTACATGGGGTATTGGATGTCAGCTAAGGAATGGTTAAAGTGTGGTTCTACATGGGCTATTGGATGTCAGCTGCCACGGTGACTACAACATCCCTAACCAACCCCCACACCCCTCCCCCACTGTCCTCTTCGTACAGGATGAAGTGGACCCCCCACAACCCCCCCCCTCCCCCCTCTGTCCTCTTCATATAGGATGAAGTGGACACCCCCCCCCCACACACACACCCCTCCTCCCACTGTCCTCTTCGTACAGGATGAAGTGGACCCCCCACCACCACCACCCTCCCCCACTGTCCTCTTCGTACAGGATGAAGTGGACCCCCCACACCCCCCCCCCCTCCCCACCTGTCCTCTTCGTACAGGATGAAGTTGGACCCCCCACAAACCCCCCTCCCCCACTGTCCTCTTCGTAAAAGGATGAAGTGGACCCAACCCGCCACGCCCCTCCCCCACTGTCCTCTTCGTACAGGATGGAAGTGCCCCCCCCCCCCCCCCGACTCCCCTCCACCACTGTCCTCTTCGTACAGGATGAAGTGGACCCCCCCCCACACCCCTCCCCCACTGTCCTCTTCGTACAGGATGAAGTGAACCCCCCACACTCCCCTCCAACACTGTCCTCTTTGTACAGGATGAAGTGGAACCCCCCACACTCCCCCTCCAACACTGTCCTCTTTGTACAGGATGAAGTGGAACCCCACCCACACCCTCCCACACTGTCCTCTTCATACAGGATGAAGTGGACCGCCCCCCTCCCCCACTGTCCTCTTCGTACAGGATGAAGTGGACCCCCCACACCCCTCCCCCACTGTCCTCTTCGTACAGGATGAAGGTGACCCCCCACCCCCCACTGTCTCTTCGTACAGGATGAAGTGGACCCCCACACCCCTCCCCCACTGTCCTCTTCGTACAGGATGAAGTGGACCCCCCACCCCCCACTGTCCTCTTCGTACAGGATGAAGTGGACCACCCCACCCCCCACTGTCCTCTTCGTACAGGAATGAAGTGGACCCCCCACCCCCCACTGTCCTCTTCGTACAGGATGAAGTGGACCCCCCACCCCCCCACTGTCCTCTTCGTACAGGATGAAGTGGACCCCCCACCCCCCACTGTCCTCTTCGTACAGGATGAAGTGGACCCCCCACCCCCCACTGTCCTCTTCGTACAGGATGAAGTGGACCCCCACCCCCACTGTCCTCTTCGTACAGGATGAAGTGGACCCCCCCCCACCCCCACCCCTTTTCCTCTTCGTACAGGATGAAGTGGACCCCCCACCCCCACTGTCCTCTTCGTACAGGATGAAGTGGACCCCCCACCCCCACTGTCCTCTTCGTACAGGATGAAGTGGACCCCCTACAACCCCTCTCCACTGTCCTCTTCGTACAGGATGAAGCGGACCCCTACACCCCTCCCCCACTGTCCTCTTCGTACAGGATGAAGCGGACCCCTACACCCCTCCCCACTGTCCTCTTCGTACAGGATGAAGC
>CM031629.1:5002121-5079621 GCA_018398815.1 Conus ventricosus | reverse complement strand
TTTGCAGTGCTTCGTCTTTGCACAGGCAACCCCTTCACTGCCACGCTAAACCTCATACCATCCATCTCCACTTCACCGTACTCTGGGCCATCTGCTGCAGTCCCAACACTGGAGTCCAAAAGGGACCACCAACACTGATGTACTTAATATGAAGCCCCCCCCCCCCCCCCCCCCCCCCTCCCTTCTGGTACAGATCCCGTCCTTACATATCTTGCAGACTTCAGACATGCCAAACTTCCGTCGATTTCTTGTTTCAGCAATTCAGATCTTGTGGTCTAGAGGAGAGAAACAAAACTGGGATAACATTGTGGATTTGTTTGTGACAGCTGCCTCTCATTCGAGTTATAAGAGAACTAGTGAGAGTTGCGTTGCTTGTGTTTCAAGTCTAGGTTATTGCCAGGTCTGTACACACACAAAAAAAAGTACATAGAAAGGGTCATCCTGTTTGAATGCTCTTGGGAAATTTCTGTGCATTTGTTTACTTTGCGATACCTTCTAAGACAACATGCACATGTAAGAAAAGCACTCATGTCACCAAAGCTATTGACAATTTTATTTTGAATACACTCTTTTCATTCAGCATGAAAAGCTTCCACGCTGAAGCATTTACAATGTATTTCGTCATGTTGACTTAATAACATATTGCAATTTAATGTTTTGAGCTTCCTTTTGCACAAGATGCAAGCCGAGTAGCTAGAGCAGCTAATTTGATAAAGAAAAGAAATGTATGTGCGTGAGGAAGTGTACAAGCATGTGTGTCTGGGTGAATGTACATAGGAGTGCAAGTATGAGAATTTAAGTCAGGAGGGTAGGGGCACAAAGGAAGCTTGAAATATGAAATAGCTGGGAATGCTGGTTTCCTGACGAATAAATAATATTCAGCAAAAAAAAAAAAAAAAAAAAAAAAAAAAAAAAAGCATATAAGCTTTCAACATAGATTTGGTTACATGCTAAATTGTCAAGCAACCCACTAAACGCAGAACCTTCACAGAAACATTTGCTGATTTAAACCAACGAACGAGGAAAGGAACTTTCTGGTAACATTGTAACAATGCCTACTCGCTTACAGACCAGTATTGGTGCAGTCGCATGGCAACACTTATTTACACTGTATATGACCACACAATAGATAAAATAAAACAAGTCTTGTATTAAACAAACCAACAAAAAAAATGTAAAAAAGATTTTAAGTAATAACAAACAAAAACCATTGCAATCTATACAGTAATGCCGACATCAACTGTACTTCTTAACAAAAAAAACAAAAAAAAGGTCTTATGTCTACAGGAATTCTGAACAAGTATTCTACTGAAATCTGTCCGAAAATCAAAAGGTAAACATCATGCAAGACAGCCTTGGTTTGGGAGCAAGGGATGGGGGGGGGGGGGGGGGGGGGGGGGGGGAAAGCAATAACCATTACTGATTTTTTTTCTGTAATTAGAAATGTGTTAAGTATACAGAACTTTATTTCTATAAACTACCACAAAGTCAATCAATCAATAATGTTGCATTAATGTGATCAATTTGAAAAAAAAAAGGAAAAATAAAAAGAGAGAGAGAAAGACAGGAAATACTGCCATTACACGTTTCGTAACTACTTCCCTGAAAACAAAAAGCGGAACAAAAATTCTAAAGTTCACATTCACAGACTAAAAAAAAAGAAAAGAAAAAAAGAGACGATCACAACGACCTTTTAAAACACGAAACATTCAAAACAACCATTCTTTTAACACACAATGGGCAGCTGGAACCGGCAACATCAACCAAAATTTGGTGCCATCATCATTAAGCTCGAGAAAAAGCACACACAAAAAAAAACAACCTCAAAAACTAACACCTGAGCACAAGTTACAGAATACCAGCTTGCATTTTGAAAGACTACACCACTTTCCTATGTGAAAACTCCGAACATTCAGGAGCGTGTCAGCTGTACAGTCAAGATGGCTCCCTGCAGCTCTGAAACAGCATGTTTCTTACATCTGTAGTCCACACCCAACAATAGTTGTTAAGTGTTTTTCTCTCTTTGGAACTGATGATGCTAGGCAGTCAAACATCCTCTCCCACTTGGAGCACAGCAACAGTCTTTGTTCTGACAGGAGTGGAGAGCTGGTGCCATCAAGTGGTTCTTTGATTCTGGAACGGAGAAAACAACACACAAAAAAATGACTAAGCATTGCATGCCAGACAATTAAAGAAAAGAAACAAAACAAAACAAATCTATCTATCTACATATATATATATATATATATATATATATATATATATATATATATATATATATATATATATATATATTATATATATGATTGTATTAAAAAAAATCATGATACTGGAAAAAATTAACAAGAAAACTGTGACTTCAGAAATTGTAACTGTGGTGTTCTGGTGACATACGTGGTACACTATTCAAACTGACACAACCTGTTCTCTTCCACACCTGATAAAGACGTGTGTACTGCCAGGGTGTGGAGCTCAGTATGATCGGATGGCAGGGGCCACATTGGGGCAGTCCTTCTCGTCCAACGTTCCATCGATGACCGGCCTGTAATCCAGGGTCACCTGTAACACATAAAACAAAAATCGTTGTCAAGGTTTCTTTCCCCTTTTGCCCTCTCATTGTCCCTGTTCTCTATGCAGTGGTACTCCAACGCCACTCGTTCTGCTTCGCGCCCCGACACAGCCACCCGCAGGCTGATCCTGTCAAAGCCTCAGCACACGAAGTTCACAGGAAGCAATTAGTTGCCACGTCTTCATTAGGCAATCCAACACACTGGACACTTCATCGCCGTTAAGCATTACTCTGGTGGTGCTTGTACGAAAGTAGGTTGTGTCCAGTGTATGTGGGATCAGAAAATGGCACCACTGAACACCGTCTGCGA
Organism: Conus ventricosus; assembly: GCA_018398815.1. NCBI lineage: Eukaryota > Metazoa > Mollusca > Gastropoda > Neogastropoda > Conidae > Conus > Conus ventricosus. The sequence goes on along the minus strand of CM031629.1, from coordinate 5,076,742 downwards.
AGCGGCGGCAATGCAGCGTCTCCTCAGGTGGGTTGCCTCATGACACGACACCTGACAGCTCCCTTTAAATGGCCGGTGCTAGGGGCGCGGCACGATGGGCCAGGCTGTAACTTTGGGACAGGGGTCCACAACGAGATATGTGGGACCAAACATCACTGTAACTTTGGGACAGGGGTCCACAACGAGATATGTGGGACCAAACATCACTGTAACTTTGGGACAGAGGTCCACAACGAGATACGTGGGACCAAACATCACTGTAACTTTGGGACAGGGGTCCACGAGATACGTGGGACCAAACATCACTGTAACTTTGGGACAGGGGTCCACAACGAGATATGTGGGACCAAACATCACTGTAACTTTGGGACAGGGGTCCACACGAGATACGTGGGACCAAACATCACTGATGTGGCACAGGAGACAAAAAAAAAATATGCTCCCAAGCAAAACAAAACAAACAAAAGCCCAAGCACTTACTTGAACAAATACTGGTGAATGAACCACAAATAAAATAAATGTATTAAAACACAAGTACATCTTGAACGATTTAATAGTGCGAGAACATGTGCAGGCTAACAATTTTCTATATTAATGACTTGGCAAAGATTCGAAGGGAAAAAAAGGCAAGGGGAAGGGGGGAGGGGGTATAAAAAAAAAAGGGAATCAAAAGTTAGGAAAATATATTTCAAAGATAAAATTCTTCGCTAGCAGCCTATGGAGACCATCATAACCCATCTTGAAGACAACTATTCAACTTGCTCGTTCCAAAGCCTTTTGTGTGCTAGATCGGACTGGTCAGGGAGGCACGGCTGATTGTGCCTGTGGCCCCTGGCAAAAATTAGAGATATACCACAGTCTACAATTCCATGGTATTGTCACCACTGAGGGTTCACATAGTTAAAACACAACTAAAAGAAAAAGAGTGAAAACGTGTGAAAAGAGACCATTCTAGCAGAACATGAGGATATCAAATATTACTGAAAGACACACCAGCTCCACTGCACACCTCTGGTGAAAGCTAGGAGCCATTCATACCTTTCCTGTGGCTTCATCCACATAGCACAGGGTGTGCTTTCTCCAGTGCTGGCTCTCTGGCTTCATAGTCTGTCCCTCTACCGGCTTGCTGTAGTCGTATTCATCCAAACGTGTCTGCATGAAGAAACGCTCAGAATTAATAACTGCTTGTCCACATGTCACCCAAGTAGAACTTTGTTGTAAAGGGTTACACAAAACATAATCCAAACTCTTAACAGTCATAACATAAATTCTGCTCTTGGTCTCTCCTTTTCTCGTCAATGTCCACACACAATCAACTAGAATAAAAAGCAGAATGTGAATACACACACACACACACAAGCCCCCATACTCCCAATGCAACATTTCCTCTCGCACCGTCTCTTGGTCACATATGGACTCGCTCACATTCTCAAGTAAACTCTTTCATGACAGACTCAAGTTACTTATGCTCATCCTCCCCCTGAAAAAAAAATTGAAACTTATTATAAAATGTTGCAATCCGAGGCAAATGTTAACGTCGAGTGATGTCTTGTTCACTTCTGAATCCAGCCACAATCAGGATTTTTTGTTAGCACCGCATCTGTTTGCTTCTCTTACTTTTGCAATGTCTTGCTGATGCGCAACATCAGAGCATGACACCATTCAGCCTTCAACCATGTACTCAAGAAGTTTACACAAGATTACATCATGTCAAAGTCGTTTGCTCACGTACCCAAAACACAAGCACTGTTCCAATTCCAGTGCCTTTTGTTTCTTCTGCAGATTATTTCCCTTGCATGGATTCTCTTTCTCTTTTCACACTTCATTACAATCAGTGAATTCACTATGAAGTGGAAGCCAAGCAACATACCTAACATGCACCTATCTGCACTGGCACTGGATTGAAACCTCTTTTATTACTATACATTATCCTTGTCCCATCTTCTATCCATTCCAGCATGCAGACTAGGCATGGTAGCCCTCAAGGAGGAGTGAAGGAGATGGTCCCTTTCAGTCAGGTGTACCTTCACGACCAGCAGTCAAATGGCTACATCATTCAGCTGCCGAGCAGGTGGTTACCAATTCCAAACACTCATGGGCTCAGATTTCATCAGCGTGAAAAGCACCTCTGTCCAACCAGCAGTAAACACTGACTGAGTTCCGGGAATGACACAGTGGTGGATGGAGAGAGCTGGGGCTGCCATCCACCATGCTGTGCCTTACACTCTGTGTGCATCTTACTCTACACCGCTGTTAGACCATCAGGTCAACAGGACTTCAAACTTTTAATTCCCAGTACTATGAAAAGTTCTCCTGCAGCATTGCTAATGAACAGAGATAAAAATTTAATGAGCACCACCACCCCACTATGGATATTTGCCCCTAACCGGGATGCCCCCAATAGTGGATGATTTCTCACGACTCTCAACCTACTGTGAAATCTTCGCGGGCATGGGCCCTCGGCTCTCCTTGCGTGCCTCAGCAGCATAGATGGTCTGAACAGCGTTGATCATCAGGTTCTGCAACTCCAAGGTCTCCACCAGGTCTGTGTTCCAGATGAGGCCGCGGTCTGTCACCTGTGCAGCAGAGAGAGGAGGAGGAGGAGGAATATAGATTTGTAATGCATTTTTCCAAATAGAAGGTAAGCGAAAATAGAAAGGGTAACAGAGAGGGTAATTTGGTAACAGTCTCAATGAAACAGAAGGCGCACAAAAAAAAGTGGAAAGAAAGTTGAGAGCGAAGGTGGTTTAGTAATATGTTAAAAAAAAAAAACACGGAACTTGAGAAAGGGAAGAAAGATGGTGACACTGTGATGTCTTCATCAACCCAAAAGATAAACAGAAATGGAGAGAGGGGGAGGTGACAGGTGGAAGAGGAGAGGGGGGAGAGGGGGGGGGGGGGGGCAACAATCTGCAATGTTTTCATCCATACTGTAGATAAAAGAAAACAGACAGGAGAAGGAAAAGGGAGTGGGTGGCAGTGTGTTTGTCCACACAAACGATCAATGAAAGAAGAAAGAAGGGGGCAAAGATTGTGGCTTGCAATGTCTTCATCCACACTGACAATAAATGAAATAGTAAGAAAGAAGAGAGAAGGGTTGGCTTGTAATGTCATCCACACAGACAGTCAATGACAATAGTAAGAAGAGAGAAGGGTTGGCTTGTAATGTCATCCACACAGACAGTCAATGACAATCGTAAGAAAGAAGAGAGAAGGGTTGGCTTGTAATGTCTTCCACACAGAAGTCAATGACAATAGTAAGAAGAGGAAGGGTTGGTTGTAATGTCATCCACACAGACAGTCAATGACAATGTAAAAAAAGAGAGAGAGGGTTGGCTTGTAGTCTTCCACACAGACAGTCAAGACAATGTAAGAGAGAAAAGGGGTTGGGCTTTGTAATTCTTCCACACAGACAGTCAATGAAATGAAAAGATGAAGAAGGTTGGCTTGTAATGTCTTTCACACGGGAAGTCAATGACAACGAAAGGGAAGAAGGAGGGGGGTTTTGGCTGTAATGTCATCCACACAGACGTCAATGAAAATAGCAAGAAAAATGAGAGAGGGTTGGTAGTCATCCACAGACAGTCATGAAAATCGTAAGAAGAGAGAAGGTTGGCTTGTAATGTCTTACAAGACAGTCAATGAATAGTAGAAGAGAGAAGGGTGGGTTGTAATGCCACACAGACAGTCATGATAATAGTAAGAAGAGGAGGGTTGGCTTGTAAGTCTTCACCGCCCGGGCATGCATCGAGAAGAAGAGAGAAGGGTTGGCTTGTTAAGGTCTTTCACCGACAGTCAATGAAATGCAGAAGATGAGAGAGGGTGGCTTGTCTTCTTTTCTTCTAAAAATGGTTCCAAAGGTGGGGCACCAGCGCGCATGTTAAAAAGTAAAAAATAACTAAATAGTGCGATCGATTTTGGGCCCCTGGGAAATTTGGAAAGGGGTCGAAACTCGATATTCAAGAAGTTAAAAGCAATGGCCAAATTCGGCCCAGTTTAAAAGTAAAATATCTGGGGAAGTAAAAAATAGAAAAACATAATATGCAGATCTAAAACTGTTGTATCAATTTGTTTTTTAAAAAGATGGCATTTGTGGCAATCTTGATGGCACCCCTGGTGGTTCACACAGTACGAAAAGGGAAAAAAAATTGGTAAGTGGCTGTCAAAATTTGTTTAGGTAGGTATAACATGACCGCCACTTGTGCATTTTATTCAATACTATTGTTCCATTGAATTCAATTACTTTAGCTCTGCCTTTGAAAAAGGTGTTAAGTTTTTAAAAAAAGCTCTTCTCTCTTCTAAGACAGTCAATGATAATAGTAAGAAGAGAGAAGGGTTGGCTTGAATGTCATCCACACAGACAGTCAATGACAATCGTAAGAAAGAAGAGAGAAGGGTCTTCCACACAGACAGTCAATGACAATAGAAAGAAGAGAGAAGGGTTGGCTTGTAATGTCTTTCACACAGACAGTCCCAAAGACAATAGAAAAAAAGAGAGAAGGGTTGGCTTGTAATGTCTTTCACACAGACAGTCAATGAAAATGCAAGAAAGATGAAGAAGGGTTTTGGGTTGTAATGTCTTCCACACAGACAGTCCAATGATAAATAAGAAGAGAGAAGGGTTGGCTTGTAATGTCTTCCACACAGTCAGTCCAATGACAATCGTAAGAAAGAAAAGAAGGGTTGGCTTTTAATGCTTCCACACAGCGTCAATGAAAATGCAGGAAAGAATAGACAAGGTTTGGCTTGTATTGTCTTCATTCACACAGCAGGTAACTTAAAATGGTGCATGGAGCTAAAGGTACTAAGCTGCATGACGACCACTGTAGTAACAGCGCCTGCTTCATAAATGTCACAGGATAATCCTAAATGCAGCTGACTTGCCCTGCCTATTCTGATTCATGGTTCTCCAGATACGATTTCCATCAATACTTTCCCTGTTTGGACTGGACTTTCTATCCGGATGACCAACAGAATATCTGGAGCTCCTGATTTCCAAGTATGGTCTTTCTTGATATTATGGTTCAAAACAGTCACAAACATATTTGACACCTACAAAACATGTTCACTGAAAAAAATAAACTACAACAGGGTCAAAAAGGAATTTCTAGTTCAGTTTCCGAATAACTGAGGTGCCCACACTCTTCATTGTTTCGGATTTCACAACGCAAAATTTTGTCAGTACAAATTACTGTTTGTCCACACAATTCATTGCTGTATCATCAAACGCCTCAAGCAAAGTAAAATGCAGAAGTCACTAGCTTTGCCGCATTCACGACACGGATATATCCGGGTGGAAAAAACAAACAAAAACAAAGTACCACACAATAACGTGTTCCCCTCGAAGATATTTTCAAATCTTGTTTAGAGACAAAGCACATTGCATATGTTGCCCTGATTTTTTGTTGACTGAATGCATGGGTACTGTTGAGAAGGAAACCAGCAAAAACTTCATTTTGTATACTTTCTCGGAGCTGGTGAAGTTTAGGTAAAGAGCAAGTTTCCTTTAGGTAAAGAGCAAGTTTCCTTTTACACAGACACCTTCAGCCAGCAACGGCGCTGGACATGAGCACTAGATGGAAGAAAAATAGACAGCTAACTTCCAAGCATCACGACTTCTCACTGGCTGCTTCACAACAACACTGACAACTGGCTGGTAACTAAATGCATTTGTAAAGCTACGCAGCTCAGATGGTAGCAGTAGATAATGCAACTTATCAGTAGTGCTTGCTTGCTTCAACTCAGTGGACGTTCACAGGTAAATCTGTACAAAACTCAGTTTACAGACATTAGGGTTGGCACCTCTGATACTAAGGAAAAAGGTTTCACCCTGGTGTGAGTGAAAGTCTGGTTGTCCAGGACTTGTGCAAGTGGTGACTGAACGGTACCTTGAGGTCGTCCATGGCCTTGTACAGCTCATCCATCTTGGTGCAGCCAGCCTGCATGGTGGGCCCGTCCCGGAACACCCCAGCGTGGTTCTGCATGGTCTGAACATACACACAATCGCTGGTTTAGTCCGAGGCATCATGTGTCGTCTCTCTTGCATACATTCCCTTCTAGACCCTGTGACCAAACCCCAGACAAACTCCCTCCATTTATGTTAAAAAAAAAATGGTTTCTGTAGTATTACAACCTAGCAAATCACAAACCACTTGTACAGAGCTGTCACCATGTGACAAAAAACTCCTGACATTTGGGAAAAACCCACTATCATTAACAAATATAAAATCATCTACTACATTCAAAATGGAATACACGATTGACATCATTAACCCTTTCAATGCCAGCTATCCCCAAGCTGCCAGCATCTGAAAAACCAGCTGTGCAGCAGCGCTACGGCAGTATACTAGCTTTACTAGGCTGTACCTCTTGAAGCACTAAACCATTCATACACCATTCATATAGATGATACAACAAAAATTTATTCCATGTTAAATATGAGGGAAAGTTGAAAAATATACACAAAGAAAAACTGAATCACAGCACGATCATGGTGCCAAGCAGCTACTGTCACGTTCAGACGGCGAGTTGCCGTTTAGCCACAGTGGTGATAAAAGGGTTACGGCACGTAAAAGCCACGCTAGAGGTATCGATCATTTTGCTTGGTTTATCACACACCAAGTTGAAGCAATATGAAAAAAAAAAATCAAACAAACACGTAACAGTACCATAAAAAAGAAATAACTAAACAGGCCGTACTGGCAAACAGACACTGCAGAACGAACATCACACTGGGCACAGTGTACAGTTTAGCACCTTAGCAGACAGACCACAACCCTCAGTGGGCATACTGAAACTGAAATGCGAGACACAAGATGAAAGGCTTTCCAAACAATGAAGGGGTCACAACGGCAGAGAAACACCAGACAACAGAAAGACAACAAAAGAAAGACAACAAAAGGCATGGTTCGAACGGAGTGGAAAAAAAAGCACAAACTACTCGCACCGAATTTCCAGGTGGCAGGAGTACAAATGATACCGAACACCTCCCCAACCAACTAACGAGAGGTTTTTATGTATTTGACATTTTGACAAAAGCTGTACCATATGCTTGCAGTATGATTCTGGAATGTTATTCTCTGACAACCATGTTTTTTTTCTTTTGTTGATGAAAATCACGCTTTCTATGCCTAACTTCCTCTACACAGTTTGTCACTCATTTATGTCTACATTTCTCATTTCCAAGCATCACAGTTTTATTTAAAAAAAAAAAAAAAAAAAAAAAAAAAATCGTCTTTTTTAAAGAAACAATTAAGTTCAATGCTGTGATGATGCAACACCACCAAAATGTGCTCTACCAATGAGACCCAACACAATGTTCAAGCTGGGGTGCAAGCTATGCACATACCTTCTGCATGTTCAGTCTCAGTTCAGCGGTGGGGACGGAGCCGTTGGCATGACGCAGACGGTCGAGGTTAGCGACTGAAGCCTCGCCAGCATTCTGGAACAAACGAAACACGCGTTGACAGGGTGCAACTCGGGCCAGTCCCCAATCCTGACAGTCACTTGTGGCCATCCTAGCGACGCTGAAAAGTGCCACGAATAAGACCAGGTCCCAACATTATTTGTGGGCAACCTGTCACTGATACACAAAACTAACTCATTTCAATAGGATGTGCTTTTAAACACACAACACTACATGAACAGAGAGAGAGCAAACAAATAAAACTGTTAATGGAAAAAAAATCTGATGTAACGATTTTTAAAGCCCTTTCTTAATATCAAACAATTAAAGAAATATGACAAAGTGATAGCTCAAACAATACAAAACATAGATCAGCACAAAAGGTAAAGGTCAACAATTCTTTAAAAACCCACACACACAAAAACACCCTCCACGACCACCTGCTATGATTCCTGACCTACGGAATCCGGTCACTCCTCGTTTATGTCTGGCACAATTCGTGATAATGGGCTCCCTCAAGTGTCATACTGTTGATGATTGTAGCACGAGGATCTTTTCATGAGAATTCAACAATCATTTTAGTTCATCTTCACCGAGCTGTACCTCACTGTTTGTTCAACCCCACAGAATGCAGGAACAAACACTGGTGACATCGACAGCCTGGCACCAGGTTTGTGCTTCAGTCCATCCACTATTACCTTGAAGAAAATCATGTAAAGACAAAGACCAGAAGAGCAAACCAAACAAAACCATGTCGTTAAAAAGCAGAGAGTCAACTGTAAAAGCTTTCACAGAAACTACCCCCTACTCTCTCCCCACCCTCCGACCCCCCCCACCAACCTGTTTGATTGGGCCGATGGTTTCCCCGGGCTTGTTCTCCTCGATGATGGTGTTGGCGCAGGCACGGCCAAACACCACCAAGTCCAGGAGAGAGTTGGCGCCCAGGCGGTTAGCGCCATGCACAGAGGCGCAGGCTGATTCTCCTGCGGAGTACAACCCCGGCACGACCTCGTCCCCTTTCTCCCTGGAGTACCTCAGCACCTGCAACAGGAAAAGGGGAGAAAGCATCAATGATTTAGCAAGTAAGTGTTGGTGTCCGTGTTTCAGACCAGCAATACAAAACCGAGACTGGTCTGGACAGTTCTCCCAGCTGATATCCGTCACAACAATCTCTGCCCCGCCTTCACCTTAGCCATTTAACCCTCTTGCATTTGCATTTTCCAACCCAAAACTGCTCCTAGTATTCATATTTTTTGAGAAATCAATGGAAAGCGGTCAGTTCACGACCTTAGTCTGTGTGAATTAATTGTTTCACACACCCCATGCTACTGCTAAGATTTCACTGGACACCTCTCAGGGATGCCCAGCCTTGACTTAAAAACAAGGTCGCAGTGTGTGAGGGAAAATAATACAGAATGTGCGGCCGGTTGCAGCCGTAACAAACACCAGGGGAGACAAACAGAGCGGCCGGATACAGGCGAAAAAAAAAACGCAAAAGGGTTAAATCCTTTTCTGTGCAGTCTAAAGGCTCTGATTAGACCAAAACTGTTTTCCTCGCTTGAGACTTTCCATCTCTCCCAGCTGTGTCTGGAAAGCCTGGATGGACAAGTCAGCTCTGATGATCACTGCCCTTACAGTGACCAGAGAAAAATGCATCCCGTTTCAAAATGGAAAGTTCTACAAGTTTTCTTCATTTAAATTCCATACATTTTTTCATTTAAATAGTATCATTGCCCCCCCCCCCCTCCCCTCCCCCACTTCTCCCCCCTTTCCCTTACTACCCTCTTCTTCTTAAAGTAATGCGGTGGTATCTTGTTTGAAATACAAACAAAAGAGAAAATTACTACCTGAAAATTTCAAATAGTTGGCATTTCCATAGTGGCTAACACACCACACTACCACCTTCTTCGAATCGGCTAATGCCAGTCACAAGACACAAAGAAGGAAACAACATGAACGACTGATAAGGAAATGGAGATGCCCATGATAAGCTGAGACCTTGAGACCAAGAGCTACAGTCTTCTGGGCCACTTGTCAGCAAGAAACAAACCAGAAATTGGGGGGCGGGCAAGAAGGGTTGGTGTGTGCGTGTGTATGTGTGAGAATGGTTCCGACAGGCTCACTTTTATACAGCTGTATCTCTAGACAACCATATTCTCATTGGGGAACAGCATACAAAAACAGGAAATAACCCAAAGCCAACGATGCTGGTATCCGCTTAAGGTGAACTTTTTGTATAACAATGTGTATGCAAGTGTTCTTTGTGCACGTGTGTGCATGAGAAAGTGCTAAAACAAGAGTTCTTTGCACTGGTGCGCAAGAATGATCATAGTACTTGCGGATGAGCGTGTCAGCACACTGAAAGTGTCTAAGCATACGTATGTGCTTGCACACACAATGTGTTTTCTGAGCGTGCATGTGTGTCTGCGTATGCATGCACGTGTGGACAGGTGAGCACGCGGGTGCAGGTGTACATCCATGTACTCAAGCACCCATGCTCAAGCAGGACAAGAGTTTCCTCTCTCACCTGTCCCTTGTAGTTGGTGGGCGTGCCTCCCATGTTGTAGTGCACTGTGGGAAGGACAGGGATGGGGTCACGGGTCACGTCCACCCCAGCGAAGATATGGGCTGTCTCAGAGATGCCAGGCAGGCGCGTCTTGAGCACCTCAGGGGGCAAGTGGTGGAGCTGCAGGAACACGTGATCCTTGTCCTCCCCACACCCCTGGTTTGATCAGACATGACCATGAATGATGGCAACAATGATAAGGACACCCCCCCCCCCCCCCCTCCTTTTCTAAGTGCAATCTGACAACATCAACATTCTAGCATTCTTTGGGCGATAATGAATATGATGAACTTTGAATGATTTTCTATCTGATCTTTTTAAAGAGAAAACATAAGTACTCAGTAATTAGAAAAAGAAATAAAAAACCTTCTATGTAGAGGTAAGGGAGAAAAAGGTGTCGATAATAATGAAGACACAAAAGATAACACTAGATGACTCAGATATGAAAACAGAAACATCACCAATGAAAATGAATCTGCAATTCCCACACACACAAAAATCATTAAAAAAACATAAATAGCCAGTGTGTGTGTGTGTGTGTGTGTGTGTGTGTTTTTCCAGAAAAAACTCTTTTCAGGTCTCAGTAGTATGAGGAAACAAAATGGCCGAGGTTTCTGCTTGCCTTGGCTTATGAGTGCTTGCCTTTTCAAACTTTTCAGCCCCTGAAAGGGTTCAGAGATCAGCAGCTTTATAAAAACGGACAGGCGTGACAATAACAGGAGGAGAAGAGCAGCCCAATTTCACACGCAGAAAGACAGCAGTACAAAATCACCTTGCGTTTTCCCATTGATAATACAAATAATTCAACATGCTGCTGAACTAATCTTCAAAACCTGCTAAGTGGCAAGGACTTACACTGCCAATTCCACATCACCCATACACAGCCACACCCAAACGTGTTGCAGTCCCAGCCAAAGGAGTCAACAGGGACCTATCAATATCATGTCATCATAAGGCCACCTACTGGAGAAGACACTGCAATGCTGCAGTGTCACTTTGGTGGGGCATAGCATGTTCATTTATCAACCTTTTTTTTTCACATGTGGAGGTTTTGTGACTAAAAAAAAAAGAAAAGAAAAGAACACAAAATGTTCAGTTATAAGCCAAGCTTGCAAAGGGACACCACCCACTCGATCCTGCCCACTCACCGTCCTTCACGAATCTCGATGGTCATGGAGCGGGAGACGACGTCACGCGAGGCCAGGTCCTTGGCGTTGGGGGCGTACCTCTCCATGAAACGCTCTCCTTCGCTGTTGACCAGGAACCCTCCCTCTCCCCGAGAGCCTTCCGTGATCAGGCAGCCTGCCCCGTAAATCCCTGAATCACATAGCACCATGTGACAGTGCAGCACAACGCACAGCTTTATTTTTCCGTCCTGCACCAGACACTTAGTGAAAGGGCGAACAAACAAGGCTCACACATTTCTGACCCAACATTTTTGTTGCTGTAGTCCGAGCAGAGGCATGTATCAAACTTGTGTGCCAGTTAACTAGGGAAAATTAAATACCCAGAAAGTGATGATGTTATTTTTGCACAATTTTGTGTGTGTTGTTATTGTTCTAATATTGCCTGACCACTTGCGTAAAAGCTTTCATGCCGTATCTACGTTATCTACAGGAAAGTAAACCTAGTCAAGTTTGGTATTAAAAGAATTGTCGGGAATTTGCCAATTCAGTCATCTCAAGAACGCAGATGTATTACATTTTTCACGACAACCACTAATTATCAAACCAGCAGCCCCATTCGTAATGGCCACTCAACAATGCCAAACACATTGCTGCCCGACCGGCTATGCACAGATCACATTCAGTTCGCCAAGTACAGAGCAGTTAGCTGGTTGGTGGGGAGCGGCCTGCAGAAAACACACCTTTACCTGCATTCACGGCTTGGCCTCTGCAGCTGCGGGCGAGCTGTAAACTCCCCTGCCTCTCAAAACTAAGTAACTTGCTCTGAACAGCCGTGAGCCAGGGACTTGTCACAACCAAGAGGCTGTAAGGTTCAACTCGATCACCCTTTATAGCAAGCAGCAAAGCTGAACAGACCTCAACACAGCTGCTTCAGAACTATGTGGAAATATGCCTGAAGTTTGAAGAAGGGACCACCACGTCCAACAAGTCACCATCTTTCCGTTCACAACAGGACATTGCCCAACTCCTCTCCCGTCTCAACAGACTCAAGATCTCCTGAGAGAACGAGTTCATATGAAGCACCGGCCCATCCATCCGAACCCATATTTCACAGTCCTGTCCCAGGCTCTGTGTCCTAAGACTCCAACCATGCATGGCACCACTCTGGTAAGATAAAACCCAGTGGGTATCAACAGGGTTACATGGCACCACTCTGGTAAGATAAAACCCAGTGGGTATCAACAGGGTTACATGGGACCACTCTGGTAAGATAAAACCAGTGGGTATCAACAGGGTTACATGGGACCACTCTGGTAAGATAAAACCAGTGGGTATCAACAGGGTTACATGGGACCACTCTGGTAAGATAAAACCAGTGAGTATCAACAGGGTTACATAGGACCACTCTGGTAAGAAAAAAACCCAGTGGGTATCAACAGGGTTACATGGGACCACTCTGGTAAGAAAAAAACCCAGTGAGTATCAACAGGGTTACATGGGACCATGGGACCTCGCTCTCCACACCTGACTTACATAGATGACAGGAAACGCTGACAAACACAAAGCGGACTTCCTTATCATTCTGTCCATTTTCATTCAGAAAACTGAAAAACACAGAAAGAAACACAAGTAAAACGGCACCTGAGCGACTGCAGACCTCCACACCGACTGAACAGACTCGGGATCCATACTGATTCAGACCTGCACGATGGATCTGTACCTAACTTCCACGGGCTTGTCTTTGATTAACCTTGCATCTTTCTGCATCTTTTCACCAACGAAAGCCACCTCTTTTCATCAAGTTGCTTCTCACTGACAAACCTACCAACAGAAACAGGTGGATACACAACCCTCTTGCAGGGGAAGTTACATACGCAGTCATGCCTTCCCCCAAATCATTCTATCAGGAACAGATTCTGTGTAGGTTTCTAAGCAAATAAGCGCTGGCAAACAACAACAACAAACAAAACAAAAAAACAACAACAAAAATCCCAACTCATTAGTTTCTGGGAACCCCAAACAGCACAGCACCAACAGTACACACAAAAAAAGATCCCTGCTCACCTGTAGGGTGGAACTGCACAAACTCCATGTCCTCGTTGGGCAGCCCAGCTCGGTTCACCATGGCCGTTCCGTCCCCAGTGCAGGTGTGGGCAGAAGTGCAAGAGAAGTAGGCACGCCCATACCCTCTGGCATACACACAAAGTATCACCACATCTGACACCTGTCTCTGGTTGCTGATGGCCCTGCCAGCTGGACAGGGCCAGGGCTCAACTCTACTCCAATGTGTAACACAGAAACAAAACTGGTGCCCAAACACCATCAGGTCTAAGTAGAAACACACACACACACTCACACTCACACACACACTCACACACACACATTCACACACACACACACACACACACATCACACACACACACACTCACATCACACACACACACATACACACACACACTCACACACACACACACACACACTTAAATCACTTCCAAATGACAGAAAGCCAAGACACCACCACCCATTTACAAACAACAGGTACACCACTACCACCCTTTAACCTACTCCCAAATAACACAAGAGAGCAGATAACCATCCAGTCAGGTCCCCTGGCCAGTCTGTCGCGGTCACACACTCCATGGAAACCACTTCACCTCCTTCTGACATCCAGTTCTAGCAACTGAACGTGTTTCAGCTTAGTTGGTGCACTTTGCTCGACCACTTTGAATGCTTTGAACTCTTACAACACTCCGCTCATTTAAGTGTATGACTGAACTGCCATTTTGTCGAGGAACAGAATGGAAGACGCAGGACAAATTTTCTGAACAGATTGTCCTTCAATACTTATGGTTTGAATATTGCCAACAGACTGAAGATCTACATCTTGGCTGATTTGATGCATTTACTACCGAGTAACCAGCATCATCGTTCATCATTCTGTGCGTCTGTTTAAGCCAACAGCACCTGATGCAATCTGAAAATACATCCAGTGGAACTTCTGCAACGCCATACTCTATGCAATAAACTATATGCAGGTGACCCTGGATGACCTACCCAGTGGCCAGGATGGTGTTTTTGGCATGGAAGCGATGAATGGAGCCATCTTCCAGGCAAAGGGCGATCACTCCCCGGCACTCCCCATCCTCCATGATCAGGTCCAGGGCGAAATACTCAATGAAGTAGTTGGTGTCATACTTCAGTGACTGCAGGCATTAAAAAAAAAAAAAAAGCTGAATATATTATGCGCTGTACTTCATATACTGTGAAGGTTTAAGGAGAAGAAGAAAAAAAAATCAAGCACCTTCAAAAAACCAACAAGCAAAACACTAATACAAAGAATGGCAATAGGGAAAATAGCAGAACTGTCGAGGTTGAGCAGTTTTCTTAAAACTCTTTCTTGGATTCTATCCCTCAGCCTCAGAAGACTAACCATGACTCCTACTACAATGTACAGTCTTTGTTACATGGCTACATTTCATCTTTTCACCCATGTTTCATTTAAGTCAGTTCAGTAGTAAAACTTTAAAAAAAAAACAAAAAAAAACAACAAAACAAAACCTCCTTCATGTGACAACAACAACAGAATAACTACTAAATAAAAAAATATTTACATTATCATTGACCCATTTCAAACACCATCTCCCCCTTACTTTCCTTCTCTCACATACAGAGAAAACAACCACCTCTTCTCCACGGCTACTTGATCATACTCCCACACTCACAAGCAGATCCAGTATACACCCACACTATTATACAATTACACATGCTAAAACCACACACAAAACACCAACATGGCTCACAATGTCCATCAAGACTTCAATCACCAACAAGTTGCGAAGTACGGAAAGCCCACACCAAACATTCACACAAACACCAGCGCACTCGTACCACAGCGCTGTGCAAGTCTTCACATGATCTGACTGGACTGCATGTGAAGCTGAAAGAGACGCTGCACAACACACGCCACAAACACTCACCACAACATATCATACCACACACAATATCCATCAGAGCTTAATCTAGGATTTTTCAAAAAGGGGGGCAGTCCCCCCCCCCCCCCCCCCCCTCATATCAAAAAAAGGGGGGCACCCCCCCCCCCCCCCCCCCCCCCCCCCCGAAAAAAAAGTGCCACTTCTTCAGCCAATCGTCTTGAAACCAGTGTTACCTTGCACTGGCACTCTTTTCTGGCTGCTTTTCCGAGCTTTGGATGTAGTCGCGGTTTCTTCATGATCTTCTCCACCCTCGCATGGCACAGAATCTTTTTTTTTTTTCACTTTTCTTCCACGAAAGTCGAAGTCAAATAGGGTGGGTGCACGCTTCATTTTGGAAAATATCCAATATGGCATCTTAAACTCTCGCAACTTCTCGTCGGTGATCGAGAAGGAGGAGATGAACGCCGCCGATTGGTTTATTTACACTAACAGCCAATGAAATATCAAGAAATCGTTTGCTCCTGCACAGTTCTAGTTTCAGTTTTTCAAGCAGACGACAAACCAGCACTTGCAACGATCAGTGAACAGGGTGGGCAGTCCTGCAACTGTGCGGGAGTCTGCCCGCGTTAAGACTCGATAACTGTGGGAAGGAACAGATTTTCGGGGGGGGGGGGGGGGGGGGGGGGGGGGGGGGGGGATTGTACAAATCCCGCGCTCTAGAGTAAGCTCTGTATCCATGCAAGTACGAATTGACCTGAACTGCACAGTGTGTAATGAGCTCACACCGCACAATGCACTCCACAGCACACGCAGACTAGTGCAAGCCTTCACTCACTCGGCCGTAAAGAGTGTGCAGCAGGGAGTGGCCGGTGCGATCAGCGACGGCGCAACAACGGTGAGGCCTGCCCTCCCTTGCCTCGGTTCAAACTCTGACCCCCAAAGGCTCGCTGGTAAATTTTGCCGTTCTCCAGACGGCTGAAGGGCATGCCATAATTCTCCAGCTGCAATGGCAAACAAAATCTTTAACTTTATATTGGTCATCAAAACAATCCAACCCCACCACCACTCCTGACAAAAAAAAAACCAACAACAACAAACAAAAGAACAATAAAAAAAAAAATGCCCAACCAACCCAACGAGCACATAACAAAGAAAATAAAAATGAACCTGAAACAACTGTTTTCCCTTAACACCACTAAAAACAAAACAACAAAAACAGAAACCCTCTAACCAGTTTCCAATACAACTTCCCTTTTCAAAATCATCAAATGTCAAGAAACAGATTCTCAAACAAAACACCAATATCTTTCTATCAGGAACCAATGAGTATAAAATCAGTAACTGGTTGAAATCTTCAAGGATTTTGCGGAACACTTTATATTCTTACATGTGTATTGCTGGGCAGATGTGAATATAGGAGCATCACACATCTTCACGGCCACCATGTAGAATTAATATGTTCAATAACATGATGCAGAATGATGTAGAATAACGAATGTGCATTTGGAGATCTGCACAGATGAAAGTTTTCCCCTTTCTGTTCTTGTAAACAGTGGCTTTTGTTCACTGTATAAATCCCAAAATCTGATGGACCGACATCTTGCTTGTTTTTTCTATCTTTCCTCTTTTTTTTCTTGATAAGAGGCAGAACTTGCTTTCCACTTCTCATCAGTCTTGCATAATCCACTTTGTTTGTCACAGCTAGCTATCAGTTCTTAATCAATGTTATGGACCATAACGATATTTTGGAAAGCAGGTGAGAAACCACTATTTTCTTTTACAAATATCAACAACACAACAGAGACATGCACACAAAGATATAAACAACTGGACTTTCATAAAAAAAATTAAAAAGGTGACACTTGAACTTTCAGGTTTCGCGGGGGGAGGATTATTGTATTGCTGCTCCGAGGCCTTTTGTCCGCTGGGTCGGAACTCATCAGGGAGACACGGCCGTGTCTCCCTGATGAGTTCTGACCCAGCGGACGAAAGGCCTCAGAGCAGGCAATACAAATATATCTGCCTTCAAAAGGGATTGCGTTGATTCCCTTATGCAGCTAGTGAAGAGTTTTCATATCTTTAATATATATTCTTAATTTCATATTCTCAGTTTCTCCATCTTCAACCCCCCACCTTAAGTCCAAATCTTTGCCAAGTCATTGCTATGATGTCAGTTGAGTTGTTGGCCTGCGCTTGTTTTTCCCCCACTATTAGATTGTTCGTCTTTGTATTTGTCTGACTTTATTCAAGTTTAAAAGGCTGTGCCAGTCTTGAATAAAAGTTACTCTGTGTTAGGTTTTCTTATGGGAGCAAACGTTACCCCACTTGTTTACTGTTTGTTGTTTACTGTTCCCTGCCTCATTTCATTTCCAACACGCATTATAGTTAAACTGAAAAAAAAAACCTCAAGTGATAACAACAATGAAAACTGTAACTGATTTGAAAAGCATCAATTCTAATGTTCTACTTCTTGGCAAATGCATGCACTCACACATATAAGAGATAGAGACTGGGAAGCATGCGCGTGCATGCATACGTGCCTGTGTGCGTGCATGCGTTCACTGCTAAAGCCGGTGGGCTCTATGTTCCGACTTGCCTGATGTATCAGAAGCAGACTGACATAACAAGGGCCAGAATTCCAAAGCTCTGGGAAAGGTGGCCCCACAGTGAACCTACCTGAATGACAGCTTTAGGAGCCTCCTCACACATGTAGTGGATGGCATGCTGATCCCCGGCCAGTGAACCTACCTCAATGACAGCTTTAGGAGCCTCCTCACACATGTAGTGGATGGCATCCTGATCCCCCAGCCAGTCAGAGCCTTTGACCGTGTCGTAGAAATGCCAGCGCCAGTCATCCTCCTCCATGTGGCCCAGGGCCGCGTTGATGCCCCCCTGAGGACAGCCACAGAGACTGGTGTTCAGACAACCCAACTGAATGACAGCTCAGCTAAGCACAACAGGAATTCACTGACGGGGATGATGATGATGGCTGAAAGTGTTTTAGAAGGATGAGGCAATAAAAAAACATCACTTTAAATAAAGAAATTCAAAGACAAACACACACACAATATGCTCACACACTCACACCTAGATCCAACATGTACATACGCCACAGCACACCTTCGAGCCCAACTGACCTGAGCGGCGACAGTGTGCGAGCGAGTGGGGAAAAGCTTGGTGATGCAGGCTGTCTTGAAGCCTTCTTCAGCCAGACCGAAGGCGGCTCTCAGGCCAGCTCCCCCTGCCCCACGACCACCGCATCGTAGGTGTGGTCCACCACTGGGTAGTCACGGGATACCTACATCGAGAAGCATTTCACATCATGTTTAAAAGAGAGCTCTATACAATCTGAAAACAAATCAAGAGACAGGGACTGAGCATGTATGGACATACACTCAGGACAACAACCAAAGGTATGCATGTCACATAAACACTGAAATTATATATATTATTATCAAGGAGTCTGGTGCACACACACCCATTTCATTCTTTTTTTCCTGAGAATTTCTGAACACTCACTTTCACGAAACTGTCATTTTCACTCCCTTCACACAGTACTGACACAGTAGGAAATAATCCTACTGGATTCACAAAGTCATTTTTTAAGTTGTATGGTAGCTTCTGGTTTGTGTCCTTCAGACTACTTTTATTTGCTTGTGATTTCAGTTGCTATGCTGTCATAATATTTATCACTATGTCACTGAAGTCTTTTCTCCAATATAATCGTAATAAGAAAATGCAGCTACATTCCTAAAAAGTTTAGAAACAGTCAGCAAAAGTAGAGAGATGCAGGCATGGCTAAATGTTAAGAAATGGGGCTGGGTGAATTGTTGTCTCCTTCTGAAAGTATGATCTCATTATTAACCTAACAACAACACAGCAAACGCTAGGCTGCCTGGCCTGGTTTTCCTGCTCCTCTCAGCCAAACTCAGTTTAATTTAGATTTCAATACTTGCCACATGTTATGGGGAAAAAAATACTGATGTGTTGACATCTTACAATGAAATCTTAGCTTAGAATAAACTTTGATCAAATTTTAGGTGCACTAGCAACTCACCCTGACTTTGAGTATGTGATGTGGTATGCATACATGTGTGCACAAACAGATGTGTGAGTGTGATTGTGTAAATATAAATACATGATGCCATGAGTGGGTGTGAGTATGTGCATGTGTGTTCGTGAGTGAATGTGAGTGAGTGTGAGTGAGTGTGTGTGTGTGTGTGTGTGTGTGTGTGTGTGTGTGCGCGTGCGAGCGCGCACGTGTGAGTGTGAATGCACCTGTATTACAACATGATGAGAATAAACATGCAGCCAGTTGTTCTGGCCTCAAACACAACTTCAGAGCACAATTCAGCTAATCATTCTCTTGATGGAACGTTACTTACCTGAGACGACACTTTGGAATCTGTGTTGCGTCCATGGATACGAAAATGAAAGTCTCTCTTTGTGGCAAGACATTTTGGTGCAGTGCCCAACTGTAAGAGTGGAGAAAAAAAAAGCAACACCAATGGCAGTAGAATATTAACACAGTAACATTTCACTTCATCTACTTATAGGAAAGTTACAGACGCTCAACAAGTGAAAGCTTCATTTTATCACCGTTTCGTCTTCTTTTCCTTGACTATACTGTTAACACCAGGGTTTCACATCACTGACAAATGTCACAGCTTCCATATCCCTGCATTAAATTGGGGGGTTATGGAATTTTGGGTTGCTTTCATACACACAGCAAAATATTCTGGGGGGGGGGGGGGGTTTGAAATACAAAGGATGCCATATTTTATCTTTAAAATGACTTTCGTTAACACGATGTATCATGATTGCAATATCTCTATCTTTCTATCTGTAGATATTTTGTGTGTGTGTGTGTGTGTGTGTGTGTGTGTGTGTGGTGTGTGTGTGTGTGTGTGTGTGTGTGTGTGTGTGTGTGGGCTGTATAATATGTGTGTGCATAAGTGTGTTGTCAATGCATGTCACTGTTATTGTTAATTTTTTTCCTCTTTTCGTGTTCAACCATTAACTGGACTATGTTGATTATGGGCAGCAACACGACACTTCACTTGCAATCAGCATGCTGAATTTGATGACAACCAGCATTAATTTGGTTTTGATGCATATAGACAAGTGGTGTTCTGATGATTTTTTTCATGATAAATAAACTAGTGCTTATTGCCAGAAGTTTCCTCTGAGGCAAAAGCAGAGCCAGCTTTCTGATTATGTCAAATTTTGTGCCACATGAACTATGAGTACAGCGCATCAAGGCGGCGCCCCTACGACTCCATAAGGAGTTAAGGGTGCAAGGCAAGGCAAGGCAATGAACTATGAGTAGTGCACCATCAGCCGCTGTGAGCAAAAGTCCATCAATTATCATTGTGGGAAAACCTTGTTGTCAGTCTCCACTGCTGACGTCGAGTCAGCAGTGACGATTTTGCCAGTCTCATCAGGCAAGGCTTCTGGTTGTGGTAGTTTGAAAAACCCGAATTTTGACATAGTATTCAGCTTTGTTTTTGTTATACTGCCACTTTTGCCTTAGTTAATCCTACTTGCATTCATTTCTTCAAGCTTCTTTCCAAAACTGAAGGAAAGCTATCGGCATGAACCTATCTGCACTTTGCTTCTGACGAACTATCTAATGTAAGGCCTTTACTGCTGGGCTGCTACAACACTTTTCACAGGTGTTTGAGAACTCTAGCTGACAACTAACCTCAAGCACACTCAACTGCTGAAGTTTTTTTTAACTGTACACCTTTCTGAAATTCGATGGATATAACATAGTTTTTCTTGGGTTCACAGCCATGTGGGCATTCGAGCAACGAAACAGGTGATCAACTTGCCAAGAGCGCCACAAAGAAAGAGTTGAGCAGCTTGTCTATCCCTCACACAGATCTGAAACTCCAAACCCAGGCTTATGACAGAGACCTCTGGCAAGAGGAATGGAACTCACAAACTGAACCTAAAAGAGTTTATACCATGTTCCTTAGGTCGGCCGCAAGAAGGAACAGTTTTGCGCCGTTTGCATACAGGCCACTTGTTTTACACCCATTCTTATCTTCTAAAAGGTGAAGAAGCTAGCTCTGTGGTGCATTCCATCTAGTGTTACCATTCATGAAATATATATCCTTTTAGAATGTTAGGACTTGCATGATATAAGACATTAACACTTTACAGCAGACTCCATGGAAACCTTCTTCAGAGATTTTCCACCTGATGTGATCTTTAAATTTCTGAGGGAGATTAACATTTTTCATCTAAGATTTTATTAAGGAAAGATTTTAAACAAAATTTCAGGTGCGTTTTTGGAAGATGTGTTTTAAAGAGTTGTGTCTATGACTTATTTTTCTTTAATGACTTGTGAGTTGATTTCAATGTGGTGACAGCCCTGATACGGCCCTCTGCAGTCGGCTGGGCTACAAGCAACATTACCATTACGATTGACATAAATCATCATCTGTATTACTGTAATGAGACCACTGGCTACATAATTAATACATGTTCACATCCTTTGATTAATGTTCTTTACACAGCCTCTTCTTTGGTGTACATTATTCCTCATTTCAGTTCATGACGTAACTCCATTTATTATTTATATGTGATGTACAACCCTGTAGTGTAACATGGCCATAAAAAACACATACTCTCTGTACACAAACACTTTTTATATATTGTAAAGTGTGTGTGTATGTGTTTGTGTGTGTGTGTGTGTGTGTGTGTGTGTGTGTGTGTGTGTGAGTGTGTGAGTGTGTGTGTGTATGTGTGTATGTGTGTGCGTGTGTGTGTCTGTGTACAATATTCACACTTATCCCCGTTTACATTTCTGCGTGAAATACTGAAAGCCAACTTTCTTGAAAAAGCATATCCATTATTACTGTATAAAGTTAGGGAAAATTGCTTTTCTATGCTCCATGGACAGTGTAGGAAAGCAACTGTGGATATTCGCACCCTGTATATTCATTTAATATATAATGATTTGGATGAATTACATAAATACATTAATAAAATCTCACCAGCCCAGCCAAGACAAAGTTCTGCTTTTAACAACAAAGTCAGAAAATATGAACTCTCTCTCTCTCTCAGGTATATAATTATAGACTGCATAAGAAATTTTACACACAAAGACACAACGATAACATGAATAGAAATATAAATTATTTGTTTATAAAACTAATATTATTTAAATGTCGGATTCAGGATTCTAATCTACAAATTTGAAAATGTTCCTTTTATTCAACAGTGGTTCCGTCTGCTCTTGACCGTTATCAATGACACGAGAGGGCAAGGTCGTTTGCACAATATGAAATGTGTCTACCATCGCATGGTAACTTACGAAACACAATAAAATTTACTCTGCTCTCCACAACCAATGCAACACATCCACAATCATAAGCAGAACATTCAATCACTACTCGGCTGGTATTCTTTCTGAGTACTGACCAACAACACACACAAATTGAGTAAAGTACCAACAAACAAAAGTTATGTTTCCGGTTTAACCTCAGACTTTCACTGGATTTTCAATGATCGGCACCCTGCATGTCTAGGCTAGCTATGCTCCACTGTTTGTACTGCTTTTCAACCTGCGTACATACACAACTCACCAGTGTTTTCAGGCCTGCTTTCTGTGCCACCTTAGCCGAGATGTTGGCAAGAGAAGCCATGGTTTTGGTCTACACACTGAAAGCCCGAAGGTCTGTCTGCTTCGGCTGTCAGTACACCGGAAGTTAAAAGGTGCGCATGCGGATTATAGTTTTTACAAAAGCCCGTCTTTACTATAAAACGCTGTGTTATGAACCAGTGACGTAATACTCATTTCGGTACCATTGCCAAGAACGCGACTTCGCACGTGCACGGTCACCGACATATAGCATACTTAAGCACGACATATAGCATACTTAAGCACGTAGGAAAACTCGAAATAAACAACTGTTGAGATGTAAAACAGCATATGATCATAATACCGTTGTAAACCAGTTTTGTCAGGTGTACCACAGGGAACTGTTCTGGGGCCCTTGTTTTTCTTAATTTATATAAATGACATAAGTAGAAATCTCTCTCCTGGAACTACTATCAGGCTTTTCGCAGATGACAGCTTGGCATATAGAACAATCAGAAGCAAGAATGATACATGCATTCTACAAGAAGATCTAAACGGTTTACAAGAGTGGGAAAGAACCTGGGAAATGGAATTTCATCCCCAGAAGTGCCAAGTGTTGCGTATATGTAATAAACGCTCACCAACTAGATCAGAATATTCTATTCATAATACTATTCTTAAAGAAACCAATGCTGCAAAATATTTAGGCGTGATTATAGATAGTCATCTCAAATGGAAAGAACATTACAATTTAGTATGTAAGAAAGCAAATAACATCTTAGCTTTCTTATACAGGAATATCAAGGGACTGCCCCAAAAAGGTTAAAGACGACTGCTACAAAACATGGTTGGACCAGTACTGGAATATGGTTGCTCAGTCTGGGATCTTACCATCTAAAGGACATTGATAACTCGAAAGATTCAGAAGAGAGCAGCACGGTTCGTAACAGGGAACAATATCAGAGAGAAGGGGAATATTAGGAAGAAACATGAGGAAATTAGAATGGAAACGCTTAGAAGAGAGAAGAGCTTTTTATCAAACTTAATATCTTCTTCAAAGGCAGAGCTAAACTAATTGAATCCCAATGGAACAACTAGTATTGAATAAAAGTAGCACCAGGAGTGGCGGTCAATGTTATCCCATACCTGCATCAAATATTGACAGCCACTTATATTCATTTTATCCTAGTTCTGTACGGCTGTGGAACTCACTGCCGGGTGCCATCAAGATTGTCACAAATGCAATCTCATTTAAAAATCAAATTGATTCGACAGTCTTGAGATCTGCATTTGACTCCCCTGCCATCACTCAAGGTCTGTCTGTCTGTCTGCTGCCTGTCTGTCTCTCTGTCTGTCTGTGTGCCTGTATGTCGCTCAATCTTTTTATGATTTTTTTTTCTTTCATGTCATCCATATGTACTCACCACACACCGGTCGTTCCATCCCCACCCTCCCACTCCGCTCCTTCCCCCTCCCCTCCTCCCTCCTCCCCTCCCCCCACCCTGTTCACAGTCACACATCCCCTCAGTCCGTCGCAGCACCGGCACCAACAATCCGCGGGCATGAAGTACCTTTACGGTTTAATACTTTTCTTTTCAATGCTGTTGATAAGGATGATGAAGATAATGCTAGGGTGGGTGGAGGAGGGGGGTGGGGGTTTGGTGGGTGGGGGGCATTTGGTTTGAGATGCTTGACAGGGACTGAAAAAATCTATACATACTTTTCACAACACATCCCGCCTTTCAACTAGGCCGAGTGACAGTGACACTTGCAGTGTTGGTCAGGCAGTTTGAGCAACGCATGCTGTGGGTGAAGGTCGTCTGTGTGGTTCCAGTCTTCCCTGCTGAACCCTTTAGCACACTCTTGGTGGCAGGTGGTTATGGTACGTGCGCGGAAAGCGGAAGGGGGGGGGGGGGGGGGGGGGAGAAGGAGGCTGCAAATGCATGCATGGGTGTGAATGTGCCTGTGTTTCTGCGTTAAGGAATGTGGTAACGTAGCAGTAGTAGTAATAGTGGTAGTAGTAGCATCAGTAGTAGTATTTGTAGTAGTAGCAGCAGTAGTAATAGACATAGTAGTAGTAGCAGCAGCAGCAGTGTAGTAGAAGTCGTAGTGGTAGTAAATGTAGTCATTAGAAACAATGATGATGATGATGACGATGTGTGTGTGAGTGATTATCAGTGCGCGCATGAGCGCACAGGTAAGTAGGCCTACATGTACCTGCATATGGACGTGACGGGTGCATGAATATGCATAGATGAAAATGAATGTGTGAGTGTGAGTGTGCACGCGGGCACACACACACCACAACACACACACACATGCACGCACGCAGGCACGCATGCACATCACTCTCAGATTGAAGAAAAAGAACAAAAAATGGGGTGGAAGCAGTGGGGGGGGGGGGGGGGGGGGGGGGGGGGGAGCACGTGAAGGGGCGAGTAGCAGGAAGGGAAAGAGCTTATAATTATATCTGCCAATTCTTAGCCTTTGACAATGCTTGGGTCATTGAACAGCAGAGCTGACCACTCAGACTGTTCCATATCTTTTGATCTCCCTTGCATCCTTGAACGGATCCTCAAACATAGGCTCAAAGATTGTCCCTTCATTTTATACTGTTTGCATAATGTTTTTTTTTTTAGTTTTTCAGCAACTTTTTCTCTCCATACTTTCGTTTAGCTTCGTTTACTACCTTCGCTGGCTGCTTTGGGGGTGCTGTTGGATTCTTTTTTGAACCCTTGGTGGCGAGAACACCACAGAATTACGGACTGTGGTGTGTCTCTATTTCACGCCCAGACGACAAACATAACCAGCCGTGACTCTGATGAGTCCGATCCAGCGGGCGAAAGGCTAGGAGTAGGCAATACAAATAGACCTGCCTTTGAGAGAGATCACGATGGTCTCTCATGCAGCTAAGAAGGATTTTCATATTTATGATATGTTTTCTCACTTTAAAGTTCCATGTTCTGTATATTCAATTTGTTATTTTATATATTTGCTATGTCATTACCGTAATGATGGATAAATTGTTTTGCCTGCACTTGTTTCACCCACTATTTAAATGTATATTTTATACACCCCAAAATAATAGAGAAGTGACGTGAAGGTACTGAAGAAGGCTTCGCAGAGGAGCCGAAATTATTTACAGTAATAATATTGATCTATAGCTCACTTAAAGTGGTCGAGTTTTCTTTGTTTTATATATATATATATATATATATATATGTGCTGTTTGTGTGTGTATGCATGCTTGCAGAGAGAGAGGAGAAGAGAGAGACAGAGATTTTGTTTGTCGAAACTGAATCTCTCTCTCTTACCATCCCCCCCTCTCTCTCTCTCTCTCTCTCTATCAGTATTGTCTGAATCAATGTCCTGTGTCCGGAATCGTTAGAAAGCGATGTTGTTGGGTTGGTTGTTGGTTTTTTTTTTTTTTTTCTTTTTTTTTTTGGGGGGGGGGGGATGTTATTTTAAATCACTTTGACTATGATCATTACCGTATGTTGGGATAAAATTGTTAGCCTGCACTTGTTTTCCCCCACTATTTAATGTTTATGTGACTGTGTATGTGTGTGTGGTGTGTGTGTGTGTGTGCATGCTGAGAGAGTGAGAGAGAGAGAGGAGAGAGAGAGAGAGAGAGATTCTGGATTGTCGACACTGAAAATCTCTCTCTTTCTTTCCATCCCTTTTCTCTCTCTGGTAAAACATAATAATTCTTGTGTCCGGAAAATCGTTTGGAAAGCGTATTATTTTTGGGTTTTGCTAAATGCACGTTTAATTGTATGATTTCATATTAATTCGTAAGGAATACTGCTACCAGCCATGTTTATACGACTTTAGTTCGGTGAGTCAACAAAAACTAGGATCAAGAGAGTTAACCCGCAGAATATTATCTTAACCCATTTACATGGAAGAGAAATCGATGCATCCCAGTGATGATGACGATGATGATGATTTTAATGGTGCACACTACAAAGGCCTTAATCCCCAGCAGAGGGGCTCCGAGAATTTACAAGTGCATAGGTCGACACATAGGTCCCACCCCCCAAAAAAAAAGAAAAAAAAAAATGAAGAGAGCAGAAGAAAGCAAAAGAAAAGATAAGAGGGATTATTGCCATGGGGCAGGAACCTAAGATCCCCTTTGCCCCCCCCCCCCTGACCCAGTTTCTCTTCTTCTTACCCGCCACGCTCGCGCGCGCACACCCACAACCACAAGAGAGAGAGAGAGAGAGGCGAGAGAGAGAGAGGGCAGGCAGGCATACAAAACAGCCGGGAAAGCGCAGTGTAGGCTACCTATATAAGACCTTGGATACATGTTAAAACCATAAACCGACTCAAAAGTCCCAAAATTAAATAATGATCGAAGCAAAGTTTACTTGCAATCCATTTTGGTCAGGTATACTGTTGATTACAATAACGTCGATCACAGCGAGCCGACCGCAAAGGCCAAATCCGATTTGTTTGTCACCGGTGCCAAGTTGCAAGCATTAAAAAACAGGTGGATAAATTTTGGAACTTCAAGGAATCCATATGAATGGTGGAGTTTTACGTCCTCATATGCGAGAGATTTTAGGACATGTTTTTCTTTCGCCTAGGTAGTCTTGGAATCAATTATCCTTCTTCTTCTTCCTAAAATCTGGTTCACTTCAAAAAACGAGTAGGTCCACCAGCGCGCATGTTAAAAAGTAAAGTAAAATAAAAATAAAGTGCGGACTCTCTTGTTGGCCCTGGAGCAACAATTTGGGCATACATGCCCACATGGGCCTACGAACTCAAAACGTACAAAAGACGTCGCCTGAAATGAGATTTTCTTCATTGTATTGCTGTCTAACCCTTTTATCTCGCACAACTCATTTTTTTTTCTTTTTTTTCCCATCGAGGCGTTCTGCAGGACAGGGGGTGGAGGGGGGGGGGAGGGGGGGGGGGGGGGGGGTTGGCGGAAGTACCAACACGTCATGTAGCAAAACACACTCATTCTTCATGGGCGTATTTCAAACAATGGAACATTTTACGGAAAGCATTATTGCAAAGCTTTCTCATTCGTCCTCTTTGGGATCTTGATAGATCCACATGTTTAATTACTTTCATGCTTACAGCCGTCGCTTCTCTCTCTTCTCTGTTCATGGATATGATACGATCCACGTACATGTTTTATTCTTTACCTGTTACACGTCTCTCTCTATCTCTTCATTCAAAATGTATTATAGCGAACTAGTTCACGTTCAAGTTCAAAATAGGGGCGATGAAATTTTTCATCATAGCCTTTCCGCTTTGTATGACATTATTTGTGTCATATCTGTTTTTTGAGTCAGGTTTAAGCGAGGCACAGTTTTTTTTTTCTTTCTTCTTAACTCATCAAAAAAACTACCTAATATCAGTAAAATGTGTGATGTTTGTCGATAAGATTATTTAAAATGAATTAATATGTGGTGCACGCTTTATATCAGGTGTTAGTTTATTCAAATGGGTGCTACTATCTGAATGAATATTTCCTTATGTTTGTATTGGCATGCTGGGATTTGTAATTTATCACAACTGTTAGTGTTTTATTGGTTAGTTCCAAGGTGGAAAGGATCATGATGGGTCAATATATTATGGTTATTGAAAATCTTATATAAGTTGGTGGTTGATTTCCCCTCGTATCTTCTTGCTTTGAGGGATGGTTAATTTTTGGGAATCTGTTCTTTCTTCGTATGTATAATTGTGTATGTTATGTATTAACTTTTAGCCTCCTCGCACTTTCTCAATTTCTATTGACTGCTTTTCAATCTGGATACCAAACTACATTTCCGTATTCGAGGAACTAGTGTTCACATAATTGTAAAATTAATGGTTTTGTGTAGCGTTGCGTGCGTGGTGTGTGAGTGCTTATGGACATTTCATTGCTAAGTGAGACTAGTGTGACCATGACAACAGAACTACATATTGAAAAAGAAAACCCGCATATCATTCATCCATTGACACAAGGTACATTGCTGTAGAATTTTTTTGCAAAATGTACCAAAGGCTAGGCCATAGCAAAAGCTTTGGACAATAATCTTCTGCTATGACTTACTGTATGGTCACGAGTTTGTTCACGAGGCCTTCGACGTTTGACCCATCTAGGGCGGGCGAATTATTCGTTTGTTTTTGGTCGTTGCTGTTGTCGTGTATCCGTCCATTGAAGTGGCTTGTGTGCGGTTCTCCTTGGTGTAGTTCAGCTAACTTCGTTTCGCTTTCTCTCTCTCTCTCTTATTCCACTGTCCCGTGCTGCTTCATCCTGTAGGGTCCGGGTGGATGGTACCTTTCTCCGAACTTCTGTCTATCGGCTCTCGCCTGTCTTTTTACCTGTCGCACGTTGCCTTCACATTTCTTTTTGTTTGAAGTATGCTCAATACTGTATGACGTAGGGTGCATGTGGACGCCATTGATGAGGGAGGTTAGATCTTCACTCGAGCGGAAGATGTCTCTGAGCGGCCTGCTCAGTCTTGGTTCTTCACAGTATCATCGAAAGTACAAGTCAGTACTTTCAATTCCTGCAGTAGGCGTAGGAGTGGGACATCACTTCTTATGTTTCCGAATCTTCGCTCTGTCCTCTCGACTGGGACAGAGGGTTGGTAGAGAGAGTCGTTTTGACACGCCTATTCTGGGTCACACACGGGTAGCTGGTAAGAATAAGTTTCGTGTTTGTTTGTTTTGGTTGTTGTTGTTAGCCAGGTTAGTTTCTCTTTTGCGCAATTTTCTTTTGTTTTCGAAATTGTATGAGAAATATTGTTTGAGACCTTTTCTTGGTTAATTACAATCTTTACCTGGCCATTCTAAAATTTTTTCCAAAATTCTTTTTCCCTGTTTATGCATATGTTGATTGCGGTAGGCGGTGGGGGATGGGAGAGGAGACCTTGGTGATTCAGGGTTGATCTTGCTTGGTCTCGCGCGTCCGCCCCTGTCACGTTCGCGGACTCTTACTTCGGCACGTCATGTTTTTTCGTGTGCAAGGTGAACGAGTTTATGTTCGCGAGCTGCGTACGCATTGATTTGTCGTTCACGGGTATGAGTGGTTGGGAGATTTGTGTTATTTTGAAAATGTGTTTATAAAATGTGAAATTTTGCCATTGATTTTTTTTGCAAATGTGGGGGCAGTTTTTAAGGATGGTCGCTGTGTTGTTTTTTTCCCAAAGGAAGGGAAAGGTTAAAATGAGTGGAGAGAAGGTGAAGATTTTCTATTTGTTTTATTGTTTTTTTTAATGCGTCTTTTCCCTGCATCGTGTGAGAAGACCCTAGTAAAACATCCCTGATTCGATGGGTTTTACTGTTTTGCGTTTTTAAGTAGACTTCCCTCGCCCATCTGCGAGTGGCTTTTAAAGATTTAAGCATGGGCAGACTGTACTGACAGGGGGGTTCCCAGCCCCCTTTCTTCCTTCCCCCTTTCCTTCCTTTTCCCTTTTCCCCTTCCTTTTTCTTCCCCCCTTTTTTTCCTCCCAGTACGCCCCCCCCCCTCCGGGGGCTTCCCCCGGAAAGTTGGGACTGGAGGTGCCACGTGCTGGTTTGGGCCCGCTTTGGTGGCCCAGGATGGAGGGTGCCAGTGCTGGTTGAGGCCACGCTCGGGGCGAGACCCGGGGACGGGGGGGTTGGGGCACGCGTGGCGGGCCGCTGGTGGGGGGAGGTAGAGGAGCCCCCGTCTTGATTGGCCCGGCCCTCCCCCCCGTCGGACCTCCAGTCAGGCCACTTTTTTCCCCCCCCCCCCCCCCCCCCCCCCGGGCGCGCTTTCATGCCTTTTTGTGAGGGGGGTGTCGGTTTTGGGCGACTCCCTGCGAGAACCGCCGGGTTCGGAGCCCCAAGGGGTTTAGGAAATTTACGGGCAGGGGTGTGGAGCACCCCGGGTGTTGAAGGGATGGAGTGGAAATGTTTCTTTTTTAATTTTGTTTTGTCTATGTGCTGGAAAGCTGTAATTGTGATTGTGTTCGTTGTATGGGTGAAAAGTTTTTTTAATCGTGCATGTTTTGGGTGTGGGAGTGCTTGATTGTGATTGTGATTTTTTTGGTGGGTGTGTTGGGGATGTTTTTTTGGAAAGTTTTTGTGGTGTGAATAAATGGGGTGTTGTATCGTAATCTTTTTGTTGGTTTTTGGGGGGGTGGGGTCAGCACCTTCACTCCACCCAGACCCATCCGTCAGGGCGACCTCCAGGGGTCGGTCTTTACAATTGTGGGGGGGCTCGTGGGATGTGAAGGGGTTGGCTGTCTCTCTGTTTCGCGGGGGTATTTTTGTTTGTTGTTTTTTATTTTTTTTTTAGGTTTTGTGTGTTTTTTGTGGGTGGTTGGGGGGGACTCTAGCGTGAAGGGGTTTTTTGGGCCTGAGGGAACTCCCGGTGTGACTCGGGGGTCGAGGGAGAGGGGGATCGACCGGTCCAGACCCTTCCCCGGGGGGGCCCCCGCAGTTCGGCCGTAAGTTTGCCTTTCTGTTCCCCTCGTCTTTCCCTTCCTGTTTTGTTTTTAGCCAGTTTTTTTTTTTTTTTCTACGGGTTTTTTGGTCAGGGGGTTGTATCGGACGTTAGTGTCCCTTTTTTTTTTCCCTCTCCGGATTCCTCTGCCGTTTTTTTCGACAAACCTAACCAGGCCGTGACTCTGAGAGTCCGATTCCACGGGGTCGGCGAAAGGCCTAGGGGGTAGGCAAAAACAATATAGAAACCCCGCTGCCTTGAAGAGGAGATCAACCACGATGGCTCTCATAGCAGCTAACGAAGGGATTTTCATATTTATGATATGTTTTCCCCCCTCTCACTTAAAGTTCCCATGTTCTTATTTCAATGTCAAATTTGTTATTTTATATAATTAGTCTAATGTCATTACCGTAATGATGGATAAAATTGTTAGCCTGCACTTTTTTTCACCCCCAATTTAAATGTAAATATATACACACAAAATAATAGAGAATTTGACGTGAGGTACTGGAAGAAGGCTTTCGCATAGAGCCGAAATTATTTACAGTAATTAATATAGATCTATAGCTCCTTAAAGTGTTCGAGTTTTTTTTGTTTAATATATATATATAAATAAATATATATGTGTGAGTGTGTGTAAGCAGCTTGCAGAGAGAAGAGAGAGAGAGAGAGTACCAGATTTTGGATTGTCGAAACTGAATCTCTCTCTCTTACCATCCCCACCCCTCTCTCTCTACTCTCTCTTCTCTCTTTCTCCTCCAGTATAACAGAATCATTGTCTGTGTCCGGAATCGTTATGAAAGGCGAATAGTAGTTTGGGTTGTTGTTGGTTTTTTTTTTTTTTTTTTTTTTTTTTTTTTGGGGGGGGGGGGGTGTTATTTTATTTAAATCTTGCTATGACATTACCGTAATGTATGGATAAATTGTTTTAGCCCTGCACTTGTTTTCCCCCCCCCACTATTTTAATTGTTTATGTGTGTGTGTTGTGTGTGTGGGTGTGTGAGTGCATGCTGAGAGAGAGATAGAGAGAGAGAAGAGTAGAAGAAGAGAGAGAGAGAGATTCTGGATTGTCGAAACTGAATCTCTCTCTTTTCTTTCCATCCCTTATCTCTCTCTAGTACAACAAAATCAGTCTTTGTGTCCGGAAATCGTTTTGAAAGCGATATTATTTTTTGGTTTGTTACAATGCCACTGTTTAATTTGTATGATTTCATATTACATCGTAAGGAAATACTGCTACCTAGCCATGTTAAGCCGACTTTTCGTTCGTGATGTCACAAAAACAAGGAAAGAGAAGTTAACACCCAGCATATTATCTTAAACCATTTACATGAAAGAGAAATCGATGCATCCTTCCCAGTGATATGACATGATGATGATTAATAATGTCACCACTACAAAGCGCCTAATCCCCAGCGAGAGGGCTCCGAGCACTTTAACAAGTTGCATAGGTCGACACATAGGTTACCACCCCCTCAAAAAATAAGAAAAAAAAAAAAGAAGAGAGACAGAAGAAAGCAAAAGAATAGAAAAAGATGATTTATTGCCACTGGGCAGGACCAAAATCCCCTTTTGGAACCCAGTTTCTCTTCTTCGTTACCCGCACGCTCGCGTCGCGGCACACGCCACACCCACGAAGAGAGAGAGAGAGAGAGAAGAGAAGAGAGAGAGGGCCCAGGCAGGCATACAAAACGCCGGAATAGCGCAGTGTAGCTACCTATATAAGCCTTGACCTACATGTTAAAACTAACACGACTCAAAAGTCCCAAAATTAAATAATGATCGAAAAGCAAAGTTTACTTCTAATCCATTTTGGTCAGGTCTACTGTTGATTCCATTAACGTCGCACACAGCGGAATTCCGAACCGCAACGGGCAAAACCGATGTTAGTCACCCTGTGCAAGTTGCAAGCATTAAAAACAGGATGGAACATTTGGAACTTCAAGAATTCCTATGGAATGTGGATTTTTACGTCCTCATACGAGAGCTTTTACGGACAAGTTTTTCTTTCGCGGTAGTTCTATGAAATCCATTATCCTTCTTCTTCTTCCTAAAATACTGGTTTCACACAAAACTATAGGTACCACGCGCATGTTAAAAAGTAAAGTAAAATAAAATAAAGTGCGACTCTCTTGTTGGCCCCTGAGCAAAATTTGCGCATACATGCCCACATGGCCTACGACGAACTCAACACGTACAAAGAACGCTCGCTGAAATGAATTTTTCTTCTTTTATTTGCTGTCTCAAACCCTTTATCTCGCCACACTTCATTTTTCTTTTTCTTTTTTTTTTTTCTCCCATCGGGTTCTGCAGACAGGGGTGGAGTGGGGGAAGGGGGGGGGGGGGGGGGGGGGGGGGGTTGGCGGAAGTACCAACACGGTCATGAAGCACAAACACCACTCATTCTTCATCGGCGTAATTTTCAACAGATGGACATTTTTACGGAAGCCAATATTGCAAGCTTTCTCATTTCGTCCTCTTGAGATCATGATACGATTCCACAATTTTAATTCTTTCCGCTTACACACCGTCTCTCTCTCTCTCTCTCTGAACATGGGATCATGATACGATCCACGTACATGTGATTATTCTTTCCTGCTTACACTCCCTCTTCTCTCTCTTCATTCAAATGTAAAATAGCGAACTAGTTCACGTTCAAGTTCAAAATAGGGGCGATGAAATATTTTCATCAAATATCCTTTCAGCTTTTGTATGCCCCTTCATTGTCGAAATTGTTTTTTGTCAGGTCTTAAGCGGAGCCCAGTTTTTTTTTTTTTCTTTCTTCTTAACTATCAAAAAACTACCTAATATCAGTAAATGTGTGATGTTTTGTCCGATAAGTATTTTTAAATGAATTAATATTTGGTGCACCTTTAATAGCAGGGTGTTAGTTTAATTCCAAATGGGTGCTACTCTCTGATAATATTTCCTTATGTATTAGTATTGGCATGTGGTATTTGTAAATTATCACAACTGTTAACGTGTTTATGGTCTAGTGCAAGGTGAAAGAAACATGACTGGTCAATATAATAAAGGTTTATTGAAAATGCTTATAAGTTTGGATTAAATCCCCTCGTAATCTTTCTTGCTTTGAGGGGATGGTAATTTTAGAACTGTCTATCTTCTATGTATACTTGGTGTATTTTCTGTATTAACTTTGTAGCCACCTCTGCACTTTCTCAATTTCTAAATTAACTGCCTTTCAATCCGGATACCAAACTACAATTTTTCCGTATTCGAGGAACTATGTGTCACAATATGTAAAAAACCCGGTGTGAGTGCGAGCCGTGCGTGCGTGTGTGTGTGCAAATGACATATACATGTGTACTTGAGTGTGCAAACATACATAATTGAAAAATATAAAACCCTGCATATCATTCAGTCCTTGACCACAAGGTACATATGCTGTGATTTTTTTGCAACAATGTACCAATGATAGGCCAAAGCAAAGCTTGGACAAATAAAATTTGCTATG
Organism: Conus ventricosus; assembly: GCA_018398815.1. Lineage (NCBI taxonomy): Eukaryota > Metazoa > Mollusca > Gastropoda > Neogastropoda > Conidae > Conus > Conus ventricosus. Next base: position 5,042,236 of record CM031629.1, on the reverse strand, counting down.
ACATCCAGTGTCACGGTTTTGTCACAAGGCCTACGACGTTTGACCCACTAGGTGGCGGAAAAACAAATATTTAATTCGTTTTTTATTGTTCGTTCTGTTGTCGTGTATCCCTCCTTGATGTGGCCTTGAGGTCGGCGTTGCACCTTGGTGTAGTTCAGCTCAACTTCGTTTTTGCTTTCTCTCTCTCTCCTTCTTATCCCACTGCCCGTGTCTATTCCATCCTTGTAGGTTCAGCGGGTTGGCTGGTACCTTTCTCTCGAACTTATCCGAATCCTATCGCCTCTCGACTGTCTTTTTACCTGGTCTCACGTGCTTCATTTCTTTTAGTTTGAAGTATGCTCACTCTGTGACGGTAGGGGGGCATGTTGGCCGCCATTGCTGAGGGAGGTTAGCTCTTCACATCGAGCGGAAGATGTTCTCTTGGGAGGCGCCTGCTCCAGTCTTGGTTCTTCACCGTACATCGGAAAGTACAGACAGTACTTCAATTCCTGCAGTCGGGCCTGTAGGAGAGGGTCATCACTTCTTCTGTTTCCGCATCTTCGCTCTGTCCTCTCAGACTGGACAAGGGTAGAGAGAGTCGTTTTTGACCCCCTCTCTGGTCACCCACGGTTAGGCTGTAAGCATCAGTTCGTGGTTTGTGTTTGTTTTTGGTTTGTTTGTTGTTACCTCGTCTTAGTCTTTCTCTTTGGCGCAATTTTCTATTGTTTAGAAATTGTAAGAGAAATATGTTTGAGACCTTTTCTCTGGTTATTCAATCTTTAATCCTGGCCATTCTAAAATTATTTCCATTAATTCTTTCTCCTGTTTATGCATCTGTTGATGCGGTAGTTCTGTGTGGAGTGGGAGAAGAACCGGTGATTCAGGTTGGAACTTGCTTGGTCTCGCTCGTGTCCGCCCCTGTCCACGTACGCCCGACTCTTATCCTTCGTCCACCGCGTCTGTTTGTGTTGCAATAGGAGAACGAGTTTTATGTTCGCGAGCATGGCGTACGCATGATTAGTCGTTCGGGATGCGTGGTTGGAGATTTGTGTTATCTTTTGAAATGTGTTTTATAAAATGTGACAATACTGCCATTGAATTATTATTTGCAAATGTGGATGGCAGTTATTAAGCGATGGTCGCTGTGTTGATTTATTTCCTAAGGAAAGGAAATGTTAAGCATGGAGTGAGAGAAGGAATTAAGATGCATCATATTTGTTTTTATAACCAGTTGATTTAATGCAGTCTTTTACCTGCACGTGTGAGAAGACCCTAGTGAACATCCCTGATTCGATGGGATTTTACTGTGTCGTTTGTTAGACTCCCCTCGCCCATCATGCGAGTGGCTGTTAAGATTAGACAGCACAATGGTCAGACTGTAAACTGACAGCGGCGTTTCCAGTACCCTTCATCCTTCCTTCCTTCCTTCCTTCCTTCATCCACCTTCCTTCTTTCATTCCCTCCCTTTCTATACTCCACCCACTACGATCGCTTCCCCCCCCTCCCGGGGCCTTTGCAACCCGGAGTCAGGACTGGATGGTGCCACGTGCATGTTGAGCCACGCTCTGGCTGAGACCTACGGACTGGATCTGGTGCCACGTGCTGTGTTGAGGGCCACTCTCCTGAGCTGAGAACCACGGACTGGATGGTGCCACGCGCTGGCTCGATGCCACGCTCGCGGGTCGGGACCCCACCGCGACTGGTAGAGGAGCCGCGCCGTCTTGACTGGCCGGCCTGGACCCCCGTCCAGGAACCTCCATTAACAGCGCCACGTTTCCCGCTCCCACCCCCCCCCCCCCCCCCTCTCCGGACGCGCTCTTCACTGCCTGTTTGTGAGTCGAGGTGTCGGCTTGAGCGACTCCCTGGCGAGAACCGCCCCGGTTCGGAGCACCTATGCGATCAAGGGTGCTTCCCAGTAAACTTGACAGAGGCATGGGTGTGGGACAAAAAAAAAACCCCGCACTCCAGGGTGTTAGAAGGGATGGACGCTAGGGAAATGTTCTTTATAATTGTGTATATGTCATAATGTGCTGGGAATGCTGTAATTGTGATTGTGTACGTCCCGTATGGTAAAATGTTTTATTTATAAACGTGTTGCATGTTGAGGGTGTCGGAGTGCTTGATTGTGATGTGCATTTGTGTGCGTTGGATTGCTTGAGTTGTGTTTGTGCATGTTGTGTGTGTTGGAATGCTTAAATTGCTGGTGATGAAAATAAATGGGGTGTTGTATCTTAATCTTTATTTGTGTGGTCTCTTGCGGGGCGTTGTGAAGGTCATTCACTTCCCTTCACACCCACCTAGAACCGATCCTTGTCAGGGCAGACCTCCTGGGTCGGTACGTGACAATTGTGGGGGGCTCGTCCGCCGTGATGTGAAGGGCTCTGGCTGTCTCTCTCGTTTCGCTGAGTACCTGTTTTTAGTTTTGTCTGTTATATATATGATAGTCAGTTTGTCGTGTTTGAGTCGTGGGTGGTTGGCAGGGTGACTCTATAGCGTGAAAGGGAGTCTTTTTGTGCCTGAGGGAACATCCGGTTTGGACTCAGGAGCCGAGTGAGAGACCGAGGGAGTCGACCGCGTCGCAGAACCACCTTCCGCCGGTATACCTCACGCAGATGCGGTGCCCGTAAGTCTTGCCTTCTGTTGCCGCTCAGTTCTTCCATTCCTTTATTGTATTTAGCCAGTTCTAGTTTTGTTTTCTCTACCTGGTTATTTGATTAACAGGTTTGTATCGGACGTTAGTGTCCCCTTTGTTTTTTTCCTCTCTCTCCTCCGGATTTCCGTCTGCCATTTTTTTTTTGTTTTTTTTTTTTTTTTTTTCGCGCCAGCCCCACCGCACTGTTGCTCGTGCTGTGTAGGAGCGCTGTTGTTGGCCAGAGTGGGGGCAGTCCGGACATTAGGTTTTTTTTTTTTTTTTTTTTTTTATTTCGGTGAGCCCCCACCGCAAATCTGTTGCTCGTGTTGTAGAGCGCGGTGTTGCCAGAGTGGGAGGCAGCCGGAACTTGTTGTCCGCACAGACGCACACACATAACAGACACACATATACAACACACCCCTAAAATAATTTAGTTTTTTTAAGAGGAATTGTCTTTCCCCCAGATTTGATAACAGGTAGGATATAGTTTGTCATGGCAACGTCACGGTGCTGGTGGTATGGCTACTCGGGCGTCGAAGAAGAAGGGTCTTTCTAAATGTAGTTCCCCACTATTAGTACTAGCACTAGTCGACTAAAGTGGACTTTCCACTTTATTCCAGTGCTGTAGCCGATAGTCCAGTGGAGGAAAGTACTATTCACTTCCTTCTTCTGCTAGGGGTTTTTCCCTGCTTAAAGACCCCTACTGGCACTCCGGCTCGGAAAGCGTCAAGTAAAGCGCAGCAACTGGGGGCTTCTGATTAGAGTTCGCAGATAACCAAAGCCCTCTCTTCTCCTTGCTTCCCCTCGTAAGGAGTTGATGCCCCGGGGACTTTCCTTTCCTCATGGAATTCGAGACCCAAGAGACGGGTCCAGATGGTCCGTCCTCTTAAATGGGGGGGGGGGGGGGGTGTCCTGGAGTGGTGAACCCCGCCCATGACATCGCCTCCGGCCTTATGTTTCTTGGAGCGGCAGCGTAAGAGAAGAGCAACGCTTCGTAAGGAAGAGGCCTTCAGGCAGGAAACCTCTCCGTATGGAAAGTCAGTCAGCAGGAAGCCCTGCGTAGGAAGAGTTGGAAAGGATGGAGCTCTGCGCAGAGAGGATACTGACAGACAGGAAGATTTCTGCATAGGGAAGAGTCAATGCTGCGCAGAGAAGAGGCGGTCAGGACAGGAGGCCCTTCGAAAGAAGAGGCTGCCAGCTAGGGAGGAGGCTGCCAGACAGGAGGCTCAGCGAAGGGAGGGAGGGCCTGTCAGACAAGGAGCTCAGCGTAGGGAAAGGCTGCCCTCCGGTATGGAAGAACTAGACAGGATGGAGGCTCTGCTAGGGAGAGATGGAACAACTTCTATCGCGGTCCTCCCGCATCTGTAAGTCAGGGGTTAAGGTCATCCAGGCAGGTGATAGAGATAGAGCCCAAAGTTAAATCTCAGAGTTCAGACCTATTGAGGACATTGAATATGTTTCCTATAGAGAATTTTGACAAGGTTGCTAGTTCATACCAATTGTCTGAGGAAGCAAAAAGGCAAGGCCACCTTTTTCTGATAATCTGGTGCTGAATAGGGAGTGTGTAGCTCACCTCTAAATGAAGGTGCGTTCTTTAATGCAGACATGCAGTTTGGCTCTGCTAAGCGTTACCACCTTACCACCAAGACGTACAGGAGGAAAAGTTCAGGTCATGAAGAAAAATAACTCGACGAGATCCTTCGTGCAGTTTGGTGATAGGCAGCGCAAAACGCAATGTAACTGGCGTCATTGGCTAAGTTGGAGCTGAGGATCTGATCCTCAATGAACATCTCACCAACACTGTGTCCCCAGAGGTTGAGGATGCCGGATAGCGCGACAGCACCTCAGGATTTCGCGGCTGCGATCACACCGCTGAGGGTGGTTTTGCTGAAGCTCGCAGGGCTTAAGGGCAATCGCCCCGAGGATACGGAGAGGAAGCCCCTCCACAGGATTTATGGCAAAAAAGGCGCCGACAACTGCTAGCGGGGTGAACATGCAGCAGTTCATCAGGGGATTTCCAGTTCAGCGCGCCCCGACTGTGTTTTCTTTCCTTTGGGTCGTCCTGGCCACATTAGGAAAGATTGTCCAAAACCGCTGGTATTCGTGGGGCTTGGTCCTCTTTCCCACGTCCTCTATCCTCGCTAACGTGTGTTCCATCCCAGCTTTCTGGTGATTCAAGTGCCCATGTTTCACTCGCTTGTTGGTGTCCTCCCTAGTCGACACCATCGAGGGATTCGGGAGCATCAACGATCTTTGTGGATAAGAAATTGTTTCCCCCTGAGGCCCCGGCGGGGCGCTAGTTATGATGTTTTTGCGGTTTGGAGGCTTGTTTTTACATCCACCCGTCCTTCTGTACTTTCCTATCTCCACCCCCTACTTCTGTGGCGAAAGTATAGGCATTGCGGTGGAGCGACCTATGTATTTCCCGTCTCATGGGAATACAGACACCTTTGCGCTGAGACGCAGTCATCCGTGTCCTAACGGAGCTGCCCAGTACAGCGTGTGGGGATCCCACACCGCATAAAGCTAAGAAGTCAGGAACAAGGAATTGCGTCCCGTTCTCCCAGCCGATCTCTACGAGGATCTGGGCCAAGGCCTGATCCTGCTACCACCATGGGCCGTCCTTCATGGCCAGGAGGACTTGGAAGCCAAACGCCTGGCGACAACAGTAGGTGGTCGTCCCTGCTCAGTCCTGCCCGACACGCCAAAGGTGACTATCAAGCTCCACAAGGGGATCCTTTTTAGGGTTTTCACTCAGGCAGATCGTGTGGCCAAGCTAGCTTGTTGTTCCCCAAAGTTGAGAAGATTTCTGTTCTCGCGGCACAGGCCCACGATTCCTCCCATGGCAGGTCATATGGGCTCCAAGCGGACTCACGAGCGAGTAAGACAGGACTTTCTTCTGGCCAGGGATTAACCTCGCGAGGTTAGGCAGTACTGCCGCAGTTGCGATGTCTGCCAACGGACAAACGCCTAAGGGTCCTTGAAGTCGTGTTCCCTTAGGGTCAGTGCCTCTGGTTGGTGAGCCATTCAGCAAAAAGGGGTCGGTGTCGACCTGGTGGACCCATAAACCACTAACCGATCGCGGTCACCCGCTACAATCTTGGTAGAGGAGGAACTACGCGACATCGGTATCCAGTGAAGGCGTGTCCCGCTTAGGACTATCCGAGCTGCCCCTACTGTAGCTGAAGCACTCTGGCACAGATATGAACGGCGCAACTGGCTGTGCCCAATGAAGATCCATTCTCGGACCAGGGGACCCATTGGTTGCTGTCCGAAGTCATGCGGAGGGGTTAACACACTGCTCAATATTCACTAGGGAACCAACGTCACCCCTATCATGCGCAGCCAATGGCCTTGTCGAGCGTTTCACGGGACGTTTGAAGCAGATGTTGCGTCGTCCTTTGTGCAGAGCAACCCGGGATGTGGGAATCGCTTCCTTCCTGCTGTTAACTGTTTCGCCTACAGGAGGTTCCACAAGTAAAAGCATTTGGTCCGCGTTTTCCCCAATTTGAACTCCTGTATGGCAAGAACAGTGCGAGGACCCACCAACATCCTGAAGTCAGATGTGGACCCCACGATGATGTGGGAACCATCTGTTCAAGGAGGAGAGACTATAATTTGGGACGATCTACGTAAACCTGCATCGCTGACTCTTGCCACCCTTGCCGTCAGCACACGATGCAGGTCGGCAGAGAACCAAATACAAGGATTTGTAATGACCGAACGACGGCTGTGTTGAACGGTGTTTTTGAGCCAGGAGATGAGGTGTGGCTTCTCCTTCCCTCCAAAAGAGAGAACAAGCTGCAGCTTGCTTGTGCAGGGTCCGTTCAGTGTCCCCGCAGTCGGGTGGGTGCCTGGGACTACTACCGGATACGTGTGCTGGGTAAGGTGACGCCTGTATCATTCACGCCAACCACCTGAAGGCGTAACGAGCGACGGACTCAGGGCCCAGCGGGTTACACCCCTGTCGTTTTGGAGATGGCGATGAGCACGCCGTGTCGTGGATCCAGGACATCCCCACCTGTTCCTGCTCGTCGAGGAAGAGTCGTGGCAAGGATGTTTTGCTTCGTTCTAACCTCACCTCAGCACAGACTGACCAACTGCACGGCTAGTGCCAAGAGATATTCCAGGACGTGCTCACAGAACGGCCCCACACAGTACCTTGGCGAATGTACACTGGCATTGACACCGAGACCCCAATTAGGGTCAAACGTACCTCTGAGCCTCACTCTCAGGCGTCCTGTCATCCACAGAGGTGCAGGCCATGTTGAGGATGGGGGTCCAATGAAACGTCGAGTTCTCCGTTACTCATCCCCCATCCTTCTGTTAAAGAGGAAGGATGGCAAGATGAGGTTCTGCGTCGATTTTCGTCGGCTGAATTAAGGTTCTCCGGTTTGATCTAGAACCTATGCCTGATGTCGACCAAATCCATTCGCTTCAGCTGAGGTCGGAGCAAACTATTCTCAAAGTGCGATCTCGCAAGGGATACTGGCAGATTCCCATGCCAGTGAGGGACAAACCCAAAACTGGCATTCACCGACGCCTGAAGGACAGTTCCAGTGGAACTTGAAGCCTTTATGGCCTCAAAATTGCTGGAGCAATTTTCAGTATTCGCGACATGCGACAATTTGCTTCTTCCCGCCATCGATACGCCAGATCTGAACAATTTCATGGACGACCCTGCTACTCAGCTCGTTAGATTGGAGCTCGCCGTTTCGCTCCTCCCTCGTCGTCTGTGACTTCTCTGCGCGAGGTATAGATGTCGCTCGTCCTTTCCAAATGTCAGCTTGGTTAGGAACGAGATTTTCCTTCTGGGGCATCATTTGCGCGGGTTTGATTGCTCCGAGGAGGACAAGTACTTCAAAGTTCAGGTGCCAAACCTCCTGGTACCAAAAGGTAATTGCTGTCATATATTTCCTTGGAACTTGCGGGATACTACCGCAAGTTCATCCAGGACTTTTGCAACAGTTTCCTTGCCCTCACGACCTGACGAAGTGGAAGAAGCCAGAACGTCTGATTTGGGATGAGAGTTGCCAACAGGCTTAGAACGCCTTGAAGTACGGCCCTCACGATACTCACGCCCAGTCCTGGCTACTCCCCCGATCCAGTCTCCCTTTTGTCCTGGCGTGACTGATTGCTTATTTCTGCGGTGGGATTTGGGCTGGATGCTACAAGATCAAGGGAAGGGACTCCAACCGCTTGCTTATGCGAGCAAAAAAAACTCACTGACTCCGAGACAAGGTACCGCACACGATTGAAACAAGAGTGTATTAGCAGATCCTGTGGGGCATCAGGAAGTTTTAAACCCCTACTGTGTACGCCTGGAGATTGTGCGTATACTATCCTCATCCTCTCCAGTACCTGGACCTTTCCGGCCAGACAGTCGTCGACTCATGGTTGGGCATTGGAGCTGCAGAGTCATGCGTTTTCACTTTCCGTCATAATCAAGGGTTCCTGTAATACGGATCTGACTATCATAGCCGAGCTCCGTAGTTAGCACATTTGGAAAATCAGTCAGAGGGACACCTCCCCTCAACCAGGGTTTTATCCCCTTTTGTCTTTGTATCAGGAGTATGACAGAATTTCACTTCAGCGATGTTAAACGGTAGTGAATCACCAATGTTCGGAATGTTACTTCATGTGGGAAGGTTCGCATTAGTTGTTTGATAAATGTAGTATTCTGTATTTCTCGGTGTGAACCTATCGTGAATGGTATGTATGGATTCCTCGTACTTCTGACGAAAGCAACAGAGTTGGGTTCGGTCCCATTGTTGTGATTTGCACTTTCGTCAAGGTTCAAAAGGAGCACTGTATCTCAGAGAACAATGGCTTTTAGAAGGGGGGTTTGTCACGAGTTTGTCATGAGGCCAACGACGTTGACCCATCTAGGGTGGGCGGAATTATTCGTTTTGTTTCTTGTACTTGCCTGTTTGTCGTGTATCCGTCCCTTGATGTGGCTTGTGGTGCGGTTGCACCTTGGTGTAGTTCAGCTCAACATCTGTTTTGCATACTCCTCTGCTCTCTCTTATCCACTGCCCGTGCATCATACTGTAGGGTTCACGGTGGGTTGGATGGAACCTTTCTCTCGGAACTTTTATGTCTATCGGCCTCTACGCTGTCCCATTTTTACCTGACGCACGTGCTGTCAATTCTTTTAGTTTTGATATGCTCACACTGTGACGTAGGGTTGCATGTTGGCCGACATTGGCTGAGGGAGGTTAGCTCTTCACCTCGAGCGTAAGTATGTCTCTGGGCCGCCGGCATCCATCTTGGTTCTTTCACCGTACATTGAAAAACAGTCAGTAAACTTTCAATTCTGCAGTCGGCCTTGTAGAGAGGCATCACTTTTCTGATTCCGCAACTTCGCCTCTGTCCTCTCGACTGGACCAGATGTAAGAGAGAGTCGATTTGACCCTCCCTTCTGGGGCACCCACAGTAGCTGGTAAGCATCAGTTTCCGTGGTTTGTTTAGTTTGTTGTTGTTGTTACCGGCTTAGTCTTCCTCTTTTTCGCATTTTCTTTTGTTTTCCAAATTGTAAGAGAAATAATGTTTGAGAGCTTTTTTCTCTGGTTAATTCATCCTTTCACCTGCCATTCTAAATTATTATTCCAAAATTCTTTCTCCTGTTTATGCACTGTTTGTATGCGGTAGTCGTGGGGATGGGAGAGAACCAGGTGATTCAGGGTTGGAACTTGCTTGGTCCTCGCTCGTCCGCCCCTTCAACGTTCGCACGGACCTCTAACCTTCGGCCACCGTCTGTTTGGGTGTGCAAGGAGAACGAGTTTTTTATGTTCGCCGAGCATGCGTACGCCATGATTTGTCCGTTCGGATGCGTGGTTGGGGAAGATTTGTGTTACTTGTGAAATGTGTTTTATAAAATAGATACAAATTATGCCATTGAATAATTATTTGCTAATGTGGTGCAGTTATTAAGCTAGGCCTGTGTTGATTTATTTCGCTAATGAAGGAAAGTGTTAATCAAGATTGAGAGAAGGATGAAGATGATTCATATTTGATTTAATAACCTGTTGAATTAAAGCAATCTTTCACCTGGCACGTGTGAGAAGGAACCCTATGAAACATCCCTTATTCGATGGGTTTACTGGTGGCGTTTAGTTAGACTTCCCCTCGCCCATCATGCCGAGTGGCTGTTAAGATTAGACAGCATGGGTCAGATCTGTGACTGACAGCGTGGTTTCCAGTACCCTTCTTCTTTCTTTCCAACCTGCCTTCCTTCCTATCTTCCTTCCTTCTTTCTTCCCTCACCTTGCTAACTCTCCTCCCAGCTACAAAAGTTCCCCCCCCCCCCTCCCGGGGCTTCACACCCGGAGTCTGGACTGGATGTGCCACGTGCTGTTGAGCCACGCCTGGCTGAGACCACTGACTAGGATGGAGCCACGTTGCTGGATGAGGCCACGCTCTGCTGAGACCACGGACTGGATGGTGCCACGCGCTGGTCGATTCCCGCTCGTGTCGGGACCGCGGACTGGTAGAGAAGCCTTCCCGTCTTGACTAGGCCGGCCCCTGACCCCCGTCCGGACCTCCAGTAACAGCGCCAACGGTCCCCCCCCCCCCCCCCCCCCCCCGGACGCGCTCATCACTGCCTGTTTGTGATCGAGGGTGTCGGCTTTGAGCACTCCTGCGAGAAACCGACCCAGGTTTCGGAGCATCACCTAGTGCGACAGGGTACTCCCAGTAGACTTGACAAGGCAGCGGGTGTGGACGCACTCCGAGGGTGTTAGAAGGGATGGACGCAGGACAAAGTTTTCTTTAAAATTGTGTAAAAGTCATATTGCTGGAATGCTGTAATGGTGTATTGTGTACGTTCGTAATGGTGGAAATGTTTATTTAGAATCGTGCTAAGTTGTGGGTGGGGAGTGCTTATGTGACTTGTGCATGTTGTGTGCGTTGGAGTGCTTGATTGTGTTTTGTGCATGTTGTTATTTGTGTTTGAAATGCTTAATTTGCTGGTGTTAATAAATGAGGGGTGTTTGTTATGCGTAATCTTTATTGTGTGGTCTCTTTCGGGCGTGTGAGGTCAGCCACACGCGCCTACACTTATCGGGTGGATCCCTACCTAGACCGATCTGTCATGACGGGGCAGGACTCGCGGTCGGCGAGGTTACTACGGGATAGCTGCGTGGAGGACGCTGGACACACGAGTGATAGGAGTATATTATATGGGGGCCCTTGCAATACTATCCGTTAACAAAACAACTCAGTGTAGAAGCCAGTAAACGGCAATAGGTATTGTGATGGAGCGAAAAAATGCCAATGAAATGAATAAAACCACATCACTTCCAACCATACAAATTATAAGGAGCGATGGAAAAAAATGACACACAAATCCTCATCATCCGCCACTTTCCCCCTGTCAACACCCACCCACACCATACCCATCCATTTACACCTCTCTCCTTCCTCTTTCCGATAACCCCCCCCCCCCCCCCACACACTCACACAGAAGAATAAGGAACTGAAAAAATAAAACCCACATACACCCAACCATCCTGCCCATCCCCAAATAATTAAACAAGAGAGAGAGAGCAAATATGGTCCCCAACCACGCACCACCCCACCCACATACCCACACACAAACACCTATGCACGAGAACACACACACACACAAACACCAAATGGAGGAGGCGCAGTAGACGAAGGTAACCGGAAGGGCACAGAGTCAGAAGGGGCGTGAAAGTGACCAGGAATGGAAAGACGTGTGGGCGCGACAAACGTCGTCGCACCAGCTCCATTCAACACCCATTGCTACAAAATCCAATCGTTCACATATCAGAACACCTCTATAAACAAAGTCATAGTTGGTTTCCCCTGGCATAGTTTGCTTAGACTACTGATCTGATAGGTGTCCATCCCGTTGCAAACGCCTATCCTGGATTATCCGTCCTGCCTGGGCCAGACCTCAAGGATGCATTTTCTTTTACTCTGCAATGGATCCGTGCCTATACTCTAATCCGACCGTGTTTCTCATCGTAATGCACATATCACAGACATCTGTATCTATGACAGGGCCAAGCAGATTTTTTTTTTTTTTTTTTTGGTGACTGCATTCAGTCGCTGAGAACTTTACTGTGATCAGCCAGGATAAACCGAAGTTCTGTTCGACCAGGTTGAGGTATTCATATGCCGCCAGGGTATTTTACAAGATGTCGGCAAGACTGCAATGCGATGGTCATCCCTGATAAGACACGTCAGAGCATGTTTGCATGTATGAGCGTGTAAGAACACATGTCTATGTTCCTTAATGGTGTGTGTGTGTGTGGTGCGTTGTGAGCGCACACACGCATGCCCAATTAATTCGCTCTCATGAACAGTACAGTGAATCATGCAATATTTTCGTGCACACACAAAGATAGCACCACAACAAAGTAACAAAATAGTTTATTTACAAGTCATCCAGCAAAATAAAAATCACTAACCTGAACACCTGCTACTACTCAACCACATGTTTTCTGGTTGGCATAGAAATAACAACACACACTCTTTAGATTATCAATATTGCAACACAGTATAACTGTGGGGGTTTACCACATGTAACACAAACAAGAACTAAAGATTTTACAAACAGTAAAAACAAAATTAACAACTGAACAAATGACAAAATTACATCAGTGAAATAATCACACACCCTAAGTATTCACCACGTTAATCATGGCAAGACCAGCATCTTTTGCTTACATACCCTAATGCAGCTGAATCACGTCAGGAGAACATCTCCATATTCATACAGCACAATCATCTTCAAAGAGATCTTGACAATCAAGCAAGCCTGTTGACTAATGACAGTTCATCACCAGTACATAACATGTTGAAATACAAGAAACTTTGATGCGCTCTGCAGCAAGGTGCCCACTTCGACAACATCCAGCAGTGACCTCCATCCAGCAAGTCCACTCCAGTAACCACTACCTAGGCAATGTTCCACCAAACACATTGTTAAAATCACTACTATTTTAACATGTTATAAAATAATCAGCTCACATCACTCTCTCTCTCACTCCTCACATTCCTCTCTCTCTCTCTCTCTGTGTATGAGTGTGGTGTCCAATGTGGTTGAAAGGGAAGGGGGGGTGGAGTGGGGGGGTGAAGAAGGGGGAGCGGTTCGGGCGGGAAAAAAAAGATTGAATACTGACAAAATGCCAGCAACATGCCGAAAGGGGTAACTTATCGACAGCACCAACACACAGAACCACTTTGAAAAGGCACATAACTCCACAAACTATGTGGCATTGTGGTATAAGTAAAAAGCCGACGTCATTTACTGAATTTTGTTTTCAAAAATTAATCATAATGAATAAGCATAGCATTTATAAAGTGCCCTTGCCAAAGGTTCTTGCGCTGACAATCCACACCTCCACGTGCACGCAACGTGCTGCAACCTGTGTAAATGCTGACAGAAGAGCTGCCTCGCCCGCGCTTCAATCAGTCATTTGTCCTTTGTCATCCTGACAATATTGTCACTGTTTCGATTTCCTTACCTCATTCTTTCAATTTCTCATGCAGGGTGCAAGCTATGTGTAATGTTTCATCCTTACCAACTGCCAAAACTGACCTTCTCTTTCCGAAAGTTGGTGATGTGGATTTTACGTTGTGCAAGTGTTACGGCATGCGATTCACGACATCGCGCACGACCTCGTTTATAGTCTACTTCGAAGGACTATTTGGAAATGCAGTCATAGTCCAATGTTAAATTTCGAGGGAAAAATCCTCCAGGTACTGAAACATCCTGGCAGAGATTCAACGCCACATCCCAGGGAACACCCGAGATTCACGAGTTCCAGCGCTCTAACCATCTAAGCTATTCCGGCCCCCCAACTGGCAATGTGCTCTGCTGGATGTTGCATAAACAGATGCCACCAAAAACAATGATTAATTTTGTTCATGTACACGTTGTAAGATCACAATTTAACACAATGCACACATGTCAACTACAGCCTAAAAGCAAATCAATCATCAACGCAGCTTCCTCCATGCTCAACAACTCATTTAAACAAAGGTTCACTATCTGTCACTAACCCACAGAAATCACAGTTTCTCATATATCTATAGCAATGCGAGAGAATTACACAGGATAAAAATCCATCTATTGATGCAAATCACGAACTATAATTTTTCACCAATCACATCAACACTAACTCAAATGTCCAACAATTTCAGCCCGACACACAAGAGCGAGATTTTTTTAAAACCGCCAACCCTCCCCAATCCCACACCCAGAGCCCCTCCTACCCCGCCCCCCCTCCCCCCCCCCCCCCCCCCCACCCCCCCAAGATACTAAAAAAACAAATGAAACCTGATTGAAAAAACCCAGCAATGTCACACAGTTTATCAAACAATCTTTACCAATTTGCGTAAAAAGCAGAACGACAACACAGTTTCCACCCATCCTGCACTCCATCTGGCACTTATGCCAATCATGCTGGTGGCACTACCGATTGAATGATTTGCACCAGTCAACAACCCCCGACCAGTATCTGACTATCAAGGTAGAATATCCTGCATCGAAAATATGAATGGGTAACAAATTCAACCAAATGTGAAGATAAGGTATTTCTGCTTACAACCAACTATGTGACAGCACTCTTCCACTAGTGTATTCACTACTACAAGCCAACTGCTCCGCAGGTCCTCTCGGGATCTCAAAAAAGGAGGGAAAGAAGATGGAGCCAAGTCGAAATCTCATGCTGAAAATACAAACAGCAAGCTTTGGTTTTTAAGAACCATGATTGCAACCTTGCATGGTGCATATACACAAGAAAGGCACTAGCAGTACATTGGGGGGGGGGTGGGGGGGGGGGGGGGGGGGGGGGGGGGGGGGGGGGGGGGGGGGGTTGGGGGGGGGGGGGTGGGGGGGGGGGGGGGAAGATTTAAAAAAAAAAAAAGGTGAACATTTTTAAATCAATGTGCCTCTGTGGAGTTCTCCTCTCCCCAAGGAACGAAGAGTAAGAAATAAAAAAAAAAAAAAAAAGAAGCTGTTCACTGCCATGTTTTTTTGTTGTTTTTTCCCATGATCTTTGAGCCTAGAAACGTCACGTAAAAACACCTGCAAACACCTGATCTAACCCAGTAATCGCATGAGCAAAGTGGAATCAACCTGAGGCTAAAGTCAAACAGGTGCAACAAGGAACGCTTGGTGTCCCACCGCCTGGTCTACCGAGGTTGCAGTCTACTGCCGGCCAAGCCAAGCAGGAAACCACCCCTGAAAACCATTTCTGGAGGTAGTACAACAATGGCCAAAGCAAGTAACAACTTGGCCGCGCCTTGAGCACTCCGGAGGCGAGCTTTGCGAGAAGATTATGAGCACTCCGGAGGCGATCATGCGAGATTGCTTGAGGCACATCCGTAGGCGAGCCCTTGCGAGATGCTTGAGCACTTTCCCGGAGGCGAGCTTGCGAGATGCTTGAGCACTCCGGAGGCGAGCTTGCGAGATGCTTGAGCACTCCGGAGGCGAGCTTGCGAGATGCTTGAGCACTCCGGAGGCGAGCTTGCGAGATGCTTGAGCACTCCGGAGGCAAGCTTGCGAGATGCTTGAGGACTCGGAGGCGAGCTTGTGAGATGCTTGAGCACTCCGGAGGCAAGCTTGCGAGATGCTTGAGGACTCAAGCAGGGTTCACACAGGAAAGGCAACTCAAAACTCCGGACTTTTCCAGACTTCTTCCAGGCGAAGACCTGCAATTTCAATACCACTTTTAACGCTTTGTTCGTAATGCAATGTCTTAAAGTGATGTTATAAACACAAAAGATGAAATATCACGTTTGCAGGCATGGAATAATTGGTTTTTTTTTTTTTTTGCATTATAAATGCTAAATGATGCTGAAAATTAAAGCAGCCATGCATAGTATTCAAGCAATTGTGCTTGATTCTTCAATTTCCAGGCTATTCCAGGCCATAGTGCGATTTTCCAGACTTTTCCAGGGCCTGGAAAATGGACTTCAAATTTCCAGACTTTCCAAGAACTGTATGAACCCTGTCACGGCTCTTCAGACTGGCCGACAATGGAAAGCTCCGGAAGCAGCAGACGCGGCAGAGGAACACCTGAAGGTCAGGGAAACAACAGGACACACACACACACACACACAGACCAATGAAACGGGGGCTAAGGTCAACAGACATGAACTGGAGGTCAAAGGCAAAAGGGAGAGCCAACAGAAACATGGTAATACAGGGGTTGAAGAAAGAAAGATTCCAGCAGAATCCAGAATCCAGCCCAGCAAGGCCAACGGGGGCAGCGGACTACGTGGAAAAATGCCAGTCGAGTCAACAGCTTGAGGAAATCCGGCTTTCCAAGCCAAAGTCCTCCCGGTGAAGTCAGAGCCGGGGGTTTTGCAGGCTTATCAGACCATAACCTCATGAAACTCCTCATGATCTGTGGTGAGAGGAAGACCAGGACTCTTCGAAAGCAATGGATGACGTAAAACTGAAACAAGTTCGAGCTGGATATGGTCATGAAGGAACAGAAACCAACTTTATAAAGCTTAGATTTCCTGACATTGAACAGGTGCCCTTAGCGATCTAAGACAACTATCTAAAAACTACACCCTTGCAACACCCATCCATCCAGAAGTTGCAAAGTCGAATCCCCAGTGCAAAGGAAAACACAGAACAGACAGCAGAAAGGCATCTAGGGGTCATGACCTGGATGTGCCCCCACCCCCTCCCACCCTCCCCCTTAGGGAGTAAGGAGTGTGAGGCTGATACAATTGCCGGAGGGGGTTTTCTTCTCTGGAGAACTTCTGCAATGAAGTTCTCCCTAGAATTTCTTCCTACTAATCCAATTACAAAAAAGACAAAAAAAAAAAAAAGACACTGAAGAGTCATCAGACATTTTTCAAGAAAATGTGCACACCACCCAAACCATGTGCAGCTCTGCACGTCAATGATATAAAATCAATATGTTGGAAAAAAAAAAAAAAAATCAACAAAAAAACCCTTCCCCTCAATTTTCAGTTTCACCTGTGACTACGGCTCAACTGCAGGCAGGGTTGTCACCATGTACAAAAAAAAAATCCTGTCATACAAAGCAACAACAAATAACCTAATAACACAAACATCATAATCTACAACAATTAATAGTACAACAGTGGAACTACTGGCACGTTTAAGGCAAACAGCTGAGCGGGAAATGTTGACCAGGTTGCTTGATTCCCAAACTTTTATTAAACATACGTAATCAAGTGAAAAATCCATGGAAAACTTAATGCCCCTTTTCTTCACCCCACCCCCTAGAAAAAAGAACGGAAAAAACACAAAAACAAAACAAAAAAGCAAACAATGGCACTGTGTGATTTGAGCATCTTGTGTCCATCCTAAGCAATGCTTACAATGTTGTTTCCAAGCCTCCAGGTTACAAGAATAGCTGGTATTTTATAAGCTGGAACACAAGAAAATAGTGTAAAAAAAAAGAAAAAAAACTTTCTAAAGCAAAAGCAAGTGAGAGGGCCCAGAGGGAAAAAAACCCAAATGAAAAGAACACACAAACACACACAAACACACACACAAATTTGTAAACAACAGCAAAGAGAGAGAGAGGGATAGAAAAGAAAAAAAATCCAAGAGAGTAATAGAAAAGAGGAAATTACTTAAAAAAATTCCCAGGCAGACAGGGACCCTTCATACTGAAAGAACCCCTCACACCCCCATGGGGGGAAGAAAACAGTTTAAAAACTGCAGAACAAAGACAAGTAAAAGGGCCACGAAGGCAGAAAAGCAGTAGACGACAGAAAAAAGAAAAAAGTTAAAAAAACAAAAACTGTGAAAGTAAAAGAAAAGAGGAATAACGTTTTCACCTTATTAATGCCAGCATGTTCAAAGTTACAGCAAAAGCTACAAGATCAAATTTGTCAAAAAAAAAAAGAAAAAAAAAAAGAAAGAAGTCCTTTACCGTGCTTCTTGGGTCTTCCATGACCCAGTGACTCGATAAAAACATCACATCTTATGAACAGACAGAGCTATGCTCACAAAATCTTAGGAGTTTGTCAATGATCTTAACAGCATTGGTCACAGAAATTTCCTACATGGGCACAATCAATTATCAGCGTAATTAGTCGCGGTTTCCCTAGGACCTATACAGTTTAATGGGTCACACGTGACCCACACCATCGGGTGAGGAATAAGCTGCTGAACCGCCCTTTATCAGGTGTGGGTCTTACAAGACCCACGTGATCTGAACAGGGATAATCAACAGGAAAAGCCTCTACAAAATGTGTGGGTCTTGGGCGACCCGCACGATCGCGTCTGCGTAGCCCAAAACGTCATCCGGTAAAGGTGAGCTCTTCTTGCCCAGCGCCAGACCTCTGGTCAGGTGCACAGGAACGCATATAGCTGCTGGCACCTGATGACAGGTTGGACGTCAATCTCTGGTTCAAATCCGACACATTCTGACCCTTAACTGCGCATAGGTAACAAGTACAGGGAGGGTTTTTGAAGTTCTTTCCTTCTTCGTTTACCATGTGCTGTTTTGGACAAGTGAATTTTGAATGATGAGGTTCACAAGCCACGTAGCCCCTTCAACTCTGTTCTTGGCCGACAAGGACTTCCGAGCAGTGGCAGAAGGTAACAGAGAACAAGGGAATCGCAGAGAAGTGGTTTGCCAGCGCCTGTTTCTTGATTCCCCGACCATAACCCTTCGAGGGTCTTGATGGCAAAACACACGAGCATTTATTTGTGGCGCTGATGATCATGAACTAAAAAGGGAGTTTTGGGGTTGGATTTTGACAGCTCTGCTGACTTTACAGAAAATAGGTACATGACTCGGGGAAGGTCAATGGGCAAAAAGAGGGGGTTTGACTCTCCCTTCACGCCTTGGCTTAAGGCTGTGTCAGACCAATTGACATAGGCCAGACACCAGGCTACATCAAAATGTTGTTATGCTCTGCATAGTTATGTGGGGATTGTCTTCAGTTGTGACAAGCTCCTAGCATAACATTATCAGTCCCCAAATCCCCGAAGTCGGAGTGTGGGCTCCATGTGGCGGGGTAATCAAAAACGGTCACACACGAATGTTCTCATCCCCAGCTGATGCATTTGTGCCATAGTGTTCAAATACTTCGGCTGTTTTGATGTCCTGGAGTCTTTTAGCCAGGGTTGACAACAAAACAACAACTCTCCTTCAATGATGTAGTGGTCTTCCAGTTGCTGCCTTACAGCTATTATGCTAGGGCTTGATTTCTTTGACTAGTGTCCTGTCAGCAGCGGGGTAAGACACGCCTTGAGACGCCATCATCAAATGCTGGGGTTCGGATCCGTTAGCCAGGAAAAATGAAGTTGGCATGTAGAAGGGTACCCGGATGAGTCATGACTGAATGTGGCCGGCCCCCTGAGACTGTAGTGAGTTCTGGGCTGAAACACTTGTCTGGGAGGGTTTTTTCCTCGGAAGAGCTTCAGCTGTTCAGCTCTCCTTTTTTCTACTTAGCACCGTTAAGGTTTTACAGGACAAAACATATTTTACAATTCTGCTATGGGACTAATCCTTAATACCATTGTTTTTCTTCAGGACAAAATGTATTTTACAGGTTTTACAGGACAAAACATTATTTTCACAATTCAGCTATGGGACTTAATCCTTAATACCATTGTTTTTCTTCAGGACAAAATGTATTTTACAAGGTTTTACAGGACAAAACATATTTTACAATTCAGCTATGGGACTTAATCCTTAATACCATTGTTTTTCTTCAGGACAAATGTATTTTACAAGGTTTTACAGGACAAAACATATTTACAATTCAGCTATGATGCTATGGGACTTAATCCTTAATACCATTGTTTTTCTTCAGGACAAAATGTATTTTACAATTCTGCTATTATGCTATGAGACTTGATACTTAATACAATTAAGTGGGTTTTTTTTTCAGGACAAAATATATTTTACATTTCAGCTATTATGCTATGGGACTTGATTTACAATTCAGCTATTATGCTATGGGGCTTGATCCATTAATACCGTTAAGGTTTTCAGGTCAAAATGTATTTTACACCTGTATACATATGGGAAAGTTTCACCGAGGTTATTCTAAAGCACCATACCAAGTGAAAAAGGTAGAAAGCAAAGTAAGGTCGGTGAACAATAGAACTTGTTGGGAATGCAATAAGGAAAAAATTGGAGGTGAGTTTCACTCTGCTTGTAAATGTTGTGCACAAAAAGAAAAACAATGTTCAGTCTGTGCAAATCATTTTGCTCACGGAAGAAAACATGGCTTATTCTAAGTAAAACCAGAAAATCTGGACAGTGTACATTTTTGTTGAAATGGATCTTCAATAATGGAAACCTATTTTCTTATATTCAATGAGTTAAAATCTAGGGTTACCCTTTTCTTTTTCTTTTTGATTTGTTTGCAGAGACTTAAGGTGATCTAACAGGTGTGCACAGTTATTGAATCCATCCTTTCCCAAAAGTTGCAACAGTTGATCTTAATAAAATCAAGAAAAAAGAAGTTTTGAAACCCTGTTTTGATCCTTGAAATTTAGATGTGAAAAAACTGAAACATATTTTGAATAATTCAAAGTATTAGAGTATATAACGAAGATACTGCATGGTATAGATTTTTGTTTGTTTAAAATTTTTTTACAAACATTTCAGTAAACGATAAAATCAACATCAAGCAATTATATTTCTTTAAATATACACAAATAATTCAACAACGATAAAATCAACAACAAAAAAAAAGGCGATCAATAAACATTAACGACCATGAGAATTAAACAAATCTGCGTTGATTCGTAATCGAGGATGAACACACATCAACAAATACATTATATTTCTCATACAACATTGTATAACATGTAATACGTACATTACAAATATGCGCAATATTTCAGTATGGCATGAATTTCTGAGACACGCACCGAAGCATTCAGGATAGTAAGTACGCCCAGTCAGCCAGCAGAAGTAAATGCACAATCAAAATTCTCTGCCAGTGGCGGTTCACTCAAATACATTCATATGGAGCTTGAACAACGCACAGCAGCAGGAACAGGTGAAGGCGACCCATTTCTCTGTGCATAAACAGGTAAAAGAACAGACATGAACAGAGCTGTGCTTCACACAACATGTGAAGCCTCGTTTTCAGATAACTCCCCGGGAGGCTTTTCCTTCGTCTGTTAAAAAGATTTAAGTTTTGGCAAGTTCTTTTTCAACGATTGTTGACTTTCAGACCGTGGACGTTGTTAGCCTGGCGGAGTGAGCGCGAGATTCAAGCAAGTGTCGGGTCTGAATTTCACATTGTAAACCATGATGAGTGGGGAAGAACTGCTCGACAGCGTTTTTATTAAAAAAAAAATCAAACTGAAATCATCAACAAAACTCTGAGAGTCTTTGAAGCTGCTAAAACTAAAGAGTGGTCAGTTGTCTGATATTTTCAGTTTGAGCACCCCCAAAAAAATTCACTGCGGTTTCAGGTTTTTTGAAAATAAAACCGAGCTGGATCTTTTGGAACCGAGGCTGTTCAGCGCGCAAAGGGACGCAACTTTAGGACAGCATGCACCGACAGGTAGAATACCATTGTGGCTCGCTTGCTCGTCTCCCTTTATATGCTTGTGCTCAGTCCTCATGAAATCAAGTAAACATTAAAAAAAGAAAAAAAAAAAAAAAAAAGAAGAAAAGAGAATGTGGGCTTAGGGATGGGGGAACATTCTCATGCTACATCACTGCTTGCATCAATATACAGTCCCAGCGAGACATACCTCCGCCTCTCTTACAAAGCAGCGATTCTGCCGTCTCATTACAAATGAAAGAAAGGCGCAGATAAAAGTCCTGAGCCTGCAGGTGCACTTTACATGCTGAGCAAATTCAGAAGAGAACACAAAATCACACTTCTGTTTCGTTCACAGCCTTGAACCTATTAACAAAAAAAAAAGGTGTCCAAAGAGTGTACCAACGACAGGGGAAAAAAAACAAACCCCAAACATACAGGGATTCCAAATTCACCGGGCCAAAACAATGAGAGTAAAATAACCAGCAACACGAAAACTGCCAGTTTCAGTTTCATCAAGGTGGTGTCACGGCATGCGGACCAGTCCATATAGGCTACACCACATCCGCTAAGTTTTGAAACCACACTGCGCGTGATTTACAGCTGGTGGATAAATGAATTAACGACTAAAATGAGAGAATTTAAGGAGAGAGTCTCGTGGCTGCGACTTAGATGTCTGAACTACACGTTAGCCCACTGCGCTGGTCAGACCTTCAGAACTGAGAACACCTGACAACGTAAGCCTGCTGAGCCTGATCCTTTTCTTCATTCGTCGTACACATCAGCCTCATAATCCGAACCGGTCCCTCATCTGTTCCAATCTCCCTCGTTTACAACCCCTCCCCCCCCCTCCCCCAAGGCTCACATTCAGCGGTACTGACGCCCCGAGGAGCCAGACACGGCCCAGTCCGGTGGAGCTCCAGGAAAGGAAAAACAGTCAAGAGTCAGCAAGGTCCTGCCGACGACTATAGATTTTACTCTACACCCTGGTCTTGCCAGGTGAAAAACATTCAGGAACACAGGAAAAGAAGAGGTAATACAATACTTAAAACAGCACAAACTGTGTCCATAGACATGAAATTGTACAATTTCCACTTCACGATGTTTTCAACACAGCTGACCCCTGGGAAACGTGTCGGGGCTTGGGACATTGTCAATGGGCTCCATGCATGTTTGTCACAAAAAAAAGTTTTCAAAAATCGATATCTTTCGAATATGGCCCAAAACATTTTAATACTGAATTCATTTATCTAAAAAAAAAAAATCTTATATCAAATGATATTTATGTCCCTTGACACTAAAACATATGACATCTGGCCAAACAACTTGTAAGAGGATCTCTGGGGAGTCTGCTGAAAGGCGTCTCTGTTGGCCGACGTGTACACCCCAATATTCTATGAGCACATGCTTCACGGCAAGCGACTCGTCACAGGATATGCCCTGGAGCCTCCTCTCAAAAAGACAACAGTGGCCTGAATGCCATACTCACAAAACCATCCCTTTTTCACGGCTGAAACTGCAAAGCCTTGCACACATGGTCCACTGCCATCGCCTCCCAAAAACACCTGCTTGCACATGCATGCACATGAACGTGGACGTGTTGGTCAACAACCATGATCGGTAATGTCAGAAAGAGAATGTATTAAGTCTTTCACTGGGACTGCTGTTGAATGAACTGGGTAAGATAAGATAATGTTGCTTATAGCCCAGCCGACCGCAAAGGGCCACATCAGGGCTGGAATGAACTGGGTAGCACCCCCCCCCCCCCCCATCCCAAGGGGTGTGGGTCACTGAGGCTTATTTCAAACTGTTGTCAGCAGGGGACTTAGCGGGTGGCGTCCTGCGTTTATGCTGGACCAGAACAGGCGGCCCCTTCACACCACTGACATGACTCGTCAGCGGGGCAGAGTCTCCTCCTGTGGGCGGCCCCATGGCACCCCGACATGAACTGTTTCCTGTGGATGGCGCCAACAGGCGGAACCTGAGTGACTGTGCCGAAGAATCAGAGCGAGCTCCTTGGCAGTGATGCCACAAAAAGGGTCTGCACTGCGAGACAGAAAAAACAAAACAAAACGCGATAGTCTCCCTCGAGGATCTGCCAATCTGTGTACCATGGGGGTGCATTCAATCCTAGCACAGTGGTTTTTATTTTGTATTTTTCTGTGTGTGAAATCTGTGGTTTCGTCACGTCGCTATCACGCAGTCAAGATGTTTCCACCTGATGGCGATGACTGTACAAGATGTTTTTGAGATCAGTAACAAATGATGAACAGGACACTTGAGCATGCAATGATTCAACACCATTCATTCAGGCTGGTCTATTTTTGATGACTGTTGCTTAACAGAAATAAAAAAGACAGGTGGCAATTCACTGGCGAACAATACTTATGAAACTGATGTAATACAATTCAGACGTTTTGAAAACTGTCACTAGTATACATTCATCTGAAGACGAGTAGAATTTAAGAGCTTCACACCATACATGAAACAAGAAGAGAGATGCAACGACTGACTCTGTGCATGTTTAGGGCGTGATTCCATTGGTCCATTTACGCTTGCAAGTTACTGGTTCAGCATAAATTGTTCTAGCAGAAATGAAGACAGCAACGATTCCTTATGTCCTGAAATAGGTACAGCAACAGCTATGGTAGCGTTCGTCTTGAACGAGTATGTACTGATCGATGCAGCATTAGAAAGGTTAACGGATGGGTGTGTCTACTGTTCCCATCGTTTTTTTGTACATTTTTGTGCCATTTTTTGACACTGGAACTGGAAAGTCACGTTGCACCTAGACGAGGAACCAGGATGATGGCCTGTTGAGAGACAGCAGTTCAACAGAAACAGAGAGAGAGAGAGAGCATGGTGGTTTTACTTGACCAGAGCATGGAGGGCTAGAGCGATGTTCGTCCCTTTTACACTGAATAATGGGACAGCACATCTGCAACAAAAAACCGGAGGGTTTTAACTGAAGTGGTGCCCTGGCTGAAAGGAAAACAGGAGGGACATGAAGAACTCCTAGCTTCAAAACGCTCACAACTCCATGTGGTGCCACCACCATCTGGTACACTGAGAAAGTTTTGATGGGGCTGTAACAGATGTCGCAACTGTAAACCGACAAACGGAATAACGCCATTACACGTTCAAAGACCGGTGGGGGAAAAAAGTACTAAGCAGTGCACATAAAAGCCAGTCATCCACTTCAACAAACACTGGGACACAGCGTCCGCTCACAGTAAATCATTCATTCAATGCTGCAGACTTTGAAGCTCTTCACTCTCAGCATTAACATTCAGAGGCTGATGGAAAACCGACTGGGGAGCTGGTTGGGTAAAGAAGGCGATGACATGATGGCACGCATTAACAGCAGTTGATCTTGCGTTCTGTTGCGCTGGGATGGCCTTGGTTTGACGTCACACGGACAACTTCAGGGTCGGTGTTGTTGTGGTGCATACTTCTATCCTTCTCCAATATCTGATACATAAAAACACATATGCGCGCGCACACACACACATGCACGCACGCACACACACACACAAGCACTTGTCAACAGCGCAAGTAGCAACTCGGGCACAGAAGGGTAGAAAGCAAAGTAATTAAATAAGCAACTTGTAACTTAATTCATCACGGGTGCCGACTGTCTCTTCAGATTATTTGGGAAGCTTTGGGTGTTAAGTCACACCGTTTGAGGATAACGTTGTTACAGAAATCACCACTATTCACACATGGCTTCACTCTGACTCGTAAACGACAGTGATGGGTGACTGGCTATTCATCACATGATTGCGGACGATTAAGCCTTCCATGCACCATTCAATCTTTTTGTTCTTTCTTCATTTTTCTTCTTCTCCGATGTTCACAACTGGCAAGATTGTTCAGACCGTTCTCAACCCCATTATGAACATAGCCTTTGTGTTCCGAGATCACTCTTAACTCTTTAACAATTTTTCAGATTTTTGCATTTTGCATGAATTTTTCTAACATTCTGCACATTATTTCTAAAATGATAATATTTTTGTGATGAATGTGTCTATTTCGGTTTTTTTAGGCAATACATTGCTTCAGATAGCAACAATGTTTTAAATACCATAATTTCGGGAAGAAAACCGTTGATCACCGTGATCGAAATTCTAGAGGAAAGAACTGAAGAGAGGTAAGAACTGCATCAGTGCGCTTGTGTTTTATTGCCCCACCGTCCATCCCATCAGCACATGATGGCCTCCCCTTCTCCGAAACGTCGAATGGGATCCAACCACATTGGAAGATCTTTTAGGCATGCTTTCACACGAGGGACCTCAGTTTACGGTCTCTTCCTAAAGGAGGGACGTAAGTCTGCTCGGATGTCAACTCTCGAGAGAAAACCGACTTCCAGCCCAGCTGTTTCCAGTGGGGATCGCACCCCAGACCCTTGAGCAAGAGCCTGACGCCGAAGCCACTGAGCCACCTAGACCCCCGCCTCTGAATCGTTTACGACAGGTGTGAAAACTTGAACTTTAGCTGTGGAAGTGCGTGGAATGACCGAGAACTGGTCACACTGATTATCAATGGATAATAAGATTTTCTGTAGTCAGGTAAGAGAGAGAGAGAGAGAGAGAGAGAGAGGGAGACAGAGCTAATGTTGCTTACAGGCCAGCTGACCACTAAGGGCCATACCAGGGCTGTCACTTACTTGAAGTCAAATCTCAAAGTAGATTATTATCAAACATAAAACAAAGAAACAAAAACCATACACAAACAACTCATTACAACAGATTTTATAAAAAAACAAAACAAAAAAACACAATTTTATTAAAAATCTTTCTCCATAAAATCTTAGACCAGGTGAAAAATACTGACCTCTTTCTGAAACTCAAAAATCTATTCAGGTGGGACATCTCTGAACAAGATTTTCATGGAGTCTACCGTAGAGTGTATATGTCTCACATCATGATCAATCCTCAACAACAGAACACAGACACAGCAAGCTACATCTACTACTAGGCTTTCCTAAAAGTTTGTCAGAATCTGGATCTCGATATTCTGGTTGTGATTTTCTTTAAAAAATAGTAAAAAAAAAAAAAGTCTGACAAGCTCACTTAAAGTTCCTTACACACTCTACAGAAGTCAAGCCGTCACATGCATGTTTTCTTAGAAAATAGTAATCAAGTTTGACAAGTTCAACTGAATTCCTTTCACGCTCTTAAAAAATTTGGTTTTGGCAAGAATGTTACACCTACACACACACAAAAACCATCTGATCTGGGAATTAAAGGTTGTTTAAATTACACTTAATACACAAACAAATAAAAGCTACACACACACACACGCACACACACACATGCACACACCACCGATCTCACTGATCCATTTTAATCACATATCTCCCCAAATATCTTCAAATACACGCATCCAGGTAAGTAAAACACATACATCCAGGTAAGCAAAACACATACATCCAGGTAAGTCAAACACATCCATCCAGGTAAGTCAAACACACATAACCCGGTAAGTCAAATCCATCCATCCAGGTAAGTCAAACAGATACATCCAGGTAAGTCAAACACATACATCCAGGTAAGTCAAATACATCCATCCAGGTGAGTCAAACACATACATCCAGGTAAGTCAAATACATCCATCCAGGAAAGTCAAACACATATACGCTGGTAAGTCAATGCTTACTTCCCAAGTTAGTCGAACACATACATCCAGGTGAGTCAAACACACACAACCTGATAAGTAAATCACATACATCCAAGTAAGTCAAACACATACATCCAGGTAAGTCAAACGCATATAACCTGGTTAAGTCAAACACATGCATCCAGGTAATTCAAACACATATAACCTGGTAAGTCAAACGCATACTTCCAAGTTAGTCAGACACATGCATCCAGGTAAGTCAAACACATATAACCTGATAAGTAAATTACATACATCAAAGTAAGTCAAACACAAACATCCAGGTAATTCAAACACATATAACCTGGTAAGTCAAACACATACATCTAAGTAAGTCAAACACATCCATCCAGTAAGTCAAACACATATACGCTGATAAGTCAATGCTTAATTCCAAGTTAGTCGAACACATACATCCAGGTGAGTTACACACACACACAACCTGGTAAGTAAATCATATACATCCAAGAAAATCAAACACATACATCCACGTAAGTCAAACGCATATACATATTATCTGGTAAGTCAAACACAAACATCCAGGTAAGTCAAATACATATAGCCTGATAAGTCAAACACACACATCCAGGTAAGTCAAACACATATTATCTGGTAAGTCAAACACATCCATCCAGGTAATTCAAACACATATAACCTGGTAAGTCAAACGCATACTTCCAAGTCAGTCAAACACATGCATCCAGGTAAGTCAAACGCATATAACCTGATAAGTAAATCACATACATCCAAGTAAGTCAAACACATTCATCCGGGTAATTCAAACACATATAACCTGGTAAGTCAAACGCATACTTCCAAGTCAGTCAAACATGCATCCAGGTAAGTCAAACACATATAACCTGATAAGTCAAACACAAACATCCAGGTAAGTCTAACACATATAACCTGATAAGCCAAACACGTACACCCAGGTAAGTCAAACACATACACCCAGGTAAGTCAAACACATATAACCTGGTAAGTCAAACACATACATCCAAGTATGTCAAACCCATGTCATCTGGTATGTCAAACACATACATCCAAGTAAGTCAAACACATCCAAGTAAGTCAAACGCACACATCCAAGTAAGTCAAACACACACATCCAAGTAAGTCAAACACACACATCCAGGTAAGTCCAACACTGACCCTCGTGACCAAAAGCTGGCCGCTTCATCGATGTGGATGTTTTCCTTGGCGGAGGTTTCGTACCATCCCATGAACCCTTTCTCTTTGCAGAACTCGTCCATCTGCGAGGAGTTGTTGACGAGGCCCTCTTTGGCTTGGTCGCACTGCACACGGACGACAGGATGACTGACTGACTGAAACCATTTACTGTCAGAATCCCATATTGTTGTACGACGGATGAAGGGCGGAGCAAGGTAAAGAGACAGCAAAGGTCAGCTGGATCACACAACCAGAAATGAAAAGAACAGAACTGACACATAAATCAACACAAAAAAAACAACAACATACAAACAAACCAGTTTTGCGCCGAATCTGAGGAGATAAGTGATCTTCTTCGTTTTCATTGTCCTGAATGTTGTCTGTCTTTGCCTGAAGAAGACTTAAAAGGTCGAAACGCGTCGCGTTGGTCTTGTGATGTGTTTGTCCTTGTTACCGGGCGACTTACTAATAATTTTGAAAAAAAAATCTAAACCACTTGAAAACAAAAGGACATAGTTTGGTTTTGAACCGAAACCTTTTTTTTTCCTTTTTTTAAAAAACTCCATACTGAAAGTTTGGTTTTGAACCGACATCCTGTCCAACTCCCAACTGCTTCAACTGATGAATGAAGGTGACTCAGGGCTCCCCATGGCTAAGCACTTTCAGGGTCCTGGGACACTCCAGCGCTTAAAAGCAGCAGCACGGGCATTTGTGGAGTACACAAGTGCAAGGGTTCAAAGAGGAAGGACAGGCAGAAACAGAACAAGCGCAGGCTTAAAAAAACTGTAGCTTATGGGCACAATATTCTTTTTCCAGGGAAACAAACATTACACTCTCATACATTGTTTACTGAAAAAATCATGTTGTTTCAAGTCAAGTCAAGTCAAGAACACTTTATTATCTCCAAAGAGAAATTAATAGTGGCCATAAAAACATGTCTACGAATCTATACTTAACAAATCACATCCACCCATCCACCCACTCACACACACACACACACACACACACACATATATATACACACACACACACACACACACACACACAAACAAGCTTTATCAACCAGATCTCATCAAAAGTTCAGTTTTGATTCAGGAGTTTGATGGAATTGGGAACGAAACTGTTCTTAGTTCTATTTGTTTTAAATTTTCGAATTTGGAATCTTCGTCCAGATGTAGCACACTGTAGTTTTTTTAAAGTACACGAGAACTGTCGGCAGCAATGTTAACAGCTTTTTGTGTGACACGACATTCACACAATTATCTAACTGTCCTTGTTTTTTACCAATAATCTTTCCACACATATTCACCACTGTGTTTAAAATGTTTTTGTTTTTCACACTAAGGACTGCACTGATTCTACAAAACAACGATATAACGTATTTAAGATGTCCTTTTAACAGCAAGAGACCGAAGTTTCTGAAGACAGAGTATATCTAGACTGGCATTTTTTTTCCCAGACAGATTGAGTATTTGGAATAAAATTCAGCTTATCATCTAAAATAGTACCCAGATACTTATATTTACTTACACATTCCACTTTGGTGTTTTCGATATACAAGCGAGGGACAGGAGCTGGGTTTCTTCGAAAATCAATCACCATCTCCTTCGTCTTACTAACATTCAAATCTAGACAGCTCTCTTTGCACTATGAACAAAAACAACCCACCTCTTGAAAACAAATGGTATCTGAATTTGACAGGCCTTCTAAAGCAGTCATCTGAGTACTGTATGACAGAACGCCTCAGGTCCGGCGCAATATCCTAGGCAAATATGTGCCAGAAGCAGTATTACTTTCGAATAATGGGCATGTAACTGTTTCACCACGGAAGGTGGAGTCACCTCCTGCACTTGGTGGTTTCTCTCTCCTGGCCTCATTTGAAATTTCTGTCGTATACAGAAACCGACACACAAAAATACCCCCAAACCTCAGCCAGAGACGAGCACACCTCCCATCTCATCCTCCACATTTCACAACCTTCCCATTCCACACTCCTTCCTCCCACGCCCCTTCCCCCCCCCCCCCCCCCCCCCCCCCCCCCCACCACAGACCTTGTTGGCCAACAGAACGCAGGGCACCGGGACCCGTCGGCCAGCTGAACTTTGCTGTCAAGGTCGTTTTTCCATTTCGTGACGGCCTCAAACGTTGACGCCCGCGTGACGTCGAAGACGATGAAGGCACCCACTGCCTCCTTGTAGTACACCCGGGTCATGTTGCCAAACCGCTCCTGACCTGAGACACAGTTGGCTTCATCAGCAGACTGGGCCAGTGGGTTCAAATCTCGCAAGTACCCAGTGACAAAAAAAAAAATCTTTTTCTTTTCTTTTTGTACTCCCAGTTCTTATAGAGCAGGAGTACTTTACAACGGGAACGAAGAAATGCTGTCTGTGTGTCTGTCCGTGGTCAAAATGTGTTCCACTCGCTCCAGACAAAACTTCTGGCCGATCTTTCTGAAAATTTGTAGGTGTGTTCATTATGGGTCATGGACGATGCCCGCTATTTTATTGACCAGAATAGCCGTTACTAACCGCTATAACGACCCCAAATGTTCTTTTCTTCTTTATGGAATATCTCAGAAAGTACTTGGCTGAATTGTAAGCGGTTTGGATGATCTTGTGACAAATTGGAGCCTCTTTCCATATGTAAGTAATGTAATGTTGAAAATCGATTGAACAACCGTTAAAAACCGTTATTTTGCTGTTATTTCTTTTACACAGGGGGATTTTTAATGAAATTTGGTATATAGAAAGGTTATTACACAAAAATATCACTTCTATATAGTGTTTCAAAATTTGACCGTTAAAAATCATTATTGACATATTGTCCGATTTGGATGAAATTTGGTATGTACACGGGCTTAGCCCAGTGAGGACTGAAATACCAGTTTCAAAGGTGTACCTCGGTTAAATAACCGTCAAAACCATTATTTAGCCGTTATTGCTTATATATTGGTGGGTTTTAATAAAATTTGGTATTATAGAAAGGTCATCACTATGCAAGATAAACTGGGAGTAATGTTTATATGCTTTGCATCTCGTTTCTTTCTGCTGTCTTATCTTTCATGCCACCTCTGTGGCACGGCACTCACCCACGCCACTCCTTCAGGCTCGCTGTCCACAGCCACAGCCTGGCTTGTCCCCTCACGACTGTTCAGAGCAAGCTACTTAGTTTTGAAAGGCAGGGGACTTTACAGCTCGCCTGCAGCTGCAGAGGCCAAGCCATGAATGCAGGTCAGGGCAAGGGTGTTTTTCTGCAGGCTGCTCCCCACCAGCCAGCTAACCACGCTGTACTCGGCGAACTGAATGTCATCTGTGCTATAGCCGGTCTGGCAGCAGTGTGTTTGGCATTGTTGAGTGGCCAGTACAAATGGGGCTGTCAGTTTGATAATTAGTGGTTGTCATGAAAAATGTAATATATCTGCGCTCTTGAGATGACTGAATTGGCGAATTCACGACAATTCTTTTAATACCAAACTCGACTAGGTTTGTTTTCCTGTACATAACGTAGATATGGCATGAAAGCTTGTACGCAAGTCGTCGGGCAATATTAGAACAATGACAACACACACCAAATTGTGCAAAAATAACGTCATCACTTCATGGGTATTTAATTTTCCCTTGTTAACTAGTACACAAGTTTGATACATGCCTCTGCTCGGACTACAGCAACAAAAATGTTGGATTAGAAATGTGTAAGGCTTGTTCGTTCGCCCTTTCACTAAATGTCTCACGCGGGACGGAAAAATAAAGCTGTGCCCTCGCAGCCCCGGCCCCAGCAATCCAGAGAAAGCAGTCAGTGTCAAGTCGCCATGAGGCAACCCAACAGAGGAGACACTGCGCCGCTCCCGAGTCATTCTGGTGATCTGACCCGACACACGCAGGACGCCACCTGCCACGCCCCAGGGCTCCCAATGACGCACTATGAGCGAAAAGGACGCACTAACAAAAACGGTAGCGAGTCCTGCGGGACGCACTACAAAATCAGGCAAACCCCAAAACGTGCCGCGGTCAGTGATCAAAGCTGAGCACACCACAAGCTTCGCGCGCGATTGCCTGCCGTCAAATTCCAGGACAGCGTGTGCCCGCGAAAGACAGTAAGCCGAGAAGTTGCGTAAACACTGATAGGCTCGCCTTGTGGCCCACGTCAGTGAACCGTCGACCGTCACCTCAGTTGACCGGCTGACTTACTGAGACTGTGGTGCCCGCCGCCACTAATTAACCAATTCGATGACTCACAAGTTGTAACAATCGCGTGCACAAGCCTAGGCGAACGAAGCAGAAAGGAAGTTCACGGCTATCGCATCTCGCAAATATGTCGTTGCTTCAGTGGTTGGGCGCTCCTAAAAAACGCAAAGAAACATCTTCTGAAGATGCTACAGACAGTGAATCGTCGATTCCTAAAGAAATATCTACAGCAACACCACCTAACAAGAAATGTTTTTTTTAAGAAATGTTTCACAGAGAGAGAGAGAGAGAGAGAGAGAGAGAGAGAGAGAGATATTCATTTACTCTGAAATGTTCAGATTATCAAGCCGATAATTAAAAAAAGCAAGAAATACATTTTCTGTACTGGTTAATTTTTGTTCATGGGGACTCTCTATACCCCCTCTGGACCCTCTATAGCATCAATGAAGGAGTCCCTGGGACCCCCTGTCTGTCAGTACAAATGGTAGCCCTGACGCCCCCTACTGATGACAATAATCACTCAGTCACCGGATCAGCATGAGCGAGCGGGACACAACAATTGGTCCAACAGTCCCCCAATGAATGTGCGGACGACAGTGACCCTGACAGGACCTCACCAAGGGCACTGGCATGGAAAGGAAATCAAAACCGAGGTCACTTCCCTGTGGACTGCCGGTGCCGGGCTGCGGCGGGCCGATCAGCTGTGGCTGTGGACGGGGTGTTGGAATGAGCGGCGTGGGTGCACTGCCTCCGAGGTGGCGCAGAGGACAGCAAAAAAACACACAAAAGAATAAAACCAAAAAAAAAAAACCGAGGTTACTACGAGAGCAGGGCACGAAGGGACACAAAATTTGTGATTTGTTTGAGTGTGCTGATTGGTGAGGACGAGAATGATGATGAGCAATGGATTTCTATTCTGGTCTGACACTGCTCGACAGGGCTGGACTGTATGCACAGGTAAGAAAAACGATGTGTTTACAGAAGAAAAAAAAAATTGTCATAAATATGTACACATAATTTTGCTAAAACTAGAAAAAAATCAAGTTTTGTGCAATCCTTTATGTCACATTCTGATCCACATCCTGATAGCCCATGACTGACTGGCGAATTGTTTACCTGTACATATATGCATGTGTTTACATGCGCGACAGAGGAGTACCTGAATGACTGCCAGTGTGTGGAGAAGTGTGTGTGCTCACTCTTTAGTTTTATGTTTAAGAAAAACACTGGCTTGAAGGGGAAAAAACCCAAAGGAAATGCCTCATACTTATGTGTGGGTAGCTTCATTCAAATTTGCGTGCGTGTGTGCATGCGTGCGTGCGTGTGTCTGTGCGAGCGTGTGTGTGTGTGTGTGTGTGTGTGGTGTGTGATCTCATTATTAATCTAACAACAACACAGCAAACAAAACAAAACAACGCTTGGCTGCCTGGCCTGGTTTCCTGCTCCTCTCAGCCAAACTCAGTTTTAATTTAGATTTCAATACCTGCCTCATGTTGTGGGGAAAAAAGTGCTGATGTCGCAACATCTTACAATGAAATCTAAGCGTAGAATAAACTTTGATGAATTCATCAAATTTTAGGTGCGCTAGCAACTCACCCTGAGTTTGAGTATGTGATGTGCTATGCATATACATGTGTGCACAAACAGATGTGTGAGTGTGATTGTGTAATAATATATACATGATGTCATGATGTAGGTGAGTGTGTGTGTGTGTGTGTGGTGTGTGTGTGTGTGTGTGTGAGAGTGCGTGTGTGGTGTGTGTGTGTGTGTGTGTGTGTGTGTGTGTGTGTGTGTGTGTGTGTGTGTGTGTTGTGTGTGCGCGCGCGCACGTGTGTGTGGTGTATGTGTGCGAGTGTGTGTGTGTGTGTGTGCCCGCGCGTGCACGTTTCCACCACAATTCAGTCTAACACACACTCACACTATCTTTCCAACACACAAAAACTCACATGCATTGGTAATGCGAAACACACGCCTCACACATTTCCTTCCCAACTGCCAATCCTCGTTCTGAACACGCATTCTCTCCCTTCTCTCATCTTCTTGCCAAACCGACCCCGGCTTCATTCACCTGAAGACCCATCCCACCTGACTCCGAAATGACTTGCTGTTATCCTTCCCATCATCTTCTCACCTTGCCTCGCTCCCCTCGCTCACTGCTTTGCACCTGCGAGGGCCTAAAGGTGAGTCTAAAACATGGCTGCTAATGTAGAGGAACTGAAGCTCTGAAAGCCCTGGGTGAAGGGGCGTTTATGCTTTGAACTGAAAGCATTTGGACTCTCTGTGGGTCTGACTGCGGAATATACAGCTTAAAAAGAACATACATGTTATAGTTACCGACACTGGTGGAACACCACTTTGGCTTTATTTGACACCTTTTTATCCCTGGTTTCCAAAAACGACCCTCTTCCACATTTTTCAGTGATTTTTATTTTTATTTTTTTCTCCAGCAGATTCAGATTTTGAGAATGATATTCAAAATACAGAAATTCCTGAACACACACACACCCCCCTGCCCACACACACACACACGCACGCACACACACAAACAACAAAAAACTTGGAGGGTTGGAGCTATGCGACAATCTTTTGTTCAATTTCTCTTCACCACACCAGCCAGAACAGATCTATCAACCCTTTCCTTTTCATACAATTTGAAAAGCCTGCAGTCATAATCAACTTTTGCGATAATTTAATCTTCCTTTTTTTTCTTTTTTGTTGTACATAAATGATCCACAATGAGTCCGGCTCACATCCATGCTGGACACTCACTATAACGTAAGAGCAACACCTCTGACACGCCCTCTCACCACTCACCTGCGATTTCCCACTGTTGCAGAGCGAATGAGTGTGCCCCTGCATCTGGCATCCCAGTTTGATCACTTTCAGGGCATAGTCGACATCCGTTCTGCAGTCCAAGTGTCAAGGTCCAAAACTGGTCAGCAGTGTTGTGAAAACGTTTGCTTCAGAACGCATTGAGCTGAAGAACTCAGGCTTAAGATCTCCACGCAAGTGATAATCCCATGCGCTGCTTGCCTATTCGGAACTCCTATGACTGGCATTTCCGCATACCACTCTCTCCCTGTGGCGACCCAGTCTGGAAAACCCGCAGAACTGCTATTTTTTTTGGAAAAGTTACGTGTTAGCTTCACATTCAAGGAATACACACTTCAGTCATTAGTTTTACGTTTCAACTACATCCATGTGCGGTTCCCACAGAACCAAAACCCACGGGGTTCTCTCTCTCCTCCTCGTGTACTGTCCTGCCTCTGAAACAAGTAGGATCCCTCCGGTATGTTCTGCTCCGGATCTAAGGCAAGTCATTCTGGCATGAAAAAAAATATTCATGCTGTTCTTCCCAGCGTATTTTCGCAATTGGATCACAGTACCTCCGCGACCGTCCCCCGAAGCAGAAATATATTTTCCGTTTCTGAATTCAAAGGCTTGAATCTTAAAAAAAAGTGAACAAATAAAATTAGCGTGCACGCCGCAAAAATAGCTGACCCAGCCCGGTGACCTGATCCCCCCCCCCACCTCCCCCCCCCCACCCCTCCCCATGGAACAGATTGAAATGAGATCGTCGTTGGTGGCATTCCTTCCAGCTTTTGACTGACTTTTGTTACTAATCGGTGCCGAAGCTGTTGAGGAACCGTGCCCAACTGATACGGATGAATCCTGCCCCTTTGATCTGAACGCGCACCAAACTCTGATGGATCAGTCACTGAATCACGTCGCATCTTTTTTCAACCCTTTTCATAAAATTGGTTCAGATCTCGTCTTACCTTGTGACAACAAATAAAAAAAAACAAACAATAAAATAAACAACACCAAACAAACTAAAATAAGACCCCACCCCCCCCACCCCACTACCACCAAACAGATCACCATAAAACAAAACTTCCTTGAAGATGTAGAGGGGATAAAAAACAATAAAAAAAAGGAGGGGGGGGGGGGGGGGGGGGGGGGGGGGGGGGGGGGAAGGGGGAGACAGTCCAAAAAGGTTAACAGGAAGGGAATTTACCAACATTGAAGTTCCTGAAAATGCTGTACTAGCTTTAAAAGAAAGATCCCCCCCCTCCCCCCCCCACTTAAACACCACAAGAGAGAGGGTTGTGGTGTGTGTGTGGGTGGGGGGGGGGGGGGGAGCCAGTCAAAAAAGTAAACATGAAGGGGAAATTAAACCAACAATGAATCCTGGAAACAGCAGTTACTAACAATTAACAGAAAGATCCCCCCACCCCCCCCCCAACACCCGTCCCAGCTTCAACCAACCAGAGTAGGGGTGGTTGGGTGGAGTGGTGTGGGGGGGGGTTTGTGATGATGGAGGCATGGAAGCAAAGGATACCAGTGGGCCGGTAATGCTGGGAGAAAGAACTGATGGACATAGCGCTTGATGGATGGAACGTTCTGCCCCGGTCCCCCAGCTCCCGATCACCAGGATCGAAACAGTGCATTCCTTTTTTCCATCCTCCCCCGGCCTGCAAAAACAACCCCACCATGGACACATTTACTGAAAGCACTCAACAGCAGTAAGAGTAAGGAAAATTGATGTGGCAGTGCGTGATGAGGGGGAGAGGGAGAACCAGAGGGATGGGGAGGTCAAGGGTGAGAGAGAGAGGAGAGAGAGAAGAGAGAGAGAGAGAGGAGAAGAGAGAGAGAGAGATAAGAAGAGAGAGAGTGAAGAGAGAAAGAGTGAGAGAGAGAGAGAGAGAAAAGGAAGAGAGGAGAGAGAGAGAGAGAGAGAGAAAGAGAGACTGAGGAGAGGCGGGGTGAAGTAGAGAGAGAGAGAGAGAGAGAGAGAAAGAGAGAAAGAGAGAAGAGAGAGAGGAGAGAGAGAGAGAGAGAAAAGTGGGTGAATTAGCTGACAGGAAAAAACGGACCCAAGATAAAGAGAAATACTAAGTACAGACAGAAGCGATGACAGAAAATGCCGAAAAATAGAAAGGGTACAGTAAGACATCAGAAGAAAGAGGGTGGAGAGAAAGCAGAGACAGTAACTCAGAAGAGAGCGAAGGAGAGAGAGAGAGAGAGGGAGAGAGTGTGAGAGAGAGAAGAAAAGAGAGAAAGTGCATATGTGCAACAAGCCACATGCTCACAACATGCATACTACACAAAACCGCCCGTATTGCCCTTGCCGGTCGCGGGCTATAAAGCAAACATTATCTTATTGCATACTAACAGGCGCGCGTGCACAACACAATGGCAGTCCACAGCCCACAAAACACACCCAACAGCATATTACTAACAAGCTACCAGAAGACACAGCAGGAGTTGAAGCCAGCACTCTAAGCACAATGCATTTCTGCTCGGCAGGACTGAACCAGCAGCTCCTCCGCAAACTCTCACCAGTAAAGTGACGAAACAAACCCAGTGACATCTACTGCAACCATCTCAATGGTAATTATCAACAGGAACAACACGTTGCGTACACCCTTTTTCTTCATCAGTGTGGTGAAACTCATTACAGCGCCAGAAAGACTGAAAAACATCTGACCATAAACCCAGGGCCCAACAGAACGTTCTCCATCGACCAACGCAAGTGGGAAAAGTCCGAAACTTCACATACCTAGGCACTCCATCAACACCACCAATACCTCGACCTTGAAAACTGAAGTGTAAGTGGGAAGGCAACATCAGCATTCAAAAACACTGAACAAACTATGGAACAGCAAAGAAATTCTCCCTTTGGAATCATATCTAATTTTTATAACTCCCATTGATTTCAACGCTGCAGTATGGCTGTGAAACCGGCAACTAAAAGAACCACTCCAGGTAAAGAATACTCAACGAACGCTTTGAAAACACTAAGTAAACCTACGTTAGATCTTGGGCATCACGTGGTCAGACTTTGTACCAATTGAAGAGTCCAGGGAGAGGGTCCAACATCTCCGTGTGTCCAACCATCATCAGCAGACGGTGCCTCCGCCGCGCGTCCCATGTCGTGTGATAAACCGCATCAAGGAACCGCAAGCCAGGCCATTAAAATGCCCCCAGCAGGCCAGAGATAAAGAGGACACCCAGGATGAGCTGTGACAGACAGTGGAGAGAGACCTCCGACTCCATTGACAGAGGATGGAGTGGCCACACCAGAACCCTGCTCGAGGACCGTGCACAGATGTGCCCTCCTGACTGCCTAATGCTGCTAAACGCGGGAGCATCTAATAAGTAATGGGTTTAATCTTCTTGCAATTACCCCTCAGTTTTCTTCCCTCATACCGTCTTGTTGTTGTAAGCACTTTCCCCTATCCAGTGGTCCGAACACGTCTTCAACTGTTTTATAAATACCCCTTGGCCAAGGCCAGTCCATGTCACAGTTGTTTTATAGCCCAAACTGACCAACAATGCACATCAGGCTGCCAGACACATTTATAGGGTCGGTGTGTTTTCATTCTGGGGGTCCAGCAAGCCATGCAGGGCCTTAAACATAATCGCAGGGCTGCATCCACGTAAGAAAGATAACACACCCCCAAAAACAAAATCCAACCCATAGGAGAAAAATGCCCACAAACCAAACCTAACCAACCCAACAAAAATACAGAAAAACAAACAGAAAAAAAAAACACCAACAAAAAAAAACACTTAAACCACCGCCAAACCATCCAACACCTACACAAACAAAAACCCACCCAAACTAAGCTCTAATGGTATGAATTTACATAACTAAATATTGAACACCACAAAAGTAACTCCCAGACATCGGTTATAAAGCACTTTACTGTCCCCATTAAAAAAATAAACAATTAAAAAAAGAAAAAAAAGAGTGATGAAGTGTTATTCTAACCGGTCGGTGTTTGGAATAGGATTTTTCACCTTGTTGCGTTTCATCCACACCCTTTGTTAAACCTGCCATCCGAGCGTGGTTTAAAAGTCCACGAAAATTGGCTGTCGGGAGCCTTTTACCATCTAAAGACTATTATAACCTAAAAATGATTCAGAAGAGAGCAGCACGGTTCGTAACAGGGAAACCACTCAGAGATAAGGTGATTACTAGGAAGAAAACATGAAGAAAGTAGAAAGGATACCCGGTAGAAGAGAAAAGCTTTTATCAATACTTAACATCTTCCTTCAAATGGCAGAAGCTAAACTAATTGATATTCCAATGAACACTAATAGTGAATAAAAGTACACCAGGAGTGTGGTCAGTGTTATACCATTCCTCTTCAAATAGTTGAAACAGCCACTAACATTCATTTTTATCCTAGTTCTGTACGGCTGTGGACGCCACTGCGGTGACATCCAAGATTGCCACAAAGCAAGTCCTCATTAAAAAAAGAAAAATTGAGTACCGACAGTTTTTCTTTGCTCATATGGAACCCAATTTTCTATTTTAACTTCCCAAATATTTATGGGTACCTGGCCCTGAATCTGGCCATTGATTTTTAAACTTTTTTGAATATCGAGTGGCGACCCCCTTGTTGCCAAATTTGCCTCCAGGGGCCAACTGACTGAAGTCGCACTATTGTATATTTTATGTACTTTTTTAACATGTGTGGACCTACTCGTTTTGAGAGTACCCATATTTTAGGAAGAAGAAGAAAAGCAGGTTCACATGGTTGCTGAATTACCTGGCCTTACCTCCTGCTTGTGTACCCGTCGTCCTGCTCATTCGTCTCCGTCTCATTCAGTTGTTCTGTACCTGTGGTTACTTTCCTTGTATCTGTTACTTTCTGTATCTATGTACGTTTCCTGTACTGTGTACTTTAAATTATATGTCTATATTTTGTATTCAGTTCTTAGTCTGCAGAACCCTCCTCTACACCCCTAAAAGCTATGGATCCTCCACCCCCCCCCCATGTTATTTCCCTTTTCTGACTGCAGCACATGTTTACCTGTTTCACCTTTTTCACCATCCCCCCCCCCCCCCCCCAATCTCGTTCTCGTTTCACCACACCTCACCCTCTATTCTCCTTAGCAAATCCTCACTGGTTCAAAATATTTTAAATTGTATCTCTATTGGAATGATTTTAGTTTCACCGGTCCGTGTTGAACTCTCGGAGCATCTTTCC